>BLKR01001604.1:30000-269943 GCA_011170035.1 Teleogryllus occipitalis | reverse complement strand
GGCTTTCGTATGGGAAAAATCTGCACAAACTTCGTGAACACATCGATGATGACGAATAGGTGTTGGTTGCCAAACCTCGTCTTCGGCAGCGGGCCGTATAAATCCACTGCATACAGATCCTGAGGCCCTTGCGGCACGATTGCTTGCCATTCTCCTTCGCAATGCCGATTTGGTTGTTTGGTCTTCTGGCACACGTCACATGCACTCGCTATTCGCCTCACTTCCTTTCTCATGTTCGGCCAGTAACAATAGTCTGCCAGTATCTGCACTATTTTTCCGCCTCCAAAGTGCCCATAGTGCTCGTGGGTCGACGTCGCCAATTCTCTTCGGCTTTCTTCTGGTACCCAAATTCTAAATTTTCCTTCTGGGCCGTTGACTTTTCGCAGCAATATCCCGTCGTGCATTCTCCAGTTGCTGACGTCTTGGTCCCCTTTTTTGTTCGCCCGGTTGGTATCGTAGGGCTGTCCTGCAATCAACTTCTTTACTTCTCGGACGAATGGATCGCGTTGTTGGATATCCAACACCGCCCCTGCCGTCCATCGTGGGTTGATCTCTCGTACTCGGATTGCTGCTACCACATCTTCACATTCTCCCTTTTCCTTCACCTTTATCCGGGACAAATAATCGGGAAGCAAGTTCTTCTTTCCTTCACAATATTCAATTTCAATTTGAAATTGCTGTAACCATAGCGCCCACCGCAACAGTTTATCATTGTGGGTATGGCTCCTCATTAAAAACGTCAACGCCTTATGGTCGGTGATGACGGTAAATGGACGCCCAATTAGCATCGTTCTAAATTTCCGGGTCGCCCACACTACCGCTAACGCCTCCAGCTCCGTAACTCCAAAATTTCGTTCGCTGCCTTTTAGTGACCGGCTGTCCAGAGCAACGATTCGCTGTTCTCCGCCATCTCCCAACTGAAATAGCACTGCTCCCAGCGCATATCCGCTACTGTCTGTCTGGACATACATGCGTCGGCGAAAATCCGGGTAATGCACCACGTATGTGCGCTCGAAGGCCTCTAACAGCTGCTGGTACGCTTCTTGACACTGTTGGTCCCAATGCCATTTATTCCCCTTTCTCAATAGATGCAGCAGCGGTACCACCTTTTGTGAGTAGTTTTTCACAAAACGCGCGTAATAGTTGCAGATACCGAATAATCGTCGTAGCTCTCTTATGTTCTTTGGTGGCGGTAATTTCCGGATCAGTTCCCGTTTACTCTCCTGAATCTTCATTCCTTCGCTTGAAATTTCATGTCCCATAAATTGAACTCTTCGTTTGCAGAACTCGCATTTCTCCAAATTCAATTTCAAATTGTACTTCTTAAAGATTCGAAATAGTTCTTCTAATTTTGCTAGGTGCGACTGCAAATCCGATGAGAACAAAATTATGTCGTCGACATACATGACCATCGTTCTTTTTAATTCTTTCGGTATCACGTCGTCCAGATAACGAATCAGCGCCGCCCCCGAGTTCTTTAATCCAAATGGCAATCGCGTAAAGGAGTACACCGTCCCTTCAAATTTGAAACTAATAAATTGTTGACTCCTCCTTTCAACTTCGATCTGCCAATAAGCGGACGAAAAATCGAGCGCACTGAAAATCGTCGCTCCTCCTAACTTCACTATCATTTCATTGATTGTAGGTGGCGTCTCGTATCGTGGGATCGTGACTGCGTTCAGCTTTCTTGCATCCAGGCATATTCGAATGTTACCGTTCTTCTTAATAACTACTACCAGAGGACTGACGTACGGGGTTATTGCCCTCTTAATGACTCCTTTCTGCTCCATTTCACCTATTAGCTCGCGCACTTGCGCCCTATACTTGCACGGTATGGGATACGGCTTTGTGGAAAACGGTGCGGTGTCCTTCAATTCCAACTTGAATCGATAACCCTTCACTGGTTCTGACGATTCTCCAAAAATTTCTAGGTGCTCCTCTAACAGTTTCCGAACTCGCCCCGGGCAGTCTTCCTGGTCGATGACACCGTTCACGGCCTTGTCCACGCTCTGGAGAACCTCTTCCATTGTAGCCTGGACTTCGTCTCCCTCGACCTCCGCCTCATCCGTTTCGGCGACCACTGGGCCGCTTCCGATACAATCTCTCGACCGTAGCGTCACTTTCCTCGTACCTACGTCGACGACGGCTCGGTAAGCCCTCAGTGCGTCCATACCTAGGATGACGTCACGGATCAGTCCCCGGACCACGATCGCTGCTACCTCTATGGTCATTTCCCCTAGATCCAATTCCAGCCAGATCTGTTTTCCCGTGGTGTTAGCCGCTTTTCGGTTCGCCATTACGACACGAAGCCTCCGCGTCGGCAGCTCTATCAACACTTGCCCGCTCTTTCGCACCTTCTCACAGAATTCTTCTGACACCGCGCTTACACTACTTCCCGAGTCCACTAATGCCTGCACTTCCCTTCCATAACACGTGCCTTTTAAAATCAAGCACTTACTCGGCTTTACTCCTTCCACTTTGTCCTCTCTTAGCAATTCGTCCCCTTCAACAATAATGCTGGCCGTAGCCATGACCGTCACGATTTCTCCCACGTCGTTTGGTTCGTGCCACCGTCTCGCCCCAAACGTTTCTAGTTTTCCGATCTACCATTGCATTCCCAACGCACTTGCGTCGCCTCTACATTTCCCGTACTGTGATTCCGGGTGTCCTGAACCGCTCGCTCCGTGCTTACTCGATCAACGTCGCTCTCTCTTGGCTTCGATTTTCGCGGTGCCTGACCGCCCTGCGATTTCTCTTGTTTCCCCTTTTCTGTTTCTACTCGCGCTTCCATCGCGCAAATGTTGTTTTGCCTATTCTTCCCGTTGCTATACCGGTTCTGGTAACCATTACCGGAGTTCTGGCTTCGATCATCTTGCGCGTCATGGTCGTCCCCTTCATACGCTCGATCAAACCGACTGACGCGTTCTATCAGGTCGTCTATTGTTTCGGGCATGTTATTCCACAAAAGCTCGCGGATCCTGTTCGGCAT
This sequence comes from Teleogryllus occipitalis, assembly GCA_011170035.1. Lineage (NCBI taxonomy): Eukaryota > Metazoa > Arthropoda > Insecta > Orthoptera > Gryllidae > Teleogryllus > Teleogryllus occipitalis. The sequence continues at coordinate 266,954 of BLKR01001604.1, read as the reverse complement.
TTGCCGAATAAGAATTCTGATTATTTCAGCGGGGTTGAATTCTTCACTGCAAACTTTAAACGCGCTTACTTTCCGCGTCACGAAATCGCTCATGCTTTCCGAGCCCCCTTTACGGAATCTCTCCGACATCAACCGGTACTTCAGTTCAAATTTATGGTGTTGGTTCCAGTATCGTTCTAGAAACTTAGCCCTCCATTCCCCATAAGTTGTCGGCGTCGGCGTCAAGGCCTGCCACCAATATTGCGCTTTTGCACTTAACGCCTCTTCTACAAACCTCAACTTAACACTTTCGGGAATACCGTTTACTGTGAAGTAATTTTCGAGAGCTGTTAGGAACGAGTATGGCTGTTCTTTACTCTCACCGTGGAACCGTAAATAATTCGGCAATGTAGCATGCCCTGCGACATTGCCGAAGGTCGTTGACCTACGTGCCGTATCCACTTGTCGTTCTAGTTCCGCGATTTTCCGTAAGATTGACTCATCAATCTCTCTAGTTTGCCCGTTGTCTGCTGTTTTTAAATTCTTAATTTCGCCCTGCACGGTCGACCTAATGTTGTCGGCAATCTCGGTCACCGATTTTTCGAGCTGCCCTAGCCGAACGTCCTGGCGTCTCGCGGCGTTTTGAATGCCCTCGACACCCTTGCCGATATCCGACAATTGCACTTGCTGCAATTGTATATTGTTCTGCAGCCCGTCTACGACCACCTTCACGTCATCGAGGTTAGAATTCACCTGCTGGTTGACGACTTCCTGAATAGCAAAGCGAGTTTCTACCTTCTCTTCAATCGCCTTCGTTTCCTGTTCTACCCTGGACAATTGCGCGGCCATTTCAATTTTGAACGCGCCCACTTCCTCGCGTATGCTCGCTACGGTGGATTGCAGTTCACACTGCACTTTATCTAACGTGGAATTAATCCCCCGTATCTGATCTGTCACTTCTCCGAATTTGCTCTCTATTTTGCTTTGCAAATTACTTTCTAGCCTTGCACTACGTTCTTCATTCGCCCTAGTCATCTGAACGTTGTCGACCAGTAACCGCCATATCATGGATAGTGTAGGCTCTTCCATCGCTGGCTCTTCGCTCGGGATTCTGCTCGCGGTCGCCTGATCTGTCGCCGCCTCCCGTACATCACCTGCTACATTGGCTTCCCCTTCTACAGTACACTCTTTTATATTTTGATAATCCTCGCCCTCCTCGTACGCAGAAATTGTTTCGGACTCCGACGCATCCCGTACACTAATTAATTTTCCGCTACGCGTTTCCATGGTTCTCCCGTTATTGTATGAACTGACCCTTGTTGTCTAATTACAGCACGATGACCCAATATTTTTTTAATTCACGCCCACCACGTTGGGCGCCACTGTAGTAACGAAAAAGAGGCTCCTGCCTAACTGAACCAAACTAAACATAAACATATACGTCAACATAAATAAACACCTACATAAACATACACATAAACCTAAAAAACCTCAACATCTGAACATACACGTTGGTCGCCACTGTCACACAATTTCCTACTTATTAATTCCCGGCTGATCTTTAGTGCCCGCGCCTCAGCTAGCATTTGCCCGCCTCACCTTGGCGTGAATCCCGTGATCGCTCCATACGGAGAACACTAAAAAAAAATATCGGCGTGATCGTGCTTGGGTCAGTTTCTAGCTAATAAATAACGTACACATAACACAATTCAAAATTCAAATGACCCGCCGTAAGCGCTCATCTATTTATTTTACTGTATTAGCAAATTTAACACAAATTCTGCCCGTTACGGTCTATGAACATCACCGCATTCGTTTGGTCGCGGCGATTTCTGCTCCTTTGCATAAACACATTGACACTAATATTCAAACACATACAATAACCCATAAAATTAATTATACACATTCACACATAACAACAAAAAAAAAATTTACACTCATTCACTCGAATGCGCATTCTGTTGTACCCTAAAATTTAATCTAATACTAATGAAACAATACTTGGTCTTCAACAGAATGTCTTTCCTTTTTGTGGATTTCCTTCATTCACGCAATAATAAAAAAATAGGTTGTCGTCACTTCCCTTGTTCTGCCACTCTGCGCATCTCGCCTACACAGCACTGCCGTCTGCTTCCAACCCCGCTGGACACGTAGATACTCGCTGGCTACCAGTCTCCTTTGCCCAGGCTCCAATTCAATCGCCCGTCGTCCAAAATCCAAAAATTACTGTTCGCGGCGATTATTCACCGTCCTTAAATTTAATTCCGCCGGCTCAATTATTCCGGGATAAACACAAAAACAACTATTACAAAATTACTATAAACACGAACGAAAATGACGAATAATTAAAATAATTAAATTTCTACTAATATTCTAACGCGACCTAAATTCCATTAATCACCAATAAATGTTGCGATAGATTACTGTTCATTACTTAACACTGCAAAATAAAATCAACGGTATCGTGTTCAAGTCCGAAAATAAAAGTTTCACTACTATCACATACATCTGACCTCTCCCAGATCTAAGCTGCTTCTCCACCGTCTACTTCAACACAATATTGTTGTCCTTTTCTTAGCGTTGTTCATCTTTCAAAACAGCCGCCCATCACCGACTGAAATTCACCACTATATTTTATGTTCAAGTTCGACATTTTCGGTGTTTAGCGCTGTTTCGTAATCACTATCTTTCTTCTGGGCCTTGTAAACATTTAATCCGTTGTCATCGGGTCTTTTTATTGTTCCTTTTATTTACAATGTAATATTCGTACCTTCCGGGATGCCGTGTGGTGTTGCTGTATTTTACTCGCGCGTCGATTGTTTCTTAATCCCCTATGTAATGATACTTTAGATTAATTCTTTCCGGTCTTGCATTCGTTCCTCCGGGTCGAGACTAATTTTGCCGGATTCCTCGTAATTTCCTCTATTGCTTTCCAAAGTTTCGACGTAATCCGTCGACGCGTTCTCAAGAAATTAACCGAAATGTGGTTTTCCCTATGTCATTAGCATATCAACAATGACTTCATGTTGCTACTTCAAACATGTTAAAAATACAAATTCTTTCGTTTATGATTTCTCGTGAACCCGTGGTGCGATTTTCTTGATCTTGGTGTCATAGTTTTTCTAAAATTGTCCGCCAAATGGTGTTCACGTTGCCCTGCCCCAAATTTCCCGTTTTCACTGATTTCCAAAAAAATTCCCCTTCCGCGGCACGATCGCTCATTGTTTTCCGGCGTTGCCTAAATTCTCTTGGAGTTCGACTGGAAATACTGTTCAATAAATTATTTAATAAATTATGTTATCGGACCGGTACAAATCATTACAATATGAATAATATACTATTGCTTTTTGTTAATACAAATTTCAATATTTATTTTTATAGACAGTCAAAATTACATTTATTAAAACACAAATGATGTTTTCATTCCCAGTAGTATCTTGTACAAGAATAGCGTGGCAACGTTTCAAAGGTCGAGTTGTGCCTCAAACATCAGGCCCTTAACAATGTGCCAGCTAAAATAGGAATTTAAATAATTAGTATACATAAAGATCAAAACAACTTATATTAATATAAAATAGCTGTGTCGAACATTATAAAGAATTCACATTACATTTAATATTTTAGATGAATACAAACCTTTCAAGGAATTCAATGAGAGAGCATTATAATATTTACCTTAATTTTTTATATCATATCTCATGGAGGCACAACTCGACCTCTGAAACGTTCACGCTATTCTTGTACAAGATACTACTTGGAATGTAACAATCATTTGTGTTCTAATAAATGTAATTATGACTGTCTATAAAAATAAATATTGAAATTTGGAACTTTTATTAAGAAAAAACTTAGTAGCAGACAGCCTATATTTCAACAATATACCATTGCTATTGGATATGAATATATTTCGTCAACTTATTGAGTTTGATGTCAATTTGTTGCACAAATGTAGTATATTTTGTGAAGTAGTATCTTTTCTGCACATAATATGCCAAGGCAGACGAATGCTTTTGTCGTAAATGGTGGTAATGTAAACACATTTTAATTGAAGTGCTTCATCTTACGCCACATCCAATTCATTCTGAGATAAGAAGATACAGGTTCCAGTCCGACATTCCTCGTCACAGAGTGAAGAAGAAATGTAATATTCGATATGACGAGTACATAAGTAGAATTAACTTTTGTCAAAAATGTGGCGAAGGTCTGTGTAGAGGCAGACCCTACACTTTTATGTACGGTAAATTTAAGCAAAAATTTTCAAAATTATTTTCGCCGAAAACCTTGAAGCACAATGCACACTGTCATTTTCCTAATTACTCAAGCCAACATTACATAGAAAATTTTTGTACTTTCTGGACTTGCGGTCGACGCTTTTTCTTGTCGTTTAGTCTTTATAACAGAAACACATTCAACAGAATTTGCTGCACGTTCCAAAGATTCTTCAACTGTATATTCTTTAGCTTCCATATTCATAAACAAATGATTTCTGTTAACAATATTTGCTCACGTGTTCTTGTGATCATGGCGTTGCGTTAACGAAATTTTGACACGAAAACGATGATGGCTGGCGGGGTGAGATTCTGAAACGGGTTCGACACAGTCGGGACGGAGAAATAGCCGACAGCCTCGGGGGGAGGGGGGGGTTCTTTCCTTTGAAGGAAATAGCCACTCTGAAGGTAGAGTCTACTGCAATGAAATAAACAGAATCTATTACTCGGAGTTTCAGCACTCTTGGTAGAAACATAAGGCACATTGTAGGCTGTTACTTTTAAAATATTAATATCATATGTGTTATATTATCGCATATTTCCTTATTAATCCTCTGCAGATCAAGAACTTTAATTACATAGAACCCTGTATTAAGTGGTCACCAGTGAACCTGCGAAAGATAGCCGTTTAAAGATGTGGCCTCTTAATGTTTTGAGGAGACTGGACAGGTAGGGAGACCTATAAAATGTGGTCACTTCAAGCGAGTTTGAACTGTAATATAGTAAGCAGAGGAATATGTAAATAAATAAAATAAATGTAAGTGCAATTTATTTGTGCTATTTGCTACGATATCAAGTTTGTTATAATTAACATGTTTAAATATCGTATGACAAAACATAAACTAAACAATGTATTTTATTAATTTGCTTTTCGGCTAATATCAAAACTCACCCTTGACTTCCCACTCATTCTCTTAGTCGAGAAACTCACTTGCTGTCCTGATCGAATAGATCAAGCAAACTAAATTGTAGATGCAATTCACGTTCTGTACAAGTATTACCACAGAAAGAGTTAGTGAATGAGCTGCAGACAGAGTTACCGCATACGGCAAGCTGCGCATTAGATTATATTCTCACAGAACGAGTCAGCAAGCCAAAGTAATACGGTGAAACGGAAGAAGTGAATGCTTTGTTTCCTTAAGAAATATATATTAAAATCATTTGTTATTTCCTCAAACATAAATTAAATATTTTGCGAAAGAGGCGACTCTAGATGTCTCTGTTTGAAGTAATAAATGAACCCCGTCGCAGAAATATATTGAACAACGTTCTATAACACTTTTCCTCTGCTTATTATATTACAATTCAAAATCGCTTGAAGTGACCACATTTTAAAGGTCTACCCATTAAATGTGCATGGACATTAAATGCGGAAATTCACATGGAAAAAACAATCAGTTCCAAGAGAAAAGTGCATCAACTGATGTCACTGCTGCGCCTCTGACCGGGAGGTCCTAGGTTCGAGTCCTGACGGCGCCAGGATTTTCGACACTAGCTTTTCAGATAGGTCGAATTCAGTCGCTGTCTGGAGGAGAATTCTAGCGGCCGGCTGCTCTGATCGGTAGTTTTCCGTGGTTTCTCCGATCAACACCAGGCGAATGCCGGAGCAGAATCCTAACAAACGGACCGCGCGCGATGTCCTTCCCCTTCCTTGTTCTATTCTCGCCCTTTACATACACACCTACACTAATATGCACTACACTACCACATACTCCAGGAACCGGTCAGCAGCTTAAGGCTTGTCCCGGCTGGGGCGATGCCCTGCTGATAGAGTCCTGGTTAGGGGGAACCCCCACTAGCCGACGGTAGGTCGGCGCCGGATCTCGCCATCAAGTTGGGAAGAACACACACATCTCTCGAGAAATAAACATGCACTACACTAACGGACTAATGACCAAAGTAGTTAACGCGCCCGGAGACACGAAAAAATCAATCAACCAATCCAAGAAAAAAGGACCTTTATTTTTAATGCGTGGCGTCCTTAATCATTTTACTTATTCATTATCGACGCAACTCGTCTCTTCGTCCCTGGTGCGGTATTGAGCGCGGAGTAACTCTCCATTAATATCTGTCCTTCTGTATTCCAGAGGACGGTATATTTTTATGTCTCTCGTCTCGTGTAGTCAGTTGTCAAAGAGGACCGCCAGGTAGCATCTCCGAGTACACGCCTCTTACTCCACACGCCCCTGTGTCACTACCCAGCGGCCAGAATTGGGAAGGAATAAGGATAGGGGTAGGTTTCAGGACACTTCACAGGGGTTGGACTAGCCCTTGTGAAGCAGCCAAACTCGTTTTGTTGGAAAAAAATTCACATGAGATCTTGTCTGTTGTCAAGAGGACCGCTAGATAGCATCTCCGCGTACGCGCCTCTTACTCCACACGCCCCTGCGTCACTACCCAGCGGCCAGAATTGGGAAGGAATAAGGATAGGGGTATGGTTTAGGACACTTCACAGGGGTTGGACTAGCCCTTGTGAAGCAGCCAAACTCGTTTTGTTCACATGAGTGTGTCCGGGAATCGAACTGGACCTCCTTGGTGAAAGGTGAGCGACTTCGCTCTGAGCCAAGAGGGTTCCCCTTTACCAAGATAACATCTTAATGGAAGTGTCCGGGTTTCACTGTACTTATTGTTATCAATACGGTTAAAGTATTTTAATAATTACAAAATAGGAAAATATACTCTTCTCAGTTTTTTTGGAAATTTTTTAAATAAACAGAATTTTCAAAATTCAAGTAATTTCGAAGAGTTTTGCGTTAATATTAAGAAAACCGGATTATGTAAGTAATATACCATACAACAACTCTGCAATTTCTAACCCATATTCATTGATTAAATATCTAAATCTCATTTCGGGAGAGTTTTGCATATATGGATCACATCTTAACTCACCATTTGTTTTCTTCTATTGCTGCATCGTTCTCTCTCGGTGCTTTTTTTCTTTGCCCCGCTTCCGTTCCTTGTCTCCTGAGTGAATCAGTTTTCTCGCTTTTGTCGTCATTAGCACTCAATGTACTGTACAGCCTCTTAAGAAAAGGCGCAGGAAATCCGCTGAGTGCGAGATGGTCCCTTTGCGGGTCCAGCCCCCCCACAACGGCCGGGTCGAGGGTGGCGGGGTGCTCCAGGGTGCGGGGGAGGTCGAGGTGGGCGTCTCCCGGGGCGGGCAGCGCCGCGCCCATCGCCGCCCCTCCGCGCACCAGGGCGCTCAGCAGGGCGCCGTCCACGTCCCTTTGCATTGAGGGCCACGAAGGCTCCAGGTCACGCAAGGACACGGGACGACCCTGCACAGGCACACAAGCTCTATAAGGCATTTCCCAGGGATAAACATCGTCTCACTCATACTACTCATTTCATCCCCCAGGGCGCCGTCCACGTCCCCTCGCATAGAGCGCCACCAGGGAACCTGACAAATTTTGAGGCAAGAACATTTATTGCCTAGTTTATTTTCCTTTTTTGTCGCGAATTATCCGTCTCGTGACTACGCAAAAGTGCACCCACCGGATGTCAGTTATATCGATCGAGGATAAGTGCACGTGGCTATTAAGGAGAGATCAGCATTTCCATGCTGAATACGTTTTTACTCCCAGGGTTGTAAGCCCTGGGGAATGAGGTAAAACAATAACGATGAAGGATGAAATGGACAATTACAAACATACACACACAAGCACAACCATGCCCGAGGCGGGTCTCGAACCCGCGATTCTTCGGTTCAAGACCGCCAAGGCCCTTAGCCTTATCGATGCAAGCCAGTGCAGCAAATTTGCAGGTGATTTAAAGTTGCAGGTCACAGACTAACTGTCCCTCGCGCAATACTTCTATGACGCTGGAATATAAACACTGAGACCACGGGTTGACTGTCGCAATTCAGGTGATGATTATTATGAAAAATAGTGGGACATGTGCTCCATATGCGAGAAACTTTTACACGAAATTGTGATTTCTTTTTGTGGACTACCTAGGGAACTTTTCTAAATGCGCGTCGCAATTCAAGCACTCACCTGGAGAAGGAGAGTCCGGTCCATGAGCACCTCTTGAGCCTCCAGTGTCAGGTGGTCCATTCTCCAGTGTCCCTCATCCATTGACACATCGCCCCTCAATGGGCCCGCGTCGTGGCCGGATGAGACGGCGACCACCTTGACTGTGGAGCCGGCGGCGGCGACCAGGGCGTGTGCCTTCTCCACCTCCTCCTCCACGTCCAGCAGCAGGAACCGCACGTGGTCGGCGCCGCACGCGGCCTCCAGCGGTGCGAGTGGCATTTCACGGAACTGTTGGTCTCCCACGTAGACCCAGCTGCCCGTGAACGCATCGTCCAGCACTTGGACGATTTTGGCAGCGCGGTGGCCCGCTGGCACGCCGCGCACCCTCACGGCAACCGACCCGCGGCTGCTCTCCAGCGCCTTTCTCAAGGCGACACAGTGACCCTCTTGAAAACGCAGAGCCCCCCTGCCCGCCGCCATCCTCCCCTGCTCGACCAGCCCCTCCACCACAACGGACTCCACTTCCCCAGAGCTCTCCGTGAGCGGGGTGCCCCGCGCGTCGACCAGCGCCCAGTGTCTTAGGAGAGCCACGAAGCTGGGGAGGAGGCACTCGCTTCGCGGCCACGGAGCCCCAAACATAGCGTCCAGTTCGAGTCTCATGAGCTCCATCAGGTCGTTCACGTGCGATTGTGCAGAGAACACGCGCAGGCGAGGAAGAAAGTCGTGCTGGTAGAGGTTTTTTCGTGGATCGTTGTCGTACAGGCTCCATACCTGCGACGGATAATGCTAAATGTAATTTTTTATACCATGAGTTTCACAGTATGTAAGCAACAAATTCATCAGTGCAGAAATTTGCAGATGTGTTTGTATGTATTGTGACATACCAGACTGTCACACAATATTTTGATGGGAATTGGGAACAAAAATGTATTAAATTCATCGTAAAAAGTGTAAATGTTGAGAGCATTGGCATGCTGGCAGGGCGTTCCTTAGCAACCAGGGAAGCGGAAGTAAATAAACATAGCGCGGCAAGTAACGGAGAGAAGATTGTGATATAAGGGAATGCAGGATTGGTGGTAAACTGGTAATGGGGTATGATGTAGAAGGAAACTCGAGATTGTTTTGTAAAGCAAGAGACAAGAAGGTATGAAAGTTATCGAGGGTTGAACTTTTTGTAATATTGGAGAGAGGAGCTTTAGACTGTGAACCGTACACATCGTACTGCAGAGGTTATTGTAAATGATAGATGCGGGACTTGGTGGAATTTTGCGGGAAATAATAGAGCAGTGAGGAACTTATAAATATTTTGTGGGCGTAATTCTATTTTGGACTTTTGAATAATTCTGGCACCGGGAGTGCGCAAATCGGACTTTAAGAAAATACGGACGTGAGAACAGGGAAGAGAGGCTCGAAACATATCTTGTAGTTTAGGGGATGAACTTTATATTTTATCGCGTTAAAAGTTGGAAGAATTAATTAGAAGAAATAGACTTTCGTGAGTACATTTTCACAGAAAACTGTTTTCCTTTATAAGACATTATTTAAAACACATGTACTCATAAATACCATAATGTGAACAATTTTTGGTACTGTAAATACTAACGTCCTGCAAGACGAGTCAAAAAATACATTTTTGAATTTTTTAAAAAGCAACGGAATAGTCCTATGGCGTGTATGTCATGTTATACATTGCACTAGCACTATCCATACAAAAAATTTAAAGAGAAAATTTAGAGCCGTTTTTGAGAAATTCTTGTTTTTGTTATGTTTTAAAATTGCAAATAAAGCATGCAATATTGCGCGAAAACTTCCATACTTTTCAAAAAAATCTACATGACCTTATTAAAACAACTGATTATGAGCAACAAATTTCATTACAAGGAAAAATCCTTATCGTACTTTACGATGTCCACAGCAAATAGGATTTAGAAGAAATTGAACATCACTTTTCATCACTAAGCACGTTTCATTGCTTTCTAACTATTCTTTTATTATTACTCTTCATTTATTACCTTCCTGAGACGGGACACGCCAGATTACTTCGAACCGTGACATTTAGAGTCGCTTGTCACACAGGGGAAGCATTTCTGTTTCCAGGGCTGGGCAGTATTTAAACATTTATATTTGAAATACGTATTTAAAAAAATTGGATTCGAAAAACTGTGTTTTTTTCGACTTGTATTTCACTATATATTTAAAATCATACAATAGGTGTATTTTAAAAAATTAATACTTAAAATGCTTTAAATAAGGTGAGGAAGATAACGAGAATAGTTTCTTTTTGTTTGATTCTACCAGTGAATGGACCTCATTGAAACAAAAATAATTTCTCTTTTCAGCTGCTGAATTTTAATTCTCTTCATTGTTTAATGATATATCTAAATCATTAAAACTGCTGGGCAATTACCTAACAATAAAAAAGCGTTTATTTCTTATAACATTAATTTATATATTCATTCATGTTAGTTCACTGACTATTTTCTTGACAGCTCTTATACATTCATCAACTAGAGATTTATTGTCTGGGGAATTTTTTTAAACTTGTAGTTGTAAAAGGAAATATTGGTTATTTGGGTTAGACATATTTCTGATAACGTTTTATATTTGAAAGTATTTATACATTCATACATACATACGTACAATAAAACATACAACAGTTATTGTTCAGAAAGTTATGACTGTCAATTAATTTATTGAAATAAACAATTACAATATATTGTCGCAATAATAAATTTATAATAAAATATATTATATTCACTGTATTTTGAGTATTTGGAGTATTTTAAATGCGTATAAATTTTTATATTCAAAACCTAACGTATTTTGAGTATGTATTTAAATAATTATTTGCAAAGTAGTTTGATGAAGTCTTTAAATACTAAATTTAAAGTATTTTGCCCAGTCCTGTCAGTTTCACACACTACCCTACGATTTTTACATTCAAAGATTACTTTTACATAACGGCCTGTTTTGCAATAATTGTTGACCGCATAAGGCAGATTCCACTTTACTTCCATTGTTTACAAAATTCCTTTACTTTACTATTATGACGTAATGGTTAACTTTAATAGCCGTGCTGAATTTATATACACAGTACAAACATTTAAAGAGGGAAAATAAGGAATCATACGTTTGATGGCTCGATAGATCATCTTCCTTGTTAGCTATTCTCTAATTATGGCCATTCTCCATTCTCTAAATTCTTTCCTCGTTAGTTATTCTGTATTCTCCCTTTGAATTCCAAATCCTTGGTTTGTCCTGAGGAGTGCTACGTACCTCTTGGTCCTTGTAGCCGAAGGAGAAGACAGTGTTGGGTCTGGAGGTGTCGCCGGTGCGCAGGAGGTCCTCGTGTTGCCAGTGCAGGTGCGGGCCATCGGTTGCGCCCTGGCGTCGAGGGACGGGTCGATTCGTGTAAATTACGAGCCGCACGTCGTCCAACGAACAGTCGTGTAGCAGCTCTTCATCTTTCGTCTTGACGTGGCCGGGTGTCGTATGTTTGTTCACGAAGTCGGCGTAAAACTCAAAATATTTTTGTAAACTGAAGTCGCCCTTTGGAGATGTGAAAGCCTGAGCAGAAGAGACAATAATAATAATAATAATAATAATAATAATAATAATAATAATAATGATAATAATAATAAACCCCGTTTTAGTAGAATAGCATCACGAGCTACCCCCTGTCGTAAGGGGCGACTAATACTCTCCCTCTAAGTTCGTCCTTCTCATGCCGATCACTCCCTCAGGAGCCAACAGCTGAGTAGAGTAGTCCTGTTACCTTAAGATTTCCTCCCAATTTCCTTCCTTCTCCCCCTGGCTCTAGGGTAAAAAAGCCGACCCACAGAACTATAGAGACACGAACCAGAGTGGGAAGTCCGCTGCCAGGGGAGCGCCGGGGCGACAGCGTGCGAGCTGAGCAGGCGGGCCCTGGTCGGGGACCAACCCGAAAATAGTAGAAGCACCCAACAACAATAGGCTTCCTCTACTGAAAGTGTTTTGCCGTATACTCAACCGACAAACCGGGAGCGGTAGTTCAGTTCATCAACTGATGTCACAACAGTGCCTCTGACCGGGAGGTCCGAGGTTACCACTCCCCACGGCGGCAGGATTTTCGACACTAGCTTTTCAGCTAGGTCGAATTCAGTCGCGGTCTGGAGGAGAATTCTAGCGGCCGGCTGCTCTGATCGGTAGTTTTCCGTGGTTTCTCCGATCAACACCAGGCGAATGCCGGAGCAGTACCCTACCAAACGGGCCACGGACCTCTCGCCATCTTTTTTTCCTCTTCCTTGTCCTATCCTCTCCCCTTACACACACACTTACACTAACATGCACTACACTGCCACATGTTCCGGGAGACCGGTCAGGAGCTTAGAGCTTGTCCCGTCTGGGGCGGTGCCCCGCTGGTGGGAGAGTCCTGGTTAGGGGGAAACCCCACTAGCCGACGGTAGGTCGGTGCCGGATCTCACCATCCAGCGGGCGAAGATCACCGCATTCTCCCGAGAAAACATGCACTACACTTACGGGACTAACGACCAAAGCATTTGACGCGCCCGGAAACACGAAAAAATCAATCAATCAATCGACAACCACTAATGAAGACCTCATCAGACAACGAATTAAATGGATTACTGATATGAGCAAGAATGTCGTTCCCTGTTTTATGAGCGCTACAAATTGTGAAACTGATATGACAGGGTACAGAAGTCGAATGTTTTTAAAATGTCTTGAGATATACCTGGAATATTCTGGGATTGTCAACGAACAAAACCTTACCTATATAAAAAGAGCAGTAATTAATACACACCATTTGCCACAACAAGAGATTACTTTTATCCAGATGGAAATGCATCAAAACAATGACAATCACCCCCACCCACACCATCTGAATTAATAAGTTCTAATGACACTACCAGCCACAACATTCAACACAGCTTAAACACAAATATAAGATATTAGTAGTCAGAGTAGAGGGGCATTAAATTCTACAATTAAGCAGGAGTTTTATACAACACATAATAGCAGGTTTTATGGTATTGACCCAAATACAAAACCGAAGTTATTAAAACCGAAATATATAACAGTAAAAATGACGGAGATACATATATTTAACTCAGAAATTATTCCAGCTGAATTGGAACAGAAGAACACACTGGAAGAACTTCATCACATTGTATACTGTGGTGCAGCTACAGTTCTGAATCTACCAAGGTCAACACAGGACGCAACACTTAATGACCAACCATGCGAAAGATTGGATGGATCCAATTCGTAAGTCAGATTAGAGAAGCGTATTAATCTGCTGAGGGAGAAGCTTGGAAGACTTACCCAATATAAGAGGGGAGGGAAAACCAAAAATCTGAAGGAACGAGTTCTTGAAAGTATCAAACCAGTTACATTTCCAATTGTCAGAGAGGATCTTAATGGAAATAATAGTTAAGCACATCCAACAGCTAGCTGTTTACTTCAAAAGACTCCGAAGGTATAAGAGAACTGCCATTCGAAAAATGCAAAACGCAGAGTTCCAGAACCAGAAGTTATTCTACAGGAAACACCAGATTGTCGCTCAATATAAACACAATAAAGCGGATAACATAAATATTGTTCCAATTGAGCAAAAAATTACCAAATTTTGTTCCAGTATCTGGGAACAGTCTGCTCAACATGACCCAAACAGCTTGGTGCTTGGGTCACCCAAACACCTTGCAGATTGTTATAATGACATTATTTTGTCCCCTAAGAATACGCCTGCAAGGTAAAATCTTATTACCAAAAGCTCATCATACACTAAACCCAGATAAATATCGCCTAATAACATGTCTAGCCACAATGTACATATACCTAACAGTCAACAATCTAATTATCACGAACAGGATCTACACACATCTAGAAGAGAACATATAATGGTTGAAGAACAGAAGGGTTGTTATAGGTTGTCTAAAGCATGCAAAGAACAACTGATAATATTGTTATAGAATCACAAGCAGTGACAAAAAAAAGAAATATCAGCAAATCTTATAGTGATTACGAAAAAGTATTTCACTCGGTCCCTCACACATATTTAATAGATATCAATTAACACATATGCAATCCCAGTTCTCACATATTCATTTGGAATTAATAAACGGTCATTAACAGATATGGAGGACATTTCAAAACATCAGAACACAACTCACTGAGCACCAAATGAGACACCCGAAAGCTGCAGTAGAACGAGTTACCCTCCTAGTATCGATGGGAGGAAGTGGCATAATTTACATCGCACGTCTCCACAGTAAACAAAATAATAACCTGAGACAATACTTTTACAGCAAACAGGCAGCTCTCGATATGTATCGAGTCATATGCAAAGGCGATGTGAATACAACACCCTTGCATCTCGCAAATAAGAATTTCGCCTTGCAAATCAATTGAGAACCAAAGGAAAACTGGAAATCAAAAGCATAGTATGGAACGTATGCCAACCAGCTGGAGAGCAAGGATGCTGACCAGGAGTCAACACACTTATGGATTAGGAAAGGAACTTATCTGGCGAGACAACGGGGTTCATGATGGCTATTCAAGACAGGGTTATACCAACATGAAACAATAGAAATTATATCCAAAAAGAAGCAAACATAATAGGTAAATGTAGGAAATGGAAATGCTCATCAGAAACCGTAGAAGATATAATTGGATCGTGTCAACATGTAGCAGGCATAGAATACACTAAGAGACATAAAATGGTGGCGAAAATCCTTCATCAACACTTAATAGGAAACATAATGAAAGTCCCTTATTTGAAATATGAACCTTAGAATGTTACTGACAACCAGATATGAGGCTATACTGGAACAGAGAAATAAGATCAGGTGTTACTGTAGCAGACAACCGCACTGACATCTTGTTCTTAGACAAAAGTAGACAAGAGGTTCATATTATTGACACTGACATCCCTCTCACTCATAACATCAGTACTACCTACAATACAAAGATGAGTAAATATAAGGATTTGACAGATGAGATAAAGAAGTTCTGGAAGGTAAACTAGAGGTGCTACAGAATGCCACACACTTTCTCGTACCAAATATTTCTAATTTCCTTTCTGTGGACTGGCTTTCAGGTCTTACTCCATTCTCTGGCCAACTGCCATCTATCGTCACCGAAAGTACATTGTTTTTGACATTTTCTCAAGTTTTCTGAAGTTTTCATTGAAAAATTCGTAGTCGTTTTTAAAAAAATGGCGATTAAGCATTACTGTATATGAGAAATTTAAGCTCCTTTTCACAGAAATCTATTTAGTTTTCGAAAAACTTCATTTGAAGTCATTTAAAGCGCTACCACTCACAAATGAAATAATGCATACAAATCAATGGAAATTACATTACATTTATTTGAACTGCAATTGGGTATGACCCGGTGGCAGTTAATTAACAATAATTACAATAATAATAACACTTAACATTAATAATAACAACAATATGAATAATAATAACAATATCAATAATAATAACAATATTAATAATAATAACAATATTAATAATAATAACAATAATAATAAAGGAGTACAATACAAGCCGAGCATGCAATAATCCTACTATCACTAATATTAAGTATTATAACAAATATTTCAACTCGTATGATATATAATAATTATAATTATATATCGGTGATGCTAAAACTTAATACAAGCTACATAAATATTGGCTAAATTTATTGTTTTTAATTCATTGATCGCGTTCACTACAATTAACTGCACGACACTGCACTGCACAACACTACACTACACTACACTGTTTTTGCTTTGAGTTACACTGACCAGCACTTCACCGCACTTCACCGCACTTCACCGCACTTCACCGCACTTCACCGCACTTCACCGCACTTCACCGCACTTACTCATTTAATGTCTATTACTATCATATTGTTCTAACTTATTTCTAAAACTTCGAACACTTAGAGGAAAAGCTTTGAAAATTGTTGCGGGTAAACTGTTCCAATCTTTAATTGTTCTGTTACAAAAGGAAAATTTCCCAAGATCTGAATTTTGTTTCCTTGTTCGAATTTTGTGAGTGTGATCGCTTCGGCCGAAATAATTTGGTTTTTCTAGTCTAACCTGAATTTCCTTCCAAGCTGTTTGACCTACGTACGATTTATAAAGAGCGCAAAGCCTCGCCCTTGTTCTTCTCATTTCTAGAGGTTCCCATGCCTTTTTATCGCGTTAGTTCTATAGGTAAACTTATTCGCTTTTCTCTGTATTCTATCTAGATTTTTCCGGTGCGACTTTCTGTATGGATCCCAACATGCCACTCCGTATTCCATGAGAGGGCGAACCAGCGAAAAATATGCTAATTCTTTTGCGTTTGCAGAGCTTTTCTTTAGAATTCGCATTACAAAATGCAAAGACTTCCACGTTTTCCTAACTACCTGATTTATATGCTTCTCCCACCCTAATTTACTATCTATATGAATGCCTAAATACTTGCATGATGAGACTCTTGGGATGATGAACTCACCTAAACGATAGTCTGGTTCCTCATAATTTCGTCCCCGCCCGAACGTTATTGTTTTGCTTTTCGATCCGTTAATTCCCATGTCATTTTTTTCAGCCCAATCACGTAAATGTTCTAAATCCTGCTGTAATAATTGTTCGTCAGCGCTACTTTTGATTTTTCGGTATATAACACAATCGTCTGCAAATAAACGCACCTTTGATTGTATGTTAACATGGAGATCATTTACGTACGCTAAGAAAAGTAATGGCCCTATGACACTTCCCTGTGGAACCCCTGAAGTAACAATACCCGTAGTCGAAAACTGAGTGCCAATTCGAACTTTTTGTTTCCTGTCTCTAAGAAATTCGCTTACCCACTTCACAACTCTAGCATCAATTCCTGAAGTTAATAGTTTCCTGATAAGTAGGTTATGCGGTACTACGTCGAATGCTTTCGCAAAGTCGATTACGATTGCATCCACCCTCCCACCCGCGTCAACTTCGTCAGCTAGATCTTGCAAAAGAGAAACGATTTGGCTTTCGCACGAATATTTACTTCTAAACCCATGCTGTCCGTGAAAAATCCAGTTCGCTTTTTCCCATTCGCGGCGAATGTACCGGGCTATTAAATGCTCCATTATTTTGCATACTACTGATGTGAGCGATACTGGTCTATAATTACAAACTTTCGTTTTATCACCTTTTTTGAAAATAGGGACCACTATAGCTGTCTTCCAATCGTCTGGTAAACTTGCATTATTGATTGAAACATTGAATAATCTTAACAAACACGGCAATACTGCCTCCCCACCGAGTTTAATAAAATCTGTCGAGATGCCGTCTGGTCCGCGTGATTTACCGTTTTTCAGTGATTTTATACGTTTGCGGAGTTCCCATGCATGAAGCTTGAACTGGTTTTCTATTGGAAAATAATGAACTTGCTCCTGCGCCCGTTTTGGTTTGAATACTGATACAAAATACGCGTTGAACGCATTTGCTTTCGCTTGGTGGCCGTGCAATGGCGCGTTATCTGCGTCTAGAATTTCCTGAATTTCTTACTTATTTCCCCGGCGTCTGCGGACATATTTGTAAAAGTCTGACCAATTATTTCTTCCTGTCTCCAAAATATTTCTTAAAAATAATTCATGCGCAATTTTCTTTTCTTTTTCTAATTCCCTGTAGAATTTTTTAAAAGTTATCATGTCAGCAATGCTGCGATGTCTCCTATTAAAGGCTAGTCTAACTTTTCTCTTTAAACGCCGTACCGCCCCGTTATAATATTCAGGATCAGGATTACTTTTCAGTATTTTGCAAGGAACGAACGTATCTAAAGCTGTTTCTACGATTGTTTTAAAAGCCCCCCATTGTTCCTCCATCCCCCCTTCTGTTCTTAGAAAATAGTCGTATTTTTCCCTTAAGAAACTACGTAAACCTTCGACGTTTGCTTTTCTATATTGCCTGACTATCGTTCCTTTCACCTTAGGTCGCGTAATTACATTTGTTTGTACTTCTACCATCACTGCTTTGTGGTCGCTAATCCCCTGAAAGACGTCGCAAGAAAGAAACATTTCTGCAGGGTGAACAAGGAAAATGTCCAAAATTGCGCTCCGACGCGTGGGTTGGTCGACTACCTGCGTTAGTCCCTGCTCCCATACCAGTCGATTGACGCGCTTTTGAATTTTCCTGTCGCATACCTCTCCTTTCCAGTTAGCGTCGGGAAAGTTTAGGTCGCCAGCGACAAGAATAGAACGACCGTTTCTGTTTTCCACCCTATCACCGATTTCATCTAAAATTTCATACCCGTCGTTTGGCGGCCTGTAACAAGCAATAATTTCCACGGAATTATCTAGTACGTCAATTACCATTCCTAACATTTCAAAGTTGTTACTAAACCAACTATTCCTAACTATTAACGAGGTCTTGACGCAGAGAAAAACGCCCCCGCCTCTTGTTTTTCTATCTCTTCGATATAATTTCTAACCGTAATGTAAAATTTCAGAATTAGCTACCTCATCTGTTAACCACGATTCTGTCCCTATCACTATATCTGGATCACATGTATCAACTAAGTTCCAAAACTCAATGGTTTTATTAATTATACTTCGACAGTTTACCTGCAACAATCTTAGAAAGCCCTTCCTCACCTGAACATATCTGGTCGCCGCCGTCGTCGCCGCCATCTCCGCCGCTGCCACGGTCGCCGCCGTCGTCGTCGTCGCCGTCGTCGTCGCTGTCGTCGTCGCCGCCGTCGCCGCCGTCGCCGCCGTCGCCGCCGTCGCCACCGTCGCCGCCGCCGCCGTCGTCTCCGCGGTCTCCGCTTCCTCCACCGTCACACACGTCACCGCTGAATCTTCCGCCACCAGAGCGAAACCCTCAGCCTCCGCTCCTATCACCATTGCCCGCCTGTCTCCAAATGTCCATATTAAAGGCGTGAAAGGTATTTCATGAAAATTATATTTGTGTAATTTTTGCAAAAACATACGAATACACCAAAACGAACATTGCGTCATAACAAGCAGTGCAATTAGCACTATCTATTGAAAAAAATGGAAGAAAAGATTTGGGAGCCGTTTTGGAGAAAATGACATTTGAGCGTTTCAGAAAATGCCGAATTTTGTGCTCATTTTTACAGAAAACTGTTGATTTTTCGAGAAAATTTATTTGACATTATTTACAACACATGTGCTCATAAATATAATGTGAAGAAATTGCCTTTCATGTAAGTTTTACAGACGTGAGAAACAAGTCAAAACATTTTATTTTTGAAATTTTTGAAAAAAACAAAGAATACAGCAATATGGCGTTTATTGTCACGACATAGGGTTTGTTTGGCACTCACCTTACCAAAAATTTAAAGAAAAAAATTGGAGCCGTTTTAGAGAAAATCTTGTTTTTGTTATTTTTTAAAATTGCAAATATTGCGCGCACTATTGCACGAAAACTACTAACATTTCCAAAAAAATATACATTACCTAATTGAAAAAACTATGCATGCACAAAAAATTTCATTTGAAGGAAAAATCCATGTCTTCACTTTTGTAGTTGCAGGAAGACGCATGAAAAAAATCAAACTTTTGCAATTTTCGAAAATTCAGAGTTAACCGTGATATTCTGACCTATGTTAACTTTATAAGTGTATTTTTCTCTTATCTCACAAGAAATTTAAAGAAAAAAATTGGAGCCGTTTTTGAGAAAATTTTGAAAATATCCGTTGGGCATCATGTAAAGTACCCCCAAATTTTAAAGAATGTTTCTCAAAATTTCAAAGCTTCAACTAGAGCCAGATAAGCATAGGATTCTTCACTATGAGAGAGATCGTACGTGTGATTTAGGCGGTAGTAATGTTCACTGACGGACGGACGTTTTGCTTCCAATTGGTTTTTCGGGATCAAGGACCCACAAAACAGGAATTCTGGTTACACCACGTGTTAGAGGATTTATTCTCTTAATTTATCAACACCATTTACCACACCACATTTTATGCAGTTTTTCGCCACCAGAGCCCGGCAATGAATTTTTTCCGCCGAAAATCTGTCGTTTTTTGACGCAGTAATACATAACATTCTCAATACTACGTATATTACTCCGTATATTCGTTCGTATATGAGAAAGTAAAAATTACAAAACTATGGCAAAATCTGTAATATTATGTAGAGCAGAAGCAAGGGCCGATAATAGACTAGAACTAAGACACTACTTAGAAAGAGATGAGAACATGAAGATCAATATTGAGTGTAACAAGATGGGATAGATTGAAAAACCAAGATATAAGGAATAAATACGACATAACAACAGACATAGTAAAATTTATAAGAACAAGAATAAGAATAAGAGAATGGAATGAGCACGTTACCAAGTCGGACAGCAAAAGACTAATCAAGATTGCGAGAGATTCAAAACCTAAAGGGAAACGCGACCCAGGCAGACCGAAGAGAAGGTAGATCGACAGTTGGATTTCCACATCTCCTGAATCATCCTGATAGTGAAGTGTGAAGAAAATCAGGTATAACCTTAATAAAAGAAGAAGACTTAACAACCTTGCCTTATCAAGGGATACTGCCGAAAAACTGATCTCCATAATAACACACGTTAATCTCTCTCCGAGATAGAATATGTCTGGGTCTCGGAAGAGAACGTGTAGCGTGGTCAGAAATGGCCGACACGCAATGATGATCATGATGATGGTGGTGGTGATGATGATGATAATAATAATAAATAATAATAATAATAATAATAATAATAATAATAATAATAATAATAATAATAATAAATGAGTTGTACCAAAATATACCCTCTCGTGATATCGGCGGGAGGCCTGGTCAGTAAAAACTTCCTTAAAAACTTAACAGAACTTAAACTATCCAAAAACGTTCTGAACATGGGACAGCGCGCAGTTTTGTTGCAAACAGCCCATATCATAAGAAAATTTTTATCTTAAGTCCAGATATAAGATGTTCTTCTTCTGTGACCGAACCTGTCCCCAAAACAACTCTGGGGAAGGTGAGCATTTTTACCAGCAAAAATAGCTGAGAAAACGTATTATGATGATTATGATAATAATAATAATAATAATAATAATAATAATAACAATAAAGTGTTAGGCGCAGAATTTTTAACCGTGTAACCACCGGAACAGCTGTGCCAGTCCTGATGGTGTGCTTGAGGAGGATGAAGATCAAGAGTATTTACTTTTTTGTTGTCACCGAATGAGTTGTAGCAAAAGATCTGAACTGCTTGAATTGGGTGAAAGTGTTAAATGGCATTGTCTCAGAATACTTACCTGTGTTTTCACGTGAGGAGCTGCACCAGTCGTCCGGATGCTCTTGCGCTGAATGAGAGTGTTTAGTCGCTTTTGCTCAGACTATCACGTAAGGTCACCAAAGGAGATGAACTAGCGCATAGACGCATGAAATGAATTACTATTATTGGCTTTGGCTTAAGAGTACTTACCTGTGTTTTCACGTGAGGAGCTGCACCAGTCGTCCGGATGCTCTTGCGCTGAATGAGAGTGTTTAGTCGCGTTTGCTCAGACTATCACGTAAGGTCACCAAAGGAGATGAACTAGCGCATAGACGCATGAAATGAATTACTATTATTGGCTTTGGCTTAAGAGTACTTACCTGTGTTTTCACGTGAGGAGCTGCACCAGTCGTCCGGATGCGCTTGCGCTGAATGAGAGTGTTTAGTCGCTTTTGCTCAGACTATCACGTAAGGTCACCAAAGGAGATGAACTAGCGCATAGACGCATGAAATGAATTACTATTATGGGCTTTGGCTTAAGAGTACTCACCTCTGTTTTCACCTGAGGAACTGCACCAGTCGTCCGGATGCGCTTGCGCTGAATGAGAGTGTTTAGTCGCTTTTGCTCAGACTATCACTTAAGGTCACCAAAGGAGATGAACTAGCGCATAGACGCATGAAATGAATTACTATTATTGGCTTTGGCTTAAGAGTACTTACCTGTGTTTTCACCTGAGGAGCTGCACCAGTCGTCCGGATGCGCTTGCGCTGAATGAGAGTGTTTAGTCGCTTTTGCTCAGACTATCACGTAAGGTCACCAAAGGAGATGAACTAGCGCATAGACGCATGAAATGAATTACTATTATTGGCTTTGGCTTAAGAGTACTTACCTGTGTTTTCACGTGAGGAGCTGCACCAGTCGTCCGGATGCTCTTGCGCTGAATGAGAGTGTTTAGTCGCTTTTGCTCAGACTGTCACTTAAGGTCACCAAAGGAGATAAACTAGCGCATAGACGCATGAAATGAATTACTATTATTGGCTTTGGCTTAAGAGTACTTACCTGTGTTTTCACCTGAGGAGCTGCACCAGTCGTCCGGATGCGCTTGCGCTGAATGAGAGTGTTTAGTCGCTTTTGCTCAGACTATCACTTAAGGTCACCAAAGGAGATGAACTAGCGCATAGACGCATGAAATGAATTACTATTATTGGCTTTGGCTTAAGAGTACTTACCTGTGTTTTCACGTGAGGAGCTGCAGTCGTCCGGATGCGCTTGCGCTGAATGAGAGTGTTTAGTCGCTTTTGCTCAGACTATCACGTAAGGTCACCAAAGGAGATGAACTAGCGCATAGACGCATGAAATGAATTACTATTATTGGCTTTGGCTTAAGAGTACTTACCTGTGTTTTCACCTGAGGAGCTGCACCAGTCGTCCGGATGCGCTTGCGCTGAATGAGAGTGTTTAGTCGCTTTTGCTCAGACTATCACTTAAGGTCACCAAAGGAGATGAACTAGCGCATAGACGCATGAAATGAATTACTATTATTGGCTTTGGCTTAAGAGTACTTACCTGTGTTTTCACCTGAGGAGCTGCACCAGTCGTCCGGATGCGCTTGCGCTGAATGAGAGTGTTTAGTCGCTTTTGCTCAGACTATCACGTAAGGTCACCAAAGGAGATGAACTAGCGCATAGACGCATGAAATGAATTACTATTATTGGCTTTGGCTTATGAGTACTTACCTGTGTTTTCACGTGAGGAGCTGCACCAGTCGTCCGGATGCTCTTGCGCTGAATGAGAGTGTTTAGTCGCTTTTGCTCAGACTGTCACTTAAGGTCACCAAAGGAGATGAACTAGCGCATAGACGCATGAAATGAATTACTATTATTGGCTTTGGCTTATGAGTACTTACCTGTGTTTTCACGTGAGGAGCTGCACCAGTTGTCCGGATGCGCTTGCGCTGAATGAGAGTGTTTAGTCGCTTTTGCTCAATCACGTAAGGTCACCAAAGAAGATGAACTAGCGCATAGACGCATGAAATGAATTACTATTATTGGCTTTGGCTTAAGAGTACTTGCCTGTGTTTTCACGTGAGGTGCTGCACCAGTCGTCCGGATGCGCTTGCGCTGAATGAGAGTGTTTAGTCGCTTTGCTCAGACTATCACGTAAGGTCACCAAAGGAGATGAACTAGCGCATAGACGCATGAAATGAATTACTATTATTGGCTTTGGCTTAAGAGTACTTACCTGTGTTTTCACCTGAGGAGCTGCACCAGTCGTCCGGATGCGCTTGCGCTGAATGAGAGTGTTTAGTCGCTTTTGCTCAGACTATCACTTAAGGTCACCAAAGGAGATGAACTAGCGCATAGACGCATGAAATGAATTACTATTATTGGCTTTGGCTTAAGAGTACTTACCTGTGTTTTCACCTGAGGAGCTGCACCAGTCGTCCGGATGCGCTTGCGCTGAATGAGAGTGTTTAGTCGCTTTTGCTCAGACTATCACGTAAGGTCACCAAAGGAGATGAACTAGCGCATAGACGCATGAAATGAATTACTATTATTGGCTTTGGCTTATGAGTACTTACCTGTGTTTTCACGTGAGGAGCTGCACCAGTCGTCCGGATGCTCTTGCGCTGAATGAGAGTGTTTAGTCGCTTTTGCTCAGACTGTCACTTAAGGTCACCAAAGGAGATGAACTAGCGCATAGACGCATGAAATGAATTACTATTATTGGCTTTGGCTTATGAGTACTTACCTGTGTTTTCACGTGAGGAGCTGCACCAGTTGTCCGGATGCGCTTGCGCTGAATGAGAGTGTTTAGTCGCTTTTGCTCAATCACGTAAGGTCACCAAAGAAGATGAACTAGCGCATAGACGCATGAAATGAATTACTATTATTGGCTTTGGCTTAAGAGTACTTGCCTGTGTTTTCACGTGAGGTGCTGCACCAGTCGTCCGGATGCGCTTGCGCTGAATGAGAGTGTTTAGTCGCTTTTGCTCAGACTATCACGTAAGGTCACCAAAGGAGATGAACTAGCGCATAGACGCATGAAATGAATTACTATTATTGGCTTTGGCTTATGAGTACTTACCTGTGTTTTCACGTGAGGAGCTGCACCAGTCGTCCGGATGCGCTTGCGCTGAATGAGAGTGTTTAGTCGCGTTTGCTCAGACTATCACGTAAGGTCACCAAAGGAGATGAACTAGCGCATAGACGCATGAAATGAATTACTATTATTGGCTTTGGCTTAAGAGTACTTACCTGTGTTTTCACGTGAGGAGCTGCACCAGTCGTCCGGATGCTCTTGCGCTGAATGAGAGTGTTTAGTCGCTTTTGCTCAGACTATCACGTAAGGTCACCAAAGGAGATGAACTAGCGCATAGACGCATGAAATGAATTACTATTATTGGCTTTGGCTTAAGAGTACTTACCTGTGTTTTCACGTGAGGAGCTGCACCAGTCGTCCGGATGCTCTTGCGCTGAATGAGAGTGTTTAGTCGCTTTTGCTCAATCACGTAAGGTCACCAAAGAAGATGAACTAGCGCATAGACGCATGAAATGAATTACTATTATTGGCTTTGGCTTAAGAGTACTTACCTGTGTTTTCACCTGAGGTGCTGCACCAGTCGTCCGGATGCGCTTGCGCTGAATGAGAGTGTTTAGTCGCTTTTGCTCAGACTATCACGTAAGGTCACCAAAGGAGATGAACTAGCGCATAGACGCATGAAATGAATTACTATTATTGGCTTTGGCTTATGAGTACTTACCTGTGTTTTCACGTGAGGAGCTGCACCAGTTGTCCGGATGCGCTTGCGCTGAATGAGAGTGTTTAGTCGCTTTTGCTCAATCACGTAAGGTCACCAAAGAAGATGAACTAGCGCATAGACGCATGAAATGAATTACTATTATTGGCTTTGGCTTAAGAGTACTTACCTGTGTTTTCACCTGAGGTGCTGCACCAGTCGTCCGGATGCGCTTGCGCTGAATGAGAGTGTTTAGTCGCTTTTGCTCAGACTATCACGTAAGGTCACCAAAGGAGATGAACTAGCGCATAGACGCATGAAATGAATTACTATTATTGGCTTTGGCTTAAGAGTACTTACCTGTGTTTTCACGTGAGGAGCTGCACCAGTCGTCCGGATGCTCTTGCGCTGAATGAGAGTGTTTAGTCGCTTTTGCTCAGACTGTCACTTAAGGTCACCAAAGGAGATGAACTAGCGCATAGACGCATGAAATGAATTACTATTATTGGCTTTGGCTTAAGAGTATTTACCTGCGTGGTCACTGGTGGAGCTGCAGCAGTCGTGTTAGCGTGCTTGAGCTGGATGAAGACGGTCAGTGGCTGTGGCTTCAGCACGCGCAGCACGAGATCATCCAGGGGGCGCGCAGCAGCCACATTGGAGAACAGTTGAAACGAGAGGCCCTTTCTGCGCGAGCGCAGCGCCAACAGGCCGCCCAGGAAGATCTCGTATTCAGGCCCGTACGGCGTAGCTGTCCCTTTCAGTCGCTGTAAGGCAAGGGGTTCGGCTCTGAAACAATTACAGCTTTGGAAACTTCACCCTGAAAATCTGAAGGTTAGATATCTCCTGCTCGTCCATCTTTTTCCTCCTCTTTTAATAGAATGTCCAGTTGTATAAAACATTGTTAACGTTCCTGAAATTTTATTTTTCGAATAATAGTTCTATATATATATATATATATATATATATATATATATATATATATATAACAAGTCCTCTAAATTCATCTTTAAGGATGAGGCTGGCAGGTTAACTGCGAGGCGGAGCGATAGCGGAGGGAAAAATGGGACAAATGAGACGCTGGAACAATGTGGGACAAGGGGACAAATTGGACAAGAGGGCAAATGAGTCTAGAAGACCAATGGGGCAGGAGGTCACAATTATACAAGAGGACAAAATGGACCGTGAGCGGCAGTTCAGTGCATCAATTGATGTCACTGCAACGCCTCTGACCGGGAGGTCCTATGGTCGAGTCCTGACGGCGGCAGGATTTTCGACACTATCTTTTCAGCTAGATCGAATTCAGTCGCTGTCTGGAGGGGAATTCCAGCGACCAGCTGCTCTGATCAGTAGTTTTTCGTGGTTTCTCCGACCAAAACCAGGCGAATGCTGGAGTAGTAGCCTAACAAACGGGACACGTTCCGGGAGCGATCTTTTCTTCCTCTTCCTTGTCCCATCCTCTCCCCTTACACACACTTACACTAACATGCACTACACTACCACACATGCTGGGTGACCGGTCGGGAGCTTACAGCTTGTTCCGGCTGGGATGGTGCCCCGCTGATGGGAGAGTCCTGGTTACGGGGAAACCCCACTATCCGACGGTAGGTCGGCGGCGGATCTCGCCATCCAGCGGGTAAAGATCACCGCCATCTCTCGAGATAAAAACATGTACTACACGTACGGGACTAATGACCAAAGCAGTTGAAGCACCCGGAAACACGAAAATATCCATCAATCAACAAAATGGGACAGGAGGACGGGTAGGACTAAATGAGAAAGGGAAACAAGGAGAAAAAATGGGCAAGGGGGGAACAGGATAAGAGGATAAATGGGACATGTGGACAAAAAGATAAAGAGCACATGTGGGACACAGATTTATGAGCATTGGTAAAATCTAAATCCGAGAGTCTGATAAAATATCTTTAATGGACTCTCGGGCGTTTTAATGTCCGTTGCTATGGACGCGCTCTTAAAGCGTTGTTTGGATTGTTATCGTGTGTAGCTAAGCGCGTGTTTACCGACGTAAATAAAAAAGTATATATTTCTGTATTACTCTAGCAAATAACTTTCTGGAGTCGCCAATCTCCCGCGCACCCCCTTCTTTAGACCCGTGCTTTCAAGCACAGCCGACCGGCGCGTCACCATGGTGGTCCTGCGAAAACGTCTGTATCCCGTGACAATTTATATAGGATCCGTCATGTTTCAGGAGGATTGTTGATACTCAAGGAATCGCTAGAAACAAGAATTGCAGACGAAAGTATGCTTCGTTTTCGCTCTTGGTTTACACTGAGATCAGTACTGACAGAATTGCCACGAGAGCTGACATCTAAAATTTATTATTTATTTATTTATTTATTTATTTATTTATTTATTTATTTATTTATTTATTTATTTATTTATTTATTTATTTATTTATTTATTTATTTATTTATTTATTTATCTATTTATTTATTTATTTATTTATTTATTTATTTATTTATTTATTTATTTATTTATTTATTTATTTATTTATTTATTTATTTATTTATTTATTTATTTATTTATTATTTGTTATTTATTTATTTATTTATTTATTTATTTATTTATTCTATTTATTTATTTATTTATTTATTTATTTATTTATTTATTTATTTATTTATTTATTTATTTATTTATTTATTTATTTATTTATTTATTTATTTATTTATTTATTTATTTATTTATTTATTTATTTATTTATTGAAACTGAATAACAGGCTTTACCTGTTACAGTTGCCGACAGTAGGTGCGGCCATTTACATAATAAAACTTACAATTTTTGGTTACAATGGTTGGTAGACAATGTCATTTAAATAATGGCAGTCCCTTGTTTTCATGATAAAAATTTTGTAAACAAAAGTCTACCTAGTAATTCTTATGAACAAGAAAACTCTTTAGACTTCATAAATATTACAAAAAGAATTTAAATACTTTAATTATATTACAAAGGAATATGAAAAAGACATGTTGGCCACAGCTCAACATTTACAAGCTCTTTATAAATCTCTTTCATGACACATACTAGAAAAGTCTGATTCAGCACACCAAAAGATGTTCTTTAAATGACATGTTTGTGAAGCTCTGAGTACATTCCAGAAAGAACTTTCCTTTGAACATATTTGCAGAAAAAATTTTCTCATATATATATATATATATATATATATATATATATATATATATATAAAATTCAATCTTCATTTACCAATCTTACTACCCATCTTCAACAAAAGCATTAGTACATAAATTGAAGAATTTATCAATATACACTATTATGGCAAGTTTCCAGTAGAGAATTATTGTAGAAAACTTTCACACGGCTCCTAAATGCTACATCTGACATCTACATGCTGACATCTAAAATAGCACAATATTTACATCCAGAACAAACGCAAGAAGCAAAAGATCCAGGAAAGAAAACTAGCAAGACAAGAGGGGAATTTTGGAGGTCGCTTTTTCACATCTTGGTCACGTAGCAACCACTGCGATTTTTAAACTGTAGTGAGAACACATAAGGACAAAACGAGCACACACAAACATCTATGCTCAAGGCGGGATTCGAACCCGCCACCCTTCGAGGCGAGGCAGCAACCGTCTTTCAGCCATAACAACCACGGCTGTCCAGGCCGGCTATGGAACATTTGTCCAAGGAATTTGGTCGGAAACTCAACTCATGAACGTGAAAAATGCATGTGATTGTAACGATTGCGTGTAAAAACTGATTACATTTTTAAATTTACATTCATACAACAAACATACTGTAACGGTTTGATAGTTCGCGCGGTTATGATAATAAACAAAAAATATTAAACTGTTCATATACACAACTATACCCTACTGCTAGGCGTGCCAACTGAAATGGTTTCTATTTTTCTGAAGTTTACTGAAATTATAATTAAACAATTTCTCTACGCCTTGCGGCTAATTTGCCGTTTCAATAAATTTATTTAAAGGTGTGAATCCGCGAAGTCCCTCCCCTACGGGAAACGGGATGCCTATCGTCGATTTAGGGAACTGGATACATAAGAATGACAATCTTTGCTCATATAAAACATCGCATTCTCAAGTTAATACCGGGAGTGGTAGCTCAGTGCATCAAATGATGTCACTGCAGCGTCTCTGACCGGGAGGTACTAGGTTTGAGTCCTGGCGGTGGCAGGATTTTCAACACTAGCTTTTCAGGTAGGTCGAATTCATTCGTTGTCTGGAGGAGAATTCTAGCGGCCCGCTACTGTGAACAGTAGTTTTCGGTGGTTTCTCCGATCAACACCAGGCGAATACCAGAGCAGTATCCTAACAAACGGACCGCGCGCCATCTTTTATTCCTCTTCTTGGTTCTATCCTCTCCACTCACACACAGACGTACACTAACGTAGACGTACAATTTTTTTCCGCTAGAGCTGATACCAAGCAGGCGCTGAAAACACAACTGTCACCGACATCGATATCTCCTGTTCCGAAAGGGCAGGCGTGGGAACAATGGTCTTATTTCGGAATCTGAGATATAGATTGTAAGTTTCGTCTGGAATTCTAACATTGTGAGAGAAATGAGCCACTACATCGGAAACTATTTTCTTCCGCACATGAACACGCCTGAGGTTGTAACGCGTCAACTAACCAATGGCAAGCATTCCCAAGCACATGCTATTGTTACATCCACTTTCTTTTAGGGCGAACGGAGAATAGCCCAGTGTAATTTCACCTTTTTCAGCTATCTGTGTAAACAGGTGTCCGCCTGCGTATTGGTTTCAATTTTATACATTTGGATATGATATGTAATTATGTATTGAGCAATTTAAGTTGTTTGCACAATTATTGTTTTAAAGAGCTCGCCTCTTATTTTTGTTTACTAAATGTGTGTTTTGCTCTGAATTCGTGGATTAAGAATACCTTCTTGGTGGGGTAGTGGGGTCCTCTAAACAAGGGATCCATGTTTTCCCCGAATCTGTATAATCTATTTATTGCTTAATTGTCTTCTTTTATGAAGTTCCTATGACCTAGGGATTTTTGTGTTTGTCCCGAACTTTTCCTTAGGCTCGAAAGTAAAGATTTCCCTTTCCTTGGTTGGTATTTGGGATTCAGGATAGGAAATAAAAAGTTGTCGCATTTATTTGCGGCTGGAGACCGTATTCGTTATTCATTAAAATTTTTCCAACTTATCTGTTCCCACCTTGAAAGATAATATCACTAAATCCTTAGCTTCATTTATTGTTTCATAAAGAAATCACGAACGAAAATCACACAAACAACTTTACTTTCCCACAACGTCAGGTGATGAGGTGAATTTGCCTGGCCGAGACGCGGACGTGCATCGCGGTACAAGTCCGTGCCTCCCGGTAGTGTAGGCTCTCTGCCCAGTGAGTGCGAGTGAGAGGGAGATAGCGTGCGCTCTTGTGCGCATGCGCGGCAGAGCCAGCCGGAGCCTTTCTACTGGTAGGCTCCTCGCTCAGCGACCGGCCCCAAAGAGTGGCCCTGCTGATTCCCTCGCGCGTAAGCGGGGAAAACGAGTCGAAAGAAACATTTAAGCTTCTTCAACGATTCAGTAAAATATTAAAATATACTTAACGACAAATTTTATTGAAAAATAATTTGGGTATTCTAAGGCTCCCAGATTTCCCTTCAGCTTCGCCTCTGGTTAAGATTGGGTTTAATGTTGTCAATTATAGGGAAGTGGGTGACATGGAATTAGTTCCGAAATTCTTAAGAGTTAATATTTTAAAGATGTCATATTCATTTGTTAAAATTTTAAATTAAATCTAAATAAACTTCATATTTGAAACGAAACTTAGGGTACATTCGTAGATGGGGATTGTATTTAATAATTCGTGTTGAACATCGACGGTCGCGAATAGGTACCACCTGTGGTATACCCCAGTGAAAGTCGCGATTGCAAAATAATTTATTTGTTATAATGTTAATTCCATCAACTAATTAATAATACTCCAGAGACGTTTTGCAAATCGATTTTGATATTAGGAGAGAATGCGGGAGGAGGGACATTAATATAAACAGCAAATGGATAGCATCATGATAGAAGAATTGGAGTTCACCCGAGAAATCAACCATGCGCGCGAAAGCCATAGCGAGCCATCAACTTTAATTCCTGAACTTACGGAATCAGATCGTTTTATGAGCTCATTTATAAGTTGTAACAAAATTGTAATATGTGTTAAATTATTTATTTGAAAAAAAGCTGATAATTTGTAGCTAGTTGCAATCCATTCAAAATAACCAGTTTTAATTAACAGAACTTCCAGAGATTCCAGTTCTATACACGTTTGCACGTTCACGTACGATCGGTAAGAAGATTGCATATTGAATGTCGAAACCCATTAGCAAAATAGAATTAGAATCAAGATAACATTTCAGTACAGGACAAATGAGCATAGCAGGCAAATAAATGACATGGAGACATATTTCCAGATCAATATTATAGTATGTGTTTCATTGGCCTGTATATATATATATATATATATATATATATATATATATATATATATATATATATATATATATATATAGTGACGGTACTTCGCCACATTAATTATATTTTATTTGGGGAACCTGAAAGGCGCAAGGGTCTTGGTAGGGAGAAGTCTTTGATAGATTTCGCAGGTGAAGAAAACGATGACACAATTTTCAGTAAAATTGGGATTTATTCAATCCTCGAATGAAAAGAAAAACATAACACATACACTTAATGAAACCGAGGAAACTCGTTACTCATACCATTAAAAAAATCATACCTTGAAAATTCTATTAATAAATGGGATCCCATATGGATTTACCAGTAATATATTTATTCTATTGGTTTGCGAGCCCACATACTAAACCTTGTTAACTTCCTTCAACGTAAAATTTACAAAGGTACCTATCCCTTTTTTTAATCACATAACATTTCAATGAAACTCCCCCCCAAGCATATCTTAATTCTAATTTACAAATGTTACAATTTTTTAAAATAAAAGAATGCTTAAAAATAATTTTGAACTACTGATTTTGGTCTCTCGGTTCGTTAATTTGGTAATCTAAAGAAGGTCTGTTCAACGACTTTGAAAACTTCTGAGATTATAGCTTTGTAGTGATATCTTTACGCGAATTTTCTAAACTGGTTTTCACTTAGCGTTTGACGTTCTGCTGCCAAGGCGCCTCTTGCACCAGCGAAGGCCGGGTGGCCCTCCCAGAGGGCGCCGCCGCAAACGCAAGGCCGGCGGTCGCGTTAAGGCCTCATTCACAATGCAAACTTAAACGTATCGTAATGCTGTAAACTTAGACGTAAAAACAAGCATTCACAATGACGAACGTAAGCTAAAACGTAAGTTTCACCAATCAGAATTCAACATGGTACAGAAACTTGATCGATTCGTTTCTAGCACGGTGAAAAGATCTTTCCATTATAGTTTCTAGCCTTTTCTTCGACATTTCAATATTCGATTTATATATATGTAACAACTACATCACGTGACGGTATAATTAATACACGTTGAAAAACTCGTTACTGTTCCCTACGCACACGTGCTTTCATCTCCGCTGCCGAAATCAGAAGAGGGTTTTAACGTTTGAACATTTGTCCGTGTGGCAGTCGGCTGGCCTCTCCTGCTTGCCCCTGCGTGACGTAGGACGTGCCTCCCCTGTCACTAGAGCTTCGACCGCGCCCTGATTTGCGCGGAAATTCAAATGACTTGTAAACGCGATCCTCCTCAGGACCCACACATATCAGTACCGTCTCGATATACGTATTGCCCTTGAAAAACAATTAATATTCACATTCACACATAACATTGCTCAGAAAACTCATTCATACAAGCACGCATTCCTTTTTCCATTATTTTTAGGTCTGTCACACCAAGATCTTCTTTCACTGTTTTGTTTACTTCGGTCTGTTTGTTGTTTTCATTGTTCCTCAGTTCCGCCATAATAATTAAACAAACACTATTCTTCCCAAAGCAGTCATTTGTTTTTGGTAAATATGTCGCCTTCGGGTCTATTAAAATATATTAAAGTCATTGTTTTTGACGGATCGTCACAATAAGTTCTTAATTTTATACTTAAATTATTTAAATTTATTTATGTCAAATAAACTACAACTGCATACATTCATTCCTACATTTATATTTAAAATATTCTATTGTTTATGAACTTTTGCAATATATGAAGAAAATATCATTTTTTCATCAGCAAGTTTTGCATTTTTTAATAAATTTATCATAATAATTATAAATAAAAAATACTCGATTATTGAAGTTAAGGATGTAAGTCATTTAAATACCGAGTCATGTTAATTCATGTTAGAAGACCACTATGCAACGAAAGTTTCTTCTGGGGATCCGTTTTAAACCACGCGACCCATTATGTTTGTAGGCAAGACGTGATGTCACCCGAGTTAAATATATCGCGAATCATCAGTTCTGTTTATGATTGATTGATTGATTGATTTTTTCGTGTTTCCGGGCGCGTCAACTGCTTTGGTCATTAGTCCCGTTAGTGTAGTGCATGTTCTTATCTCGGGAAATGGTTGTGATCTTCCCCCGCTAGATGGTGAGATCCGGCGCCGACTAGCGGGGTTTCTCCCTAACCAGGATTCTCCCACCAGCAGGGCACCGCCCCAGCCGGGACAAGCTCTAAGCTCCCGACCGGTCTCCCGGACTATGTGGTAGTGGAGTGCATGTTAGTGTAAGTGTGTATGTGTAAGGGGAGAGGATAGAACAAGGAAGAGGAAGGAAATATCGCACGCGGTCCATGGTCCGTTTGTTAGAGTACTGCTCCGGCATTCGCCTGGTGTTGATCCGAGAAACCACGGAAAACTACCGATCAGAGCAGCCGGCCGCTAGAGTTCTCCTCCAGATCTGTTTATGTATTCACAATATTTTTAAGTTGGAATATTGGAGAGAGTTTTGCGTCATCTAAAACTTTCATTGTTTCATTAACTGAAAGATTTCGATTTGGCGGTGTTTCCTTTCTCCGAGCAATGGATTACTGATGTACCATGTTCATTGAATTCACAACTTGTGTAAGGTATTAGAAGTGAGTGAATTGTAATTGTGTAAATTAGATCCCA
This sequence comes from Teleogryllus occipitalis, assembly GCA_011170035.1. Classification (NCBI taxonomy): domain Eukaryota; kingdom Metazoa; phylum Arthropoda; class Insecta; order Orthoptera; family Gryllidae; genus Teleogryllus; species Teleogryllus occipitalis. Next base: position 232,713 of record BLKR01001604.1, on the reverse strand, counting down.
AGAGAGGATTGGAATGGAACTATGCGTCATATCAGGCCTTACCAGACATAACGCAGTGAAACACATTAGGGATGATTGTGAAGTTCTGAATTTTCTAGAAAAATTCATTAAATCTAAAACTAACCTATTTTTACATCAAGAGGGGAGTTGGCCCCCAGCAGGGAGCTTACGCTAGACGCACAATATTATCGCCCGTCATGGATGCAAGGGACTTTAACTTCTGACTAATAACCTTTCGCGGGCCACAATAAAAGCACCGTGGGCCGCCAGCTAGACAATCCAGGTTTAAGAGATGGTCTCGTGACTAAATCTGTAAGGACGGCGTTTACGGAACCTGGGAATCCAATAGTTTTGTGTCCTTCATGTCCCATCTTCGCCAAAGTTTTTCATGTTTGGGAATACTTCTGTGAGTTCAACTTATATTATTATATTAAAAAGAAGTTATAAATTACACGAGAAAGTATGTGGTGCTGAAGCAACACTAATTTCTGATAAGAAATTCCTTCGAGGGAATCAGAGATTGTGAAGTCAAATTCAGAACATGATCTAAGTGTAAGTTACCTATTATCTTTAAAGTTTGTTAAAAATAAAATTAATTTTTTCTTCACTTACCTGGCATGTGATATATTCGTCATTTTTATCTGGAAAACAAAGAAAAATTTTATTTCAAACGAATCATCATCATCATGTATATTAAATCTGTAAAGAGACTGATTTTGATGTCCCTCCTATTCGGCTTCTAGTGAACGATTTTCAAGTTTTTTTAAAACATTTTAACAATTTTTAACATTCTTTAATTTTACATGAAGTCCCTCAAACATTTACAAAGTTTTGTCAAAAACGTCTCCAATTTTTTTCTTTTAAATTTCTGGTAAAAAGAGAGTAAAATACGCTTATAAAGGTGGCATATATCCGATTTTCACGGTTAACTCTGAATTATCGGAAAATTTCAAAAAATTGAATTATTTCCGTCGTATTCCCACAACTACAATAGTAGATAGAGATTTTTCCTTCAAATGAAATTTGTTCTTCATAATCAGTTCTTTCAACAAGATCATGTGCATTTTTAGGAATAAATTATAGTTTTCGAGTAATATTGCGTGCAATGTGAACAATTAATAAAAAAGCATTTTATCAAAAACGGCTCCAAATGTTTTCTTTAAAATTTTGGTATGAATAGTGCTAAATGTAGTCTACAAGATGACAAAAACACTGTATTGCTCTATGGCTCTGTGTTTACAAATATATATTTTTTTGAGTTCTCTCACGTCGTTGATACTTGTATATACCTAAAAGGCCTTTTTATTTACCCTGTTATTTTTATGAGTACATATGTTTTAAATGATGTCATATAAAGTTTCTCGAAAACTCAACAATTTTCTGTTAAAATGAGCTCAAATTTCTGCATTTTTAGTAACGCTCAAACGCCAATTTCTCAAAAGCAGCTCCCAATTTTTTCTTCAAACTTTTCACACGAATAGTGCTAATTGCACTGTTTCAGGTGACTAAATTAATTTTGCTGTTTTGTTTTGGTTTTTCAAAAATTACACAAATGTAATTTCTTCTAAATATCTCGCGCGCCGTTAATGTGCACATATCCTGCAATTTGTATAAACTATTGAATTGGTGAGTAGAAGTTCTTCAAATTACTTCAAATGAAGTATTTAGGACGAGGTTTTCGCCTTATTTCATTTTCTTAAAGTAATATTTCGGTTCTCCAATTAGGAAACCGAAAAATTGAGAAAATATAAAAGTTGAGAAAGAGTTTAACAAATGTACTTTGGGCGGCGATATATGGCAGCAGTCAAGAAGGAGGGGCAAGACTGTACAGTACCAGTCCACGCCAAGGAAATTAGAAAACTTTACTACAAGAAAGTCAGTGCCATTCTGTAGCACCTCTAGTTAATTTATCGAATGCACATCAATCTTACACTTTTAAAATATTAAGCCAAGTGCTTGTTGCTCTTTTCTGAGTTTTCTTTATTTATCCCAATTTTTATCACGTTCATTAAAATGCATTCGTGACATGGCTACTTCTCGTTCTGCTCTTTTTACTCTCTACACTCTCAAAGCCGACCTTCTGAAAGCCTTCACACACGTAAACAATAATTTAGATCAACATATTCGAAGGTTGGAAGAGGTCGTTCTCTACATAGACGGTTGAGTACAAGTTGGCAACACTTGTCTTCCCAACCGTGCGACCGTGACTACACAGAAGACACAGACACCGCATCCAGTCACAACTCAAAACAAATTTAATGTTTTAGATTATGAAAGAGATTTTCCTCGCCTTCCTGATCCTCACCACCCTTCTCTACCATCGACAAATTAATGCACAAACCAACACAAACAGGCTAGGAAGCGCGTCAAAACCAAAATACGTAAAGCTGCGCATCCTAGCTCACTTGAAAACAAAGACATACCTACTGAGCCTAAAAAACAGGTACTTATTTTAGCTGACAGTTATGGCCGCCATCTTTCCTCCATTCTCAGTAGGAAGTTACCCTACAACTTCTCAGTCTCATCTATTTTTAAATTTAACGGGAGGTTTCTAGATGTGACTGCAGAGTTGGACACCCACACGAAGACACTGACCAATCAGGACACAGTCATTATCATATGAGGGCAGAATGACATTAATTTGGACGGTAACTTAACACCTAAACATCACGTAAACAAATTAGAATGTGCCGCCCAAAATACTAACATCGTAGTCTCGACTCTGCCCTTCTGGTACAACAAACCAACACTATGCAGCGAGATTAAGCATGCAAACCAATTAAAACTGCAACTGAGAGAAACAAATGTCACACTTTTTGAAATTAATTTCCTCTCAGCAAAACACTTCATCCGGCATGGTCTTCACATGAACCTTTGAGGAAAGCATGCAGTCAGTAGCAAACATGCACAATACATCATCAAGAAAAGTCCTATGCAGTCTCCTGCCAAAAATTCATCCCTTTGACCTTCCTTATGTTTTCCACCCCCACCCTTATTTTGAACCCTCTTATCTCCTCCTCTGAACCTACTCCCGTTTCTCCCATTCCCACCACCAATATGCCCTAATTTCCTCACAACCTGTCTCTACTGGGACATATTACAACCTTCAACCACGCACTCGAGGTAACGATGGAGTAAATATATAGCAACGACAGTCAGATGAAGCAGTAAAACATCAGTGTAGGTACTTGTAAAAGATAAACATACTGCACCATAATGTTCAATCCCTTTCCAATTAAACTGAGTATATCGAGGCAGCGTGCGATTTAAATCAAATGGTTGTTCTTTGCTTTACAGAACATTGCGTATCTCCTAATGAACATAGCATTTTCCCAATTCCAAACTTTTATCTCGCAGGCTATTATTGCAGATAAAATAAATCTCATAAAGGTCCTACATATGGGGGTTCTTGTATTTGTGTTAGAAATTATACATCCATTATACACCCATTAACTCACATTTTCAATGCTTCCTTGTGCACAGGAATATTTCCAGATACTTTCAAATCAGCAAAAATTAAGCCACTTTTTAAAAAAGGGAACAAAAATGAAATTCAAAATTACCGGCCAATTTCTCTTTTGTCAGTTTTCTCAAAAATATTAGAGAGGCTTTTCTATACGTGAATGGAAACTTTTCTCAGGAAAAACGAAGCTTTTTCAGACTCACAACACGGTTTCAGGAAATCAAAATCTACGGAAACAGCCATTTTTTCTTTCCTTAAAGATGTTGCTTCATCAATGGACCGAAATGAAGAACCCATTGGGATCTTTTTAGATCTTTCAAAAGCTTTTGACGTTATTAACCATAACATTTTGCTCTCAAAATTACCTTCTTATGGAATTCGTGGTATTGCCCTAGATTGGATAACCTCGTACCTTAAACATCGATCTCAAAGAGTTGAAATACCGTACTGGCACGAAAGGACATTATTTACTTATCTCTCCAATTCTTTGCCAATTGAACATGGGGTCCCACAAGGTTCGATCTTAGGTCCTGTCCTCTTTCTGTTGTACGTAAACGATATGCCCTCATCTATTAAAAATGGAAGAACAGTTCTGTTTGACACAAATGTTCATTACAAAAAAGAAACAATAAATAGTACAATTTCAGAAGTTTCAAATTGGTTTTGTAATAACAAATTAATAGTTAACGACGGAAAAACTGTCTCAATGCAATTTTGCGTTTCAAATCGGCAATCGTATGCTCCATTAAAAATGAACAATATGCAATTAGCTGATGTTAAGGTAACAAAATTTCTAGGACACTCAGTTCAATCAAACCTCAAATGAAATGTACATATAACAGAATTAAACACTAAATTAAGCTCATTATGTTATACATTCAGAATTCTTTCTAATTCTGTCAGCCTTCATGCAGCTCGTTGCGTGTATTTTGCAAATGTACATTCCCGCCTGAGATATGGCATAATATTCTGGGGAAGCTCATCCTTTAGTGCCCAGACATTTAGATTGCAAAAGAAAATTATCAGAATAATGAAAAATCTCATCCACGTGATCCGTGTGAGCCTCTTTTCATTGAGCTTGGAATCTTGCCATTGCCTTGCTTATTTATTTATAAGTCTGTAGTATTTGTCAAAACTGACTTACTTAACGGTGGGAACATATTTTCATGTAATACTGATATTTATAGTTACAACATTCGACGTAGAAATCATGTTCATCAAGTGTCAGTATCAACGGCTCACTGCAAGAAATCCACATACAATACATGTACGTTACTTTACAACGCATTGCCAGATGATATTAAACAATTAAAATTGGTACACAAATTTAAGTTAAAAGTAAAATCTTTTCTGCTGCAAAACTGTTTCTATACAGTTAGAGACTATACTGATCGTCAAAAAGAAAAATAATGTTTACTTTAACAAAACCAAGATATAGTATAATGAATTAGTTTACATTTGCATTGTATATTTTTTTAAAAAGACTCAATACGCCTGTAACAAATAATGTAATTCAGCTTCCGGGTCAATGACCTCCATCTCGATCGGGTTTTTGTCCAGTTTCCCTGATCCATTGAGCAAATGCTGAGATGGCCCCTTGATTTGCTTCTGGACGTAAATGTAGCTTCACTATGCGCACGTTTTGTTCAACTTTCCTTTTGCTTGTAGAGGTAGTAGAGCTAAGGGTGAGTTTCTATTTTGTTAACAATACAGAAAAATAAAATCTGTTCGTTCCTTTACCGTTAAAAATAAGTTTTCTATAATTTGGCAACGAAAATATCTAGTTTTTGAAATGTTAATCTCTCGCTTTTTTAAATTTGTTGTTGTTATTATTATTATTATTATTATTATTATTATTATTTTCATCTTTCAACTATTATTAGTTAAATAGTTGGGAAGGGATTCTAAAACTCAAGAAAGCGTGCGCAGATGATTTTCTCCCCCATACGTCACATACAGTTTTTGACTGTTTTTGACTAAATAAATAAATAATATCGATTCTACCTTCGTGACGGAATTAAATGTGTATTCCGTTGAAAATGTTTTCGACATTTTTGTTGTACATCTTCCTTCGCTAAAAATGACATTACTTGACATTTGATGCCTCCAACAAAGAGAGCTGCAGATTGTATTTTGTTCTTAGAAAAATTGGAGATAACAATAAAGTCAGCAATCGCTCTTTTCAATCCATTGTTGTATGCGGAGATTTTAATATTGATTTTCTGGTCGAATCTTGCGAGACAGAACAGTTTCTCAATTTAATTAATTCCCTCAGTTTAGTATTACAATAAATGTACCTATACGGATCACAATTAATTCAATGAAGGCAATCGATCAAGTTATACATAATTAACAAAACTACTACTCGATATGAAGTTGACACAAAAGATTTAGGATACAGTGACCACGATGCACAAATTCTTACCATTAGAAGAAATGCGAACACTAACACAATAAATAATACACGTATGACTAGATTGTTTACAAAAAGTAAAATAAAATTATTCATTGATTACTTGATGCAGGAGTCATGGGAAGCGGTTTATAATACTGTTGATACAAACGAAAAATATAATTCTTTTTTTTCAACTCTTTCAATTCATTTTAACACTTGCTTTCCTCTTCAAAAAAGAAAATTAAATATTTCACGGAAAAGCAATTCTAGGATAACACAAGGGATTAAGACAAACAAGCGAATCCTTTATTTCATTTCTAAACATCATAACGTATCACAAGATTTCCTCTTCTACTTTAAAAAACCCATATAATTGCTAAGAAAAGTCATAAGGCAGCTTACAATCATGAAACAAGATCAGGATATTTTCATCTTAACAAAACAAAAGCAATCTGGAATATAATGAAAAATACGACCATTTCAAATCGAAACGTCGTAGAGAATGTTGTTTTAAAATATAACAATAGAAATGTGAACAATCCGGCAACAGTGGCTAGTCTCATTAACTAATAGTTTTCAAGAATTGCTGCCGATATCACTAAGAGTCTTCACTCACAAAATTCAAACTCAGACATTTCTCCAAAAATTTTAGACTCGTTCATTTCTGAAACTTTCTCCTATTAAATTCTCAAAATAATCGGTAAACTAAAAAATTATGTAATAAAAATGAACGGTGTACCATTGACTGATGTTAAGGCAACAAAATTTTTAGGTCTCTCAATTCAGTCAAACCGTAAATGGAACGTTCATTTAAATGAATTGAACGCAAAATTAAGTTCATTATGCTACGCATTGAGAATTCTTTCAAATTCATTCAGCCTTTATACTGCTCGTTATGTATGTTTCGCGAATGTTCATTCCTGCCTGAGATATGGCATAATATTCTGGGGAAATACATGTTATAGCTCCCAGACTTTTAGATTACAAAAAGAATTGTAAGAATATTAACCAAATCTCACACACGTGATTCTTGTAAGCCTCTCTTCATTAATCTAGGAATTTTACCATTACCTTGTCTCTTGATTTACGAATCAGTGGTTTTTGTCAAAAATGACTTGCTTAAGGGCGGGAATATATTTTCAGAAAACGCTAATGTCTATAACTACAACACTCGACGTAGTAATCATATTCATCAGGTGACAGTATCAAGAGCTTATTACAAAAACTTTACATACAATACATGCACATTAATTTACAACACTATGCCAGATGACATTAAACGATTAAATTCTATAGAAAAGATAAAATCCAAAGTAAAATTGTTTCTGCTGAATAACTGTTTCTATATAATTAGAGACTATACTGGGCATCAAAAGGAAAGTAACATTAATTTTAACAGCGAGATTTAATATATTATTTTCCATTTTGTCTGTATAATTCTAAACAACCTGTAACAAGTATTGTACTGCAGCTTCTGGGCCAATGACCCCCTTCTCGTTCAGTTTCCCTGATCCATTGAGCAAATGCTGAAATGACTCCCTTGTTTTTCTTCTGGACATAAATATAACTTCATTATCTGTGCTCGTCTTCTAGAATTCAGTGGGAAATATAGTTACTCAAATTATCGTTCTGCATGTTGTCGTGGCAGCAAGGAAATTCCTTGACGAAGGATGTGATAAGCGATAAGAGCCTAAATTTATAGCCGATTTACCCTTGAAAATGGATTTTATTACATCGGAGCGAATGTTTTGTTAACAATCCTTGCAAAAAACGCTCATATCTTTCTGTATTCAAAATTCAACTAGTATATGGCTTAGAGTAGGGATCTCAGAATTTTGAAAACGTGCACAGAATTCACTTCTCCCCATAGCACGTTACACGCAGTTTTTAATGATTTTTGACGTAAAATAAAATTAAATAAAAACTCACTAGTGAAAAAATTGTAAATCTGAAAATCTACTCTGAATGTTGTTCATAACTTTGTTCGTGTTGTTCTTGGAAACACTAACTTGGTCAGTAGCTTTTTCTTCCAATCGCTGAACAAGCTTTTTCATTTAATCTTTAAAGTAAGCAGTACGTCTCTTTTTTTCTCCGAAAGCATAGGTTTCACAAAGTCTGTGATTGAGTTCAACATCAACTCCAGATTCAACAGCTTTATCGGTGCTTTCATCAACTTCTTCTTGAAAAGTGTTGAAACCTTTTAACACGACGTCTCCCTGGTTTCTAGTCATACGTTTTTCATAAATTTCGTATATTACATCATAGACGCGTTTCATTTTGTAGAAATCCGAGAACAGTTCATCACCGGTAAATATATCCTTGTAAATCTTCATTTTAGAAGATGAGAAGAGATTTTGAACTCAACTATCAAATTCCTCTACCTTCGCCCTGCAGAGCTCACTGGAAAGTCACTTTTTGGTTTCAGATGTTTGTTTTATGTGGAAATTACTTATACAATCGAAATAAAATAATAAATCCCCTTTTGTTTTTAGATTTATGTAGTGTGCACTCTCCTAAAGATCTCAAATGGCTATAAATTGAAAATATTACGACACATAGAGTGGCGACTTCTCCGATACACTGTATGTACCGCCGGTATACCTAGTAATTCGAAGTGTATAATAAATATTTCATAAGTTTGATAATCCTCTAAAAAATTAGAGATTCTGAAAGTTTTAAAACAGATTCGAAAAAATCACTCTGTTCTGCTACTGAGAGCCAATCTTCCGCATCTGTAAGCGCTATAAAGTGCGGTAGAGTGAGAAATTTCAAATTGTTCTTAATGCTGTCCAGAGAATTCCCTAAGGCACCGCATGCCAGCCGTGATAACCTAGGGCTCCTCATGTTTCAAGGGTGGGGAGAGGGGAGAATCCGCGTCTATATAGACGGTCGGTAAGCACCGCAAAATATTGCGGTGAACAGTCCTCTGGTCATTCGTAAGTTACGCTTCACAAGTTTTTGTGAAAATGGAATGTGTTAATAATCTAGAAGTTTGAAGTTTGTGTAATTGTTTTAAAGAAAAATTATTAAGGACGGAATTTCATAGTATTGAAACATGCCCGACGTTGACTGGCGCCAATTTGAAACATAATTATTACTGATAAATGTAATTTGGGCGCCAGGAAAAGGTTTCACTTGAAATTTAATGATTCCTACGTAATTTAAATATTTCTCCTTCCAAAATTTTGTTGTGTTAGCTTAGTTCGAAGTTCATAATTGTTGCTATTTACTCTGCAACCAATTATTCAATCTACCATCCATACGGAGTGGCGAGGAATCTGAAAATCTTATTAAAATGCTGGATTGTACGTAACGAACAATGATAATCAGCTTTCTTTCAACTTAACAAATTGGAATTTATTATATTGATAATCAAAATAAATTCATCTTAGGTCATGACCAGTTTTCTCTGTATTACAATAGTTATAAACCTTGTTATTCATTCGTGGGTATTCGCGCGCTCTCCACTTCTTTGTTCGGTGGCGCCCCTTAGAACCTTCTCCGTCGACGCAGCAGAATCTTGCTTCTGGATAAAGTCCTCGCCTAATGTGCGTATCTGGTTCCAAATTCTCCCGGCGATACTATTATAATCCGTGACTTCCCTCAATATCGTCTCGGGTGGACGCCTAGACACGTATTTGCCTTCTTACAAGAACGCTCTATCCTAATATAAGAAACGATAGTTAACTTTATACAACTGTCTATTTCAGTCTTGCCTCGATCTAGTAAAAAACATCAAGAGCCGATCCGCTCATCACCGCGTTGCTCTAGCGAATCAATGTTCTTCTAAAAACTCGGAAGCATCCGAATTTTATCTTTTTCTTTTGTCTCTCAAAACAATGCTTATTTCACCTCTGTTCTCTCATTTCAACCTAACGAAAATGATCCTTAACGCCGGTTGTTTATTTGTCACATTGCGACCCCCTCGCGATCGTCTATTGACATCCCTATATTATATGTCAAATAAAATGACATTTCCATTAAAAAAAGCGGCTCATCATTTTGGTATATCACAATTTGAGATTTCAGAAAATCTCATTATAAAAGACAACTGTAGAGGTAGCTTCCATAAAGTGCGGTATATTTAAAATAATGTTCAGGATTCGCCATTGAACACTTCACAGCTGAGGCCATCACTAGGAGCGCGGTGAGCTACTTCGCCCACTCGCCCCGGGCGAGTTCAGAGAGATCGTGGACAATGTCTGTGCCCCCCCCCGGACGAACGTCAGCAGCAGCGGGCGGCACCCGCGATATACAGAAGGATTTTCCTAAGGATGAGCCAAAGTGACAGTTCGCGAAAACAAGTGAACATCACGTGTATTTCAGACAAGTATCCCTCCGCCGCGACAGCTGTTCAGTTACGCCCCTTCGTAAAGTGCTAATGGCTCCTGTGAAAACATCCCTATGCAGAGTTTAAGAGTTTCGCTGAGGTATATGCACGTACGCGAGTCCGGGAAATATTTAAATTTAATTTCGCAAGTCGAAAATCTCTTAACATGCTCTCACAATCAGTAAAAGACAACGGCCATGAATGAAAATAGAAAGCTCTCAATCACAGCTCGCCACACATCAGCACAAAGGCCGGAACCACGTTCATCGGTACGCATCTCGCATTCAAGTAGCGGTTTTAAAATAAACATAATATTTATCACACAAAAAGCAAATTCAATGTAATGTTAATACAAAAAAAGAATTTTTACAGAAAATGTAGCCAGCCAGCCTCTTATCTCTTCTACGAACTCAGGGCGATGCGCACAGATTGTGATAAGATAATAGTGTATATGAAAGCGTATGTACCTGTCGGGTCGCCTTATGAACGAGAGCTGCTGGACCCGTCGCTTCGCCACGTGGGTTCGACCAGACATCCAGGATCGTTTTGCAGTCCGAATCTTCGCTTTGCATTGAAATAATATAAAGATCTGCCGTAGTTTCTTCTCCTTTGATCAGCAACTAACATTCCAGAAGCTTTTGACGATAACAGGAAGTGACATGACCGCTAATCATAAGAAAGGAAGTGGCTACACGATAAAATGTATTTTCCTCGGACGACAAAGCTGCAGTTATACGATTACATTTTAAAAAAATCCTACTGGAAACGGTGATATCGGAGATAAATGTAAAATACTGTGCCTAGACTAATGTTCACAAAGCAAATTCTTAAATAGGAAGTATAAAGAACAAACTTCTCTTATTTAATGCTATTTTTTCATCTCTGCGAATATTCACTTTTATGGTCATGATGATTATATATAATGCAACACAAAATCGATTGTTTTATATTAACACTTACACAATTGTACACATATGGCCCATAATCAGATGGCAATGTAATATCTGCGCCGAATGACACAGTAGGCAGGATATAATTATAATGACGGATATTCTTTCTGACGTTTTTTGTTGTCCCCTCATCTCCTATAAACAATTGTTTCATTTCTTCTGACATGTTGCTAGAACTTATTTTTCCATTTAAACAACACAAAGTGATCTGGTTTGCAGAATTTCTCTTACACAGGAAGTACACAGCAGAACAATACAGACATTTCATAGATTAAAACCCAACAGTAAACGAAATTATTTCACTACTTCAGTAAAATCGAATAAAACCCACTGTCCGAATTTATCTACAAAATATACCACGAAAACAAATTGATGCAAGAAGAAATAAAAGAGGTCATCTTCGTCAACATACTAGTATGTTGACGAAGATGACCTCTTTTATTTCTTCTGGTAAGAACGTCAACAACACCAATTCAGAATTCCCACAAATTGATGCAAACACAGTCACCACCAAAATACAAATATAGCTCCTGAAACACAACCGAATTGTAAACAATACACACATCAATACGTACATCTATCGATATTGAAACACAGCCTTTGGAAGAAAACAATTGACTACTGATAAGCGTACTATTAAAGAATTATTTAATTAATTTACACCGTAAATGCTGGTGAATCAACACAGACAATATCTGATAACACATCTAGGGATCACATTCTTTCATTTAAAGGAAAAATAAATACAATCGGTTGAGTAGAAGCTCCAAACAAAGCCATGGCAGAATACCTTATTTTTTTTAAATATATAGATTAGTAAATGTGATATTTATTACATGTATATGAACCCATCGCGAATATCCTTCCAACCTAATTTATAGTTATTATAGTTAAGAAAAACTGCGAAAACATGAAGGTACTACTGAAAGCTATCAAATACAGTGAACACCAGTGGAAAATTTGTGACGACCTTGTCAACCGAGTCATTGGAATGATGAAGGGTATGCAAAGAGAATTTTACAATTTTTTCTCCGTATTTTGTTCTTTCATTATGGTGTCGTATATTTTTTTGAAAATTTCAGTCGTTTTCGAGCAATATTGCAGGCAATTTATGCAATATTAAAAAATAACAAATATAAGATTTTCTCGAAAACCGTTTCAAGTTTTTCTTTCAAATTTTGGTGACAATAGTGATAAATGTACTCTATAAGATGATATTTAGGCCATAATTCTCTACTCTTGTATGCTTTCAAAAATTACAACAATTTAATATTTTTTACTTGTCTCTCACGTCGTTAATAATTACATTACCGGCGTTTTGTTCACATTATTATATTTATGAGTACTTGTGCTTTAAATAATGTCATATAAAGTTTCTCGAAAAATCTCAAGTTTTCTGTGAAAACGAGCTTAAAATCCTGCATTTTCAGAAACGCTTAAACGTCATTTCCGTAATTTTTTCTTCAAACTTTTAGTAGAGATAGTGCTAATTGCACTGTTTAAGATGACCCTAAATTAATTTTGGTGTATTCTTTTGTTCTTTCAAAAATTACACAAATGTAATGTTTTTCAAATATCTCTCTTTTCTTTAATACGCACATTTCCAGCAATTTGTACACATTATTGCATTTGTAAATAGAAGCGCTTCATTTAAAATCAAATACGTTTTTTCGAAAACCAAATAGTTTCATGTGAAAAAAAATTCAAATTTCGCATTTACAGTAAAGCGTTAACGCCGTTTTCGTAAAAACAGCTCCACGTTTTTCAACGAAAATTTCAATGAAGGACGAGGTTTTACTCTTGTATTATATTCTTAATGTGTTTTTTTCATTTTTGCCAATAAGAAACAGAAAAATGGAGAAAATGTGAAAAAAATTGTTTGGGCGGCGATATACTATGGCAGCTGGCAAGAGGATGGAACACGACCGTAAAGTTAGATCCAGCCCAAAAAATTAGGAAACTAACTAGTTCGAGAAAGTCTGTGCCATTCTGTAACATCTCTAGTTTCTTTCTCGTATACATACGTATATACGGAGTAATATACGTAGTATAGAGAAAGTTATGTAATGCTGTGCGAAAAACGGCGAATTTTCGACAGAAAAAAATTCATTGTCGGGCCGTAAAAACGAGAAAGTGATAAATCCAGTTGCTAAATTAAGAGAAAAAATCCACTAATACGTGGTGCAGTCATAATCCCAGTTTTGTGGGTCCCTGATGCCGAAAAACTAATTGAAAACAAAACGTCCTTCCGTTTGTGAACACTGCTCGCGCAAAAACTATGAGTCGGATTCTTTCCACATTGAAGGAACCCCTGCCCATCTCGCTCTAGTTCAAGCTTTGAGATTTTGAAAAACATTCTTTAAAACCATTCTTTTGGGGGTTCTTTACATGAAGCCCCCCGGACATTTTCAAAATTTTGTCAAAAACGGCTCCAAATGTTTTCTTTAAATTTCTTGTAAAAATAGAGTAAAATACACTTATAAAGGCAGCATAGGCCCCATTTTCACTGTTCAGTCTGAATTTTCGAAAATTGGAACAGTTTGAATTTTTTAGGCGTCTTCCTACAACTATAAAATTGAAGATAGAGATTTTTCTTTCAAATGAAATTTGTTGTCCATAAGGTTGTTCTTTCATTAAGGTCATGTAAACTTTTTTGAAAATTTTAGTATATTTCGTGCAATAATGCGCGCAGTAATTGCAATTATAAAAAATAACAAAAATAAGATTTTCTCGGTCGTAGTTCGACAGCGTTAGAGGCAACAACTACTGCTGCGCTCAATCAGCTTATCGATACACTATATCTCCGAACCAAAACACTTCAGTATTAATATTACCTAACAGTGTTATTTAAAGTGCTATCAGTGTTCCAAGCAGAGTACAGCGTTTCTCTGGCCGGCCTCTCGGCTGGCTCAACGTATCCACATGAATAAAGCAGTACCAGACAACGTCAAGATGAATCCGTCACCTAACCTCCAAGATCAACCCACGAAGTCGTACGCCGGAGCTGCAAATACCGTGAGTTTTCCATCAAAAGAACAATCTATACTACTGGACGCATGCGAAAATCTAACTGTCAAAGACTATATAAGTAAACTAACCGAAATTGTTCCCCCCAGCGCCATTACTTTTATATCAAGAATATCCAATAACAGAATATGTGTGTTTCTGAACTCGAAGATCAATGCTGACCTTATAACTAACAAATACCAGGCGCGGATCCACGGGGGGGGAAATAAGGGAAATTTCCCCCCCCCAAAATTTTTCAGCCAATGTACATTTTAATTCGTCGCGGGCATTTGAAGCATAAATATTTCAGCTAATAAAGATTTGTTGGTGTTTCGAGAAAAATATGCGATAGCAGAAACAAATGTCTTAATCCTATTATAAGTATATTTGTTTTCTTATCTTATAGGATAGGTTTAAGATTTGGTCAAATATGTCAATTTTTCTTGTGTTCCAAATGTTGTGGAAAAATCGGAAACGTAAAAATATTGTAGAGGAATGTCTGAAGAAACACCTGCAGAAAACACCCAAAATAATTTATGGTGACAGCATTTTTAAGCTGTAGTTTAAGCCTTGTGTTATGACTAATATCTTAAATAATAGTTATGTTATCTAAATAATGGGAAAACCATTTATGAATCATCTAGTGAAACTTGTTGTTGAGTGATGAAAATCTGTAAGCACCCTGTAGTAGGGGTAAGTATTTTTCTGTATATAAGGAAATAGGTTTTCGACAACTGTATCTTCCAAGTTTTTGAACTAAATATGTTGAACGCATATACGTGGACAGACAAAAAATAATTCCATAAAGTTGTAAGTAAATTAAATAACTAAAACTGCTGCATGTATATTAAACAAATTATTTTGCTGTATTATGTACATATACTTAAGTTCATTTATATATCGTATATAATTTTTGTTTGTTATCCCAGGACGAGTCGAGATTACACCTTTTAACATCCATACTAGGAAACCTCATTTTCGGAGAAAATATTAAGAATGGTATGTAATCAATTATTATTAATCTCATTTTAATCTATTTCTATTTCTTCAATTTATATAACTTTTAAAAACATTAGAAAAATGATTTTTCGATTAGTAAATTTTTAATTAACATACAACAGTGTTGATGGATATTGATGTGATATTAATTTATAACGTATTTCTATTACAATCACATTTTTAATTGAAGGTATATCAGTGTATAACACCCAATAGAACATATACCATACATTGCACATATATTATACGTACATTATATAATAAATAAATTAATTATTAATTTAAATCGAGATCTGTAATATTTACATTGAAATAATTGCTCAGGAAGTTTCAAGCGTTGATAATTAACGAACTTGGATTTTTAAATAAACAGTTCTAACTGTTACTTACCGATTTACTTGAAACATGAAATGAGATTTTACAAAATATTCAAAATAAATCGACTTGTAACAGTTGGATATTTTTACTCGTAATAAAAATTCGTGATTACCAACATTTAAATCTTCCTATACATTATAATAATTGAAACTGCAAAAACTATGCTCTGTAATTAGTAATTTTTAAAAATTTGAATTTTTTCATTTTAAACTTATAAGTTTGTACCTATAATCGTGATTATCTTAAAAGGTTATATTATGTAAATAAAATAACAATTATAAGTTATAAAATGCATTTTTCAATTAATAAATTCAATAATATAAATATATAAAAAAGTAATTTTTTTATAATATTGTAATCATAATATATCGATTATAGGTACAATATTGATTTCTGGTATAACTATACTTTCATTGAAGTTTAAATATCGTGAAACTTTTTAAGAATGAAAATATATAATTATACAAACTCAATCTTTTATTTATATAATTTGTATCTTGATTCAATTTTAACCATTTTAAACAGCAATTGATTCTCATCAAAAGTATTAAAATTTGAATCGAAAAATGTATGTATTCGTACCAAAAAGTACCATATCATTTATTCTGGCGTTAAATGAGTTTCAGTATATTTTTCAATTACACATTAATAGGACACATTTTTAAATCATTTTACTTGTAATTTTATATTATTACCAGAGCAAACTTTAAAAAGTATTTGACAAAAGAGAAGACATTTTTGGCTGTCAGTCAAGTGTTGTCTCTATTAAATCATAGAAAAGAGGATACATTTTATTTATCATATCTAATATGTTAAATAAAATATGTATTCTACAAAAGGTAGCGATATGCACTCGGTTAAAAAACTTCTATATCCAAATGCTTTGAGTCCTTTCTTATAGGAACATTATTATATATTATAAATTTTGTTCATATAAATACGAAATTTTTTTTATTAAAATCTAATTTCTTATTTGTTTACAGAAGCGGCAAAGTTTAATGTCTTCTTTTTTAATACCGCCAAAGAAGAATCGAATGGAAAATAGCGTTACGGAACATCAGTCAACAGATAGACATTCTCCGACATTAAACTTCTCTTCTAGTCAAAACTCTACTAGTGCAACAAAAGATAACACAGCAGTGACTCTAGCTACCAATTCATCTATTTTAAATCATCCGTCGACTTCAGGTATTCCAGACAATCTACGGGATAATACATTGGCAGTGATTTCCAATGATGTGGGGCATTACATTGGTCAAAATATTGACGATCGAATTAAAGCAATTTTGCTGGAAAATCCTTGGACTCCGCCAAAAGACTACAGTTTTCCTATATCGACGAGAATTGTTTCAGGAAAAACAGTAAAAAACTACGTTAGCAACAAGCATTTGCAAACATATCGAGATTGGCTGGTTCTATCAGATGTTAAAAAGGGTTTATACTGTAAGTATTGCCCATGGTTTACAAATCGCAATGAGGGTGGCTACCAAAAAAATGTGCCATTGGGAGCTCTAGTCACACGACCGTTAACTAATTTTAAAAATCTGACTGGAGTAAAGAGCGATTTAGAAAAGCATTGCTCTTATTCCTATCACAAGGACGCAGTAATTTCCGGGAAAAATTTCTTAAAAACCTACCATAACCCAAATTTGGAAGTGAGAAATATTCTCGATGAAAATCGTCTTTCTCAGGCACAAGAAAACAGGAAAAGACTTATTCCTATTGTTAAAACAATCATTTTGTTGGGAAAGCAAAATATACCACTACGTGGACACAGAGATGATGGACCACTATTAAGTGATTCCGTTCCAACGAAAAATGAAGGAAATTTTAGAGCTCTGCTTAGATTCAGGGTTGATGCTGGAGACCTAAACCTTGAAGAACATCTGAAAACATCAACATCAAGAGCAACTTATATCAGCAAATCTGTCCAAGATAAGCTAATTGAGTGTTGCAGAATGGAAATTTTAGAGAAAATAATAAAACGTGTAAATGATTCAAGATATTACGCAATTATGTTTGATGAATCTCCGGATATATCAGGCAAAGCTCAGATTAGTGTTATTCTTCGATATGTTGATTACACGAACACTGATAAACCTTGCATACGAGAAGATTTTGTAACATTTATTGATGCTTTCGGAGAATTAACGAAGAATTTAAATGACGAAGAAGAAAGTGAGGAAGATGAAGCCGAAACTGAAGAGTTCATACAATGCAACAAGATGCAGACTAACAAGACCAGCAGCGGGAATACGACGGAAGAAATTTCGTTGACTGGGGCATCCATAGGGCAAATAGTTTTGAAGGAAATTAACAAAATGAATCTCGATTTGAAAAATTGTGTTGCTATAGGTACTGATGGGTGTCCTGTCATGCTTGGAGAACATGGAGCAGTAAAAGAAATACAAAAAGATGCTGTGAATGCTGTCATGACACCATGCTTCTCGCATAAACTCAATAACAGCATATCAAAATCATCAAAAGTATCTATGATTGACAAAGTTTGCAGCGTTATAAGGGAAGTGACATTTTTTTTCAAAACATCCAGACCTAAACGAAACACTGCTTTGGTTCAATTTCTTGGTAAGAAACTTGTTCAGCTCTGTGATACACGGTGGGTAGAAAGACATGATGCAGTTCTCCAATTTACGGTAAGTTTACCTGAGATTATTGAGGCCCTTACAAAAATTAGTCAGTGGAAGAATAAAGAAACGGCTGGTAAGGCATCAGTCCTTGTTCATGCGTTGTGCACGTGTGAATTTATTATAGGGCTTTTTAGCCTTAGTGATATCTTATCGCTTACGCTTCCACTCAGCGTTCTATTGCAAAAGAAAACTATAGACCTTGCAAAAGCAGTGAAAATTGTGCAATCATTGATTGTAACTCTGGAGAACCGTCGACAAGAAGTAGAGGAACACTTTTGTGAAATATTTAACAATGCGAAGAAAATGACAGAAAAGTTAAATATCGACATGAAAAAGCCCCGAACTTGTGGTCGACAAACAAATCGCACTAATCCAGAAGTAGAAGATTGCCAGGATTTCTACAGAATTTCTGCATATATTCCTCTTTTGGATAATGTCATACATGATTTAAAATCACGATTCTCTCAGGATGTACTAGATGCTTTCCAGTTAATTTTACTGCTTCCTGAAAATGTGATTAGCTTGAACTCCGAACAAATTAGAGAAGTCATCAATTGTCTCGTTGAAAGATTTGGCAATTTACTGGAAGGAGGCAAAGAAATGCAAATTTTAAAACTGAAAGGCGAAATTGCACATTGGCAACGTAACTGGAATCTCCAAAAATCCTTAAGTGACTGTAATCTTCCAGATTCTGCTCTCGAAACTCTTGAGAGATGTGATAAAGATATTTATCCTATTATCCAAAATTTTCTCCAAATTCTCAGTACTTTGCCAGTGACAAACTCAAGTTCTGAACGGTCTTTCTCCTCATTGCGCTGTTTAAAAACTTGGCTTCGAGCAACAATGCTTCAGGAAAGATTAATTGGATTGGCGTTACTACATATTCACCATGATATCGTATTAAAACCAGAAGAAGTGGTGGATCGATTTTCGAAAATGGGAAATCATAGAATAGTATTGTAAAACTATAAAAATAATACATGTAATATTCTTATGTTGTATAATTAAATAAAATGTAAATATTTACGTAAATTTGTTGTGTTTTTATTTAAATCGTAAACATTCACAACTGAATAATAAACAGAAAATTATATTATAATATATCGCCGTGTGTTCGGTCGGACTTGCGAGGCCTGGTGTGAGCGGATGCGAGCGCCGTGTTTGAGGACGACGGCCGCTCCGTCGCAGCGGGGAGAGGCGTGTGGCTGTTGCACTGATGCACTGGTGCCCTGTTGCGCAGGCGCGGGGTCGTTCGCGAACGCGGTTGGTCCTTCCGCCGCCCACGACGAGCAGCAGCACTGGTGGCAGCCCGAGGAGGCGGCAGCGGGGGCGTGGCGGGGTCGGCGGGCGCTCGCGGCGGCGGCGGCGGCGGCGAGGGGGCGGCCGCGCAAGGCCTACTGCTGCGCCGACTGCCTGAAGGCGTTCCCGCGGCCCTCCGACCTGCAGCGCCACCGTCGCAAGCACACGGGCGAGCGGCCCTTCCGGTGCGAGCGCTGCGGCCGCACCTTTAAGCAGCGCGAGCACCTGCGCACGCACGAGCGGACGCACGGACTCGCTCTCGCCCCCGCGCCCGCGCCCGCCCCCGCCCCCGCGCCCGGCACCGCCCCGTCCCCCGCGCCCGTCCCGCCCCCCGCTCCCGCGCCAGCGCCCGCGCCAGCGCACGCTCCGGCCACGTGACGCGCGCCTCGCTCCGCCACCCCGCTCTCACCGGCCGCCGCCCGCGCTCTCTTCTCGCACCCTCGCCCACACTGGCACTCGCCTTCCCTCTCAGCCTCACTCGCCCTTCCATTCGTCCCATTACTCATGTCCATTTTACACGCTCACTCTTACTCGCTCTCCAAACGATATCTAGTCTTACGAGAGATATTTTAGCACATGTTGAACGTGCAGGCGCGGATCCACGGGGGGGGGGAAATAAGGGAAATTTCCCCCCCCCCAAAATTTTTCAGCCAATGTACATTTTAATTCGTCGCGGGCATTTGAAGCATAAATATTTCAGCTAATAAAGATTTGTTGGTGTTTCGAGAAAAATATGCGATAGCAGAAACAAATGTCTTAATCCTATTATAAGTATATTTGTTTTCTTATCTTATAGGATAGGTTTAAGATTTGGTCAAATATGTCAATTTTTCTTGTGTTCCAAATGTTGTGGAAAAATCGGAAACGTAAAAATATTGTAGAGGAATGTCTGAAGAAACACCTGCAGAAAACACCCAAAATAATTTATGGTGACAGCATTTTTAAGCTGTAGTTTAAGCCTTGTGTTATGACTAATATCTTAAATAATAGTTATGTTATCTAAATAATGGGAAAACCATTTATGAATCATCTAGTGAAACTTGTTGTTGAGTGATGAAAATCTGTAAGCACCCTGTAGTAGGGGTAAGTATTTTTCTGTATATAAGGAAATAGGTTTTCGACAACTGTATCTTCCAAGTTTTTGAACTAAATATGTTGAACGCATATACGTGGACAGACAAAAAATAATTCCATAAAGTTGTAAGTAAATTAAATAACTAAAACTGCTGCATGTATATTAAACAAATTATTTTGCTGTATTATGTACATATACTTAAGTTCATTTATATATCGTATATAATTTTTGTTTGTTATCCCAGGACGAGTCGAGATTACACCTTTTAACATCCATACTAGGAAACCTCATTTTCGGAGAAAATATTAAGAATGGTATGTAATCAATTATTATTAATCTCATTTTAATCTATTTCTATTTCTTCAATTTATATAACTTTTAAAAACATTAGAAAAATGATTTTTCGATTAGTAAATTTTTAATTAACATACAACAGTGTTGATGGATATTGATGTGATATTAATTTATAACGTATTTCTATTACAATCACATTTTTAATTGAAGGTATATCAGTGTATAACACCCAATAGAACATATACCATACATTGCACATATATTATACGTACATTATATAATAAATAAATTAATTATTAATTTAAATCGAGATCTGTAATATTTACATTGAAATAATTGCTCAGGAAGTTTCAAGCGTTGATAATTAACGAACTTGGATTTTTAAATAAACAGTTCTAACTGTTACTTACCGATTTACTTGAAACATGAAATGAGATTTTACAAAATATTCAAAATAAATCGACTTGTAACAGTTGGATATTTTTACTCGTAATAAAAATTCGTGATTACCAACATTTAAATCTTCCTATACATTATAATAATTGAAACTGCAAAAACTATGCTCTGTAATTAGTAATTTTTAAAAATTTGAATTTTTTCATTTTAAACTTATAAGTTTGTACCTATAATCGTGATTATCTTAAAAGGTTATATTATGTAAATAAAATAACAATTATAAGTTATAAAATGCATTTTTCAATTAATAAATTCAATAATATAAATATATAAAAAAGTAATTTTTTTATAATATTGTAATCATAATATATCGATTATAGGTACAATATTGATTTCTGGTATAACTATACTTTCATTGAAGTTTAAATATCGTGAAACTTTTTAAGAATGAAAATATATAATTATACAAACTCAATCTTTTATTTATATAATTTGTATCTTGATTCAATTTTAACCATTTTAAACAGCAATTGATTCTCATCAAAAGTATTAAAATTTGAATCGAAAAATGTATGTATTCGTACCAAAAAGTACCATATCATTTATTCTGGCGTTAAATGAGTTTCAGTATATTTTTCAATTACACATTAATAGGACACATTTTTAAATCATTTTACTTGTAATTTTATATTATTACCAGAGCAAACTTTAAAAAGTATTTGACAAAAGAGAAGACATTTTTGGCTGTCAGTCAAGTGTTGTCTCTATTAAATCATAGAAAAGAGGATACATTTTATTTATCATATCTAATATGTTAAATAAAATATGTATTCTACAAAAGGTAGCGATATGCACTCGGTTAAAAAACTTCTATATCCAAATGCTTTGAGTCCTTTCTTATAGGAACATTATTATATATTATAAATTTTGTTCATATAAATACGAAATTTTTTTTATTAAAATCTAATTTCTTATTTGTTTACAGAAGCGGCAAAGTTTAATGTCTTCTTTTTTAATACCGCCAAAGAAGAATCGAATGGAAAATAGCGTTACGGAACATCAGTCAACAGATAGACATTCTCCGACATTAAACTTCTCTTCTAGTCAAAACTCTACTAGTGCAACAAAAGATAACACAGCAGTGACTCTAGCTACCAATTCATCTATTTTAAATCATCCGTCGACTTCAGGTATTCCAGACAATCTACGGGATAATACATTGGCAGTGATTTCCAATGATGTGGGGCATTACATTGGTCAAAATATTGACGATCGAATTAAAGCAATTTTGCTGGAAAATCCTTGGACTCCGCCAAAAGACTACAGTTTTCCTATATCGACGAGAATTGTTTCAGGAAAAACAGTAAAAAACTACGTTAGCAACAAGCATTTGCAAACATATCGAGATTGGCTGGTTCTATCAGATGTTAAAAAGGGTTTATACTGTAAGTATTGCCCATGGTTTACAAATCGCAATGAGGGTGGCTACCAAAAAAATGTGCCATTGGGAGCTCTAGTCACACGACCGTTAACTAATTTTAAAAATCTGACTGGAGTAAAGAGCGATTTAGAAAAGCATTGCTCTTATTCCTATCACAAGGACGCAGTAATTTCCGGGAAAAATTTCTTAAAAACCTACCATAACCCAAATTTGGAAGTGAGAAATATTCTCGATGAAAATCGTCTTTCTCAGGCACAAGAAAACAGGAAAAGACTTATTCCTATTGTTAAAACAATCATTTTGTTGGGAAAGCAAAATATACCACTACGTGGACACAGAGATGATGGACCACTATTAAGTGATTCCGTTCCAACGAAAAATGAAGGAAATTTTAGAGCTCTGCTTAGATTCAGGGTTGATGCTGGAGACCTAAACCTTGAAGAACATCTGAAAACATCAACATCAAGAGCAACTTATATCAGCAAATCTGTCCAAGATAAGCTAATTGAGTGTTGCAGAATGGAAATTTTAGAGAAAATAATAAAACGTGTAAATGATTCAAGATATTACGCAATTATGTTTGATGAATCTCCGGATATATCAGGCAAAGCTCAGATTAGTGTTATTCTTCGATATGTTGATTACACGAACACTGATAAACCTTGCATACGAGAAGATTTTGTAACATTTATTGATGCTTTCGGAGAATTAACGAAGAATTTAAATGACGAAGAAGAAAGTGAGGAAGATGAAGCCGAAACTGAAGAGTTCATACAATGCAACAAGATGCAGACTAACAAGACCAGCAGCGGGAATACGACGGAAGAAATTTCGTTGACTGGGGCATCCATAGGGCAAATAGTTTTGAAGGAAATTAACAAAATGAATCTCGATTTGAAAAATTGTGTTGCTATAGGTACTGATGGGTGTCCTGTCATGCTTGGAGAACATGGAGCAGTAAAAGAAATACAAAAAGATGCTGTGAATGCTGTCATGACACCATGCTTCTCGCATAAACTCAATAACAGCATATCAAAATCATCAAAAGTATCTATGATTGACAAAGTTTGCAGCGTTATAAGGGAAGTGACATTTTTTTTCAAAACATCCAGACCTAAACGAAACACTGCTTTGGTTCAATTTCTTGGTAAGAAACTTGTTCAGCTCTGTGATACACGGTGGGTAGAAAGACATGATGCAGTTCTCCAATTTACGGTAAGTTTACCTGAGATTATTGAGGCCCTTACAAAAATTAGTCAGTGGAAGAATAAAGAAACGGCTGGTAAGGCATCAGTCCTTGTTCATGCGTTGTGCACGTGTGAATTTATTATAGGGCTTTTTAGCCTTAGTGATATCTTATCGCTTACGCTTCCACTCAGCGTTCTATTGCAAAAGAAAACTATAGACCTTGCAAAAGCAGTGAAAATTGTGCAATCATTGATTGTAACTCTGGAGAACCGTCGACAAGAAGTAGAGGAACACTTTTGTGAAATATTTAACAATGCGAAGAAAATGACAGAAAAGTTAAATATCGACATGAAAAAGCCCCGAACTTGTGGTCGACAAACAAATCGCACTAATCCAGAAGTAGAAGATTGCCAGGATTTCTACAGAATTTCTGCATATATTCCTCTTTTGGATAATGTCATACATGATTTAAAATCACGATTCTCTCAGGATGTACTAGATGCTTTCCAGTTAATTTTACTGCTTCCTGAAAATGTGATTAGCTTGAACTCCGAACAAATTAGAGAAGTCATCAATTGTCTCGTTGAAAGATTTGGCAATTTACTGGAAGGAGGCAAAGAAATGCAAATTTTAAAACTGAAAGGCGAAATTGCACATTGGCAACGTAACTGGAATCTCCAAAAATCCTTAAGTGACTGTAATCTTCCAGATTCTGCTCTCGAAACTCTTGAGAGATGTGATAAAGATATTTATCCTATTATCCAAAATTTTCTCCAAATTCTCAGTACTTTGCCAGTGACAAACTCAAGTTCTGAACGGTCTTTCTCCTCATTGCGCTGTTTAAAAACTTGGCTTCGAGCAACAATGCTTCAGGAAAGATTAATTGGATTGGCGTTACTACATATTCACCATGATATCGTATTAAAACCAGAAGAAGTGGTGGATCGATTTTCGAAAATGGGAAATCATAGAATAGTATTGTAAAACTATAAAAATAATACATGTAATATTCTTATGTTGTATAATTAAATAAAATGTAAATATTTACGTAAATTTGTTGTGTTTTTATTTAAATCGTAAACATTCACAACTGAATAATAAACAGAAAATTATATTATAATATATCGCCGTGTGTTCGGTCGGACTTGCGAGGCCTGGTGTGAGCGGATGCGAGCGCCGTGTTTGAGGACGACGGCCGCTCCGTCGCAGCGGGGAGAGGCGTGTGGCTGTTGCACTGATGCACTGATGCCCTGTTGCGCAGGCGCGGGGTCGTTCGCGAACGCGGTTGGTCCTTCCGCCGCCCACGACGAGCAGCAGCACTGGTGGCAGCCCGAGGAGGCGGCAGCGGGGGCGTGGCGGGGTCGGCGGGCGCTCGCGGCGGCGGCGGCGGCGGCGGCGAGGGGGCGGCCGCGCAAGGCCTACTGCTGCGCCGACTGCCTGAAGGCGTTCCCGCGGCCCTCCGACCTGCAGCGCCACCGTCGCAAGCACACGGGCGAGCGGCCCTTCCGGTGCGAGCGCTGCGGCCGCACCTTTAAGCAGCGCGAGCACCTGCGCACGCACGAGCGGACGCACGGACTCGCTCTCGCCCCCGCGCCCGCGCCCGCCCCCGCCCCCGCGCCCGGCACCGCCCCGTCCCCCGCGCCCGTCCCGCCCCCCGCTCCCGCGCCAGCGCCCGCGCCAGCGCACGCTCCGGCCACGTGACGCGCGCCTCGCTCCGCCACCCCGCTCTCACCGGCCGCCGCCCGCGCTCTCTTCTCGCACCCTCGCCCACACTGGCACTCGCCTTCCCTCTCAGCCTCACTCGCCCTTCCATTCGTCCCATTACTCATGTCCATTTTACACGCTCACTCTTACTCGCTCTCCAAACGATATCTAGTCTTACGAGAGATATTTTAGCACATGTTGAACGTGGCATTGTGAGATTGCAGTCTCTGATTGTTAAGTGGAATTCTCTCTTTCCTTCTTTGTACTAAGACCTTTTATAACTCTAGTGATTGCATGTTAACGTAGGAAAAGGATGGTTGAGATATTCGTGAAATAGATTGAGTACTAGTATGCACACCATATGAACAAATATTTTCTGACTATGTTTCATCCCTGAGGGACCCATATGTTCAAGACAATATGTTCAGACATACCACCAGTGCTCACTTGTGCACTGCCAAGGCTACTTCACTTAAGACAGCTCAGTCTATACTTGTGTACCCAGGAAGTAATCTATGCTCTGTGTTCATTACATTGTATCCTCCTTAATACAAAATGTTGAAATGACATCTGTTCATTTGAAAGCATGTAGTAAAAGTAAATAAGACACAGCTCAAATGGTACCAGGCGTGGATCCACGGGGGTGGGGGGTGGGGGAATAAGGGAAATCCCCCCCCCCCAATTTGTCAGTCAATGTACATTTTAATGTATCACAGGCATTTGAAACATAAATATTTTTACAACATACAGTAATTCACTAAATAATCATTTTAATATTTTGCTAGAATATTATATGATATAATAAATTATTTGTCATGTTTAGGACATATATTATATACTAGAGAAAAAGAGTGAGAGAAAATTCCCCCCCTAATATACTTTCTGGATCCGCGCCTGTATGTATATATAATTGTCACCTTACCCGTCACCTTGTTGGATGCACTTACGATCGGAGAATATGTTCCGCAGACGTACAGCTATCCAAATTGTGACCATGTTACTGAGTAACAAATGTATTTAATAATTAAATTCGTTCAAAGAATTGGTCGCCCCGACCGGGATTCGAACCCGGGCCTTCTGGTTTACGCCCAGCTGCTCTAACCCCTAAGCTACCGAGACAACCAACCCTTTGAACAGTTTTCACGAGCGCGATTATCGCTCCTTGTATGTATATATAATTGTCACCTTACCCGTCACCTTGTTGGATGCACTTACGATCGGAGAATATGTTCCGCAGACGTACAGCTATCCAAATTGTGACCATGTTACTGAGTAACAAATGTATTTAATAATTAAATTCGTTCAAAGAATTGGTCGCCCCGACCGGGATTCGAACCCGGGCCTTCTGGTTTACGCCCAGCTGCTCTTACCCCTAAGCTACCGAGACAACCAACCCTTTGAACAGTTTTCACGAGCGCGATTATCGCTCCTTGTATGTATATATAATTGTCACCTTACCCGTCACCTTGTTGGATGCACTTACGATCGGAGAATATGTTCCGCAGACGTACAGCTATCCAAATTGTGACCATGTTACTGAGTAACAAATGTATTTAATAATTATATTCGTTCAAAGAATTGGTCGCCCCGACCGGGATTCGAACCCGGGCCTTCTGGTTTACGCCCAGCTGCTCTTACCCCTAAGCTACCGAGACAACCAACCCTTCGAACAGTTTTCACGAGCGCGATTATCGCTCCTTGTATGTATATATAATTGTCACCTTACCCGTCACCTTGTTGGATGCACTTACGATCGGAGAATATGTTCCGCAGACGTACAGCTATCCAAATTGTGACCATGTTACTGAGTAACAAATGTATTTAATAATTAAATTCGTTCAAAGAATTGGTCGCCCCGACCGGGATTCGAACCCGGGCCTTCTGGTTTACGCCCAGCTGCTCTAACCCCTAAGCTACCGAGACAACCAACCCTTTGAACAGTTTTCACGAGCGCGATTATCGCTCCTTGTATGTATATATAATTGTCACCTTACCCGTCACCTTGTTGGATGCACTTACGATCGGAGAATATGTTCCGCAGACGTACAGCTATCCAAATTGTGACCATGTTACTGAGTAACAAATGTATTTAATAATTAAATTCGTTCAAAGAATTGGTCGCCCCGACCGGGATTCGAACCCGGGCCTTCTGGTTTACGCCCAGCTGCTCTAACCCCTAAGCTACCGAGACAACCAACCCTTTGAACAGTTTTCACGAGCGCGATTATCGCTCCTTGTATGTATATATAATTGTCACCTTACCCGTCACCTTGTTGGATGCACTTACGATCGGAGAATATGTTCCGCAGACGTACAGCTATCCAAATTGTGACCATGTTACTGAGTAACAAATGTATTTAATAATTAAATTCGTTCAAAGAATTGGTCGCCCCGACCGGGATTCGAACCCGGGCCTTCTGGTTTACGCCCAGCTGCTCTTACCCCTAAGCTACCGAGACAACCAACCCTTTGAACAGTTTTCACGAGCGCGATTATCGCTCCTTGTATGTATATATAATTGTCACCTTACCCGTCACCTTGTTGGATGCACTTTCAAAGAGTCCCGATGAATAAATGCTTCTGCTTTTAATTGCATTTCCGTTCCCGGGCAAAGGAAAATTGTCACTGAACAAACGAAAATACACTTTTAAGAAATAGCATACTGAATATTATTATTATTACTTCAGCGTAAGTGGTAGCCAGGACGTTTATATAAACAGAAGCGTAAGCTAGCCTCATTTAATAAACGCTTCTGCTTTAATTACATTTCTGTGCCTGGGCAAACGAAAATTGCCACTGAGCAAACGATAATACACTATTGAGAAATAGCATACTGAATATTATAATTGTTCCTTCAGTGTAAGTGTTAGGCGGATCGATTATATAAACAAATACGTTAGTCGGAGGCACCGGTAAATAAACGCTTCTGCCCTGAAATGCATTTCTGAGCCTGGGCAAACGAAAATTGTCATTGGGCAATCGAAAATACACTATTACGAAATAGTATACTGAATATTATTATTGTTACTTTGGCGTAAGTGCTAGCAGGCCGATTATATTAACAGAAGCGTAAGCCACAGCCCCGATTAATAAACGCTTCTGCACTTAATTGCATTTCTGTTCCTGGGCAAACGAAAATTGTCCCTGGGCAAACGAAAATACACTCTTAAGAAATAGTATACTGAATCTTATTATTTTTACTTCAGCGTAAGTGGTAGCCAGGCCGATTAAATTAACAGAGGCGTAAAATAGAGCCCCGATTAATAAACGCTTCTGCCTTTATTTGAATTTCTGTCCCTGGGCAAACGAAAATTGTCACTGGGCAAACGATAATACACTATTGAGAGAGAGCATACTGAATATTATTATTGTTACTTCAGTGTAAGGGTTATACTCCGAATAAAAGAAGAATGTGGTTGACAGTTCGGTGTGGAGGGGGGCGGCGTTGCCGCGTACTGCGCGCTCTACCACGTGCTTTGAACAATAAGACGAACAGCTGAGAGAAATCGGGAAAAATCGTAACACGTAAAAGAAAGAAAATAAATAAGGAACTTACATTTTCTCATCCTTCGCCAATTACTCCCAAACGTCGACGCTCAGCCGATAAACTGCAGCACTCCGGATACGCGATTCATTTCGCAGTTCAAACGTGACAACATCGGGCAAATGGCGATACTTCTGATTCGCTGTTGCCTAGGTTACGGAGCTGACGTCACCATGTTACCGGGAACTGTCAACCACATTCTTCTTTTATTCGGATAATAGGTGGATCGAGTATATAAACAAATACGTTAGTCGGATGCACCGGTAAATAAACGCTTCTGCCTTTAAATGCATTTCTAAGCCTGGACAAACGAAAATTGTCACTGGGCAATCGAAAATACCCGAAAATTTGTTTTTTCTGTAACTTTTTTTCTGGGGGTGGGCAAACGAAAATTTTTGGTGGGCAAACCTGGGCAAACAATATACCAAGTTTGGTTGAAATCGCAGATTTTTTCCGGCCAACTTCACGGAGGTCGTCCGTCCGCCTTCAATAACCTATGCACAGAACACGTTAGAACGGCCGATTTACCCGTGAAAATAGATTTTATTACATTGGAGCGAGTATTTTATTAACAATCCATGCAAAAAATGCTCATTTCTTTCTGTATTCAAAATTCAATTAGTATATGACTGAGGGTATGTATCACAATTATCAAAACTTGCAAAGAATTCACTTCTCCCTGTAGCATGTCATACGCAGTTTTTATCTGTTTTTGATGAAAAATAAATTAATAAGTTCTTCAGGCAGAGGAAATATGCTGAAAATATTTATTAAAATTGTTGTGCCTGAAGAAGAAGATACTACATCTTCTATGTTCGACCCAAGTTTTCTTAAAAAAGAGCCTTTACCTTCCACTTCTTTACATCATGAAACTACCTCTTCTACCGAAGGGGGAAAAATAGTAAGAGAAGTTAAGTTTGATGAAACTTAACGAAATTAGGGGAAATCCTGGTGAGTACTTGTTAGTAATCTGTGACATTTGGCAAGACATTCTAAATAATGTTTCATGCACGGAATGTGGTGAAACTAATTGGTTATTTACAATCGACTATGCAAAAGGATTAGCTGCTAATGTGGTGAAACGTGGTTCATGTGCTACAAATTTTTCAGAAGTGCGTTCAAGTCAACGAATTGTTAGTGCAGTGTCATCTCAACATTCATTTGGCATGAACAAGAAAATAGTGGATAGACTCTTATCATTTGGGAATTAAGAATAATAACCCTGGGTTTACTCAATCGTTTAAGGTGCATTCCGGGATGTTCCCTTGCTTGCAGTCAGAGGAATAAATGTAGTATAAATCGTTGGCTTACGGGTGAGAGATGGGTCGGGTTTTCGGGTCTTGGGAATACTCTAAACGATAACATTTTTCTAAATTCTTAAAATTTTCCAATTTGCTAGTTTGTGGAATATTTTAACTGTTAACATTTCCCAAAAATGAATTTATCGTTGATTATATCGACGTTTTTTTAAAATTCTTGTTTTTAAAACATTTAACAACAAATAGTTTTACAACACATTATCATATTATTATTATTATTATTATTATTATTATTATTATTATTATTATTATTATTATTATTATTATTATTGTTATTTTCATCATCATCATTATGAAATACACCCAATTACCATTATCTCTCAATGTTTTCACTTTCCTTCAGGGCTTGAACTTTTGACTGATGTGTTTTCGCTTGTATGCTGACGAGAATCCCTCCCTTTCTAGTTTTTCTAGGGGTAATTTGAAAATACGTACACAATTTTAGCTTCTTCAAAACCTCTGAAACAATTAGCAGAACTTATTAACATTTCACTTTTTTTTCTCTTCTTCTCCTGTTCCTCTCATCCCAATTCTTCCTGAATTTCCTATCAAACTTCCTCCCTAGCTTTCACTCCTATCATCTATGTGAGAACCTACATTGAAATTGCGTGAGTATTTTTCATTGAATGACTTCCTTTATTATGTGCTATTGTAATATAAATTTTGAAAGTGGTCAGGTGGAAGAGCAGGCTAAATGGCCTGAGCCTCACCACCAATAAAGACATTTATTTATTTAACCCTAATACAAATCAAATGAAAAGTACTGTATGTGCTACATTATATCACTTCATGACAAACCCCTGCACTTCAAGTGCCCAGGAGGTGAACATTCATGGTGCTTTTACAATAGAGCTGTTGCGTAAGGAGAATACACTCTCAGGCACAAGGACAAAATGAAAACTATACTCAGTACTGATTGTGCAAATGAATCATTACACAATGTTATTTGAGGAATATGCTCAAAGGAAAATTTTCTTTCCAAAAGAGAAGTTAAGAGCACAGCATAATTCAGGCAATATCTGAATTCAATATGCGTTGCATAAATACTGTGAAGAATTCTGTGATAGGTAGCCAAACAAGTACAGCTTCAAGGAAGTTCAAGTATCAAGCGGATCATGCGAGAGAAGTGTGGAAGCTAGTTATGTAGACGGAAATAATGAAATAAAAAATAACAAGCTGGCCAAATTCAGGCAGAAGGAAGCCAAAAAGGTTGAAGAAGGTCCTACATATGCAGCTGGCAGTTTCTGAGGTGGGTGTAATCAAGAATATACCTTTAAATTCATTTATCTGAAAATCGGTTTTCACTATAAATTATTATATTTAAAAATCTTCTTAAGTCATAATGTTGGGAACATAGTCTTGAAACTTTTACAGAAGCTTGTTATATAACTAAAGAAGAAAACTTACTTATTTCAGTTGCTAAATGTGCATAGTTTTCCTTCTGTAGTCAAAAAAATCTAAATATAATTTTGAATGTAATGATATTTTTCTATTATAAATTTAATATCTTCTTTGGTTAAAAAAAATTGATCTAATATTAGTAATATTTGTTCTTACAGGTCTCAAGAACATGCCATTCAAAACAAAACAAAAACTTTTTTGTCATTTATGTTTTATTTCAAATATTTTAAAATTATACAATTTTTTTATAAATAAACTATTATGGATAGAGCAACATAATGTTGTGAAGAGCTACTCATTGATATCCTTAAACTGTGGTAAAAAGATTAGATTTGTACATCAAAATTTGCAGAAAATTTAATTCTTATAGATGCCTCTCCTCAAGGTGTTCTTTGTCAACACAGTTATTTATCAGGGAGGCCAGGTTGTTCATATCCAAGGCTCTGAATATATCAACATGTCTTCTGCATCCATTTCTGTAATGTGAATGACAATACTTCTATCAAACAGAACATTTTTTGATTTACAAAAGATAATTTATAATATCCATGAATACTTTTTATGAGGAACATCTGTGGTCCTCCAGTTGGCAAATCCTGCATTTGGGCCTAATCGGTCTCTCTATCAGAAGTAAAAGGAAGAGCCATTACACTGAAATTTCACCTGGAATTCTTTCACATCTTTTTAGGTAAAGTTTTCTTACTTGTAATAAAAATTGTGTAAAGTTACACATTTTATTTCTATTTTGGCATCATATACATGAGACAATAAAATATTTTACATGCCTTTTTAAGATTTTTTGAATGTGAAATTGAATTATTTATTTCCCAAACGGGCACATGTGTGCAGAGGAGGTGAGCCAAGGAAGCCATGGCAATTCCCTGATAAGAAGTGTCATCCACACTCTCAAGTGTATAATAGAATCATATCAAAATTTGGTTCTTAGCATCACTGTGACCTGTAAACACATTTTATTGTAGTTTTTCTTCCAACAAGATGATGGTCACAGTGTCTAGGAATGTTGAAACAGACAAACTTTTATATTGGTAATTAACAATCAGATAATTATTATTGTAAGTTCTTAAAAATATGGGTATATTTCAGATACATTTAGATAAATATATTTATTATATCTGCCCATACAGATAGCTACTTGACCAAAATTAAACACTTTACTTATATTAAATTATTTGAAAAAATTATCATTTACTTGAAAAAGATAAAAGAATGATAAAGAAATTGATTGAATGCATTTGAAATGAGTGATATTCATATTCAGTATTTTTATGAAGGACTGGGCAAAAGTTAAATATTTGTATTTAATATACATATTTTAAATACATTTTGTGTTTGAAAAAATGTATTTTTGAGATTTTTGGGCATGTATTTTAGAGATGTATTTAAATACGTAAAGTAAGTATAAAAAAAAAGAAAGAAGAAATACTTAAAGTTAATTAACACAAATAGTTCCACTTTAAATTTTAGACATTGAGATGAAAGAGCAGCATAAGTATGCATGCTCACATAGTTTTTTAATATTGGAAATAATGTAAATATTTCAGTATACTTTAAATTGTATTCCAACTCTTCTTTTTTAAAAAAGGTAAGCTTCTGTATTTATATTAAAATGTAGTAAAAAATGATACAACTGTAATTTTTATGTAAAACGAACATTTGTAAAACAGATGTCTGAAAATGGCTATAACATTTAGCCGAAACATCACGTCACCAAAAACTACAATGTAATCACAAAGAAGTTAAATAATGAATAAATTTTAAGGTCTAAAATTTAAAGTGGAACTGTTTATATTAATTAATGAACATTAGACATTCATCGAAGAAGGAAGAAATAAGTTTATGAAAAAATACCTAAAATACTTCAAATACAGACAAAAAAAAAGATAGTTTAGGAGGATACTTTGTTTTTGCTTGATTCCGCTAGTGAATACACTTCAATGAAACAAAAATGAAAGCTCCTTTCAGTTTTTGAATTTGGGTTCTCTTTATTTTTAAATGATAAATCTGAATCATTAAAAATGCTCAACAATTATCCGGCAGTAACAAATGGCATTTATCCATTATGACACAAGTTTTATGTTCATCCACACCAGCTGAATGTTTGTTTTTCTTTGCAAGTTTTATAGGGGTTTATTGTCTGGTGATATGTTTGGAAAATTAATCGTTTTAAAAGGAAATTCCATTTCTTTGTTTTAGACATGTTTTTGATGTCATTTATATTTGAAAATGTTTATACGTATTGTTAAAATACATTACAATAGTTATTGTTCAGAAATTTGTATGACTGTAAATTTCTAATTTACTGTAATTGACAATTACAATATATTTTTGCAATAAAAAAATGTACAATATAAAATTATTATATATTTACATTATTTTGAGTAGTTGAAGTACTTTCAATACATACGTATTTCGCACATCAAGGCTTTTTGTGAATGTATTGAAATACTTATTTGTAAAGTATTTTTACGAAGTATTTAAATACTAAATTTAAAGTATTTTGCCCAACTCTATCTATATGTGAAGCACAAAGAAAATTGTTGACAAAATGTAGTGATTGCAGAACCTAAGTTGTATTCATCGAGGCCCAGTTATACTTTTCCTGGGGTTATGCACTGACTTTATAGGGGAGGATCAGCATTTTTACGCTGAATTCATTTTTAGACTCAGGGTTGTTAGCTCTGAGGGAAGAGGTATGGAAATGACGATGACGATGATGCAGACAATCACAACCATACAAAGACACACACAATCACAACCAGCCCGGGGCGGGACTCAAATTTGTTGTCTTTTGGTCCAAGACCGCCACACCACTTCTGCCTTAGCAATCCCCTGGATCAGCGACCTGTTGTTATTATTATTATTATTATTATTAATGGTGTATCGGTCATTTCTGACCCCGCTTCATGATTAATGTGGGAAACTTTTAGAATCAGCTTTTCAACTGTATCCCTCCATACAACAAGATTGTTACGCCTTGAATTATGAGGTGATAGGATGGGATTTCATGCCCTAGATAGGTAGTTTGGAAAAAAGGCAAACTATATGACATTCTTTTCATAATTTCTTTATTTATGAAGTTCAAGAAAAAAATGAAAGCCATTGCATATGTGAACTTTACAAACAAATTTAGAAACACACTAATGAATAATTTTGTAAGAATCATATGAAAAAACATTATTTGGTATGTTTATTTTTAAAGCTGTTATAAAAAGTAAAAATCACTGAAAAAAGGAAAATTGAATATTCATTTATCAAAAATAAAAATGAAAACTCATTAAAAGTAGAAAGAAATTAACATTACATTAAAATAAAAAAATTACAATATAAATAGAACATTACATCAGACTGATGAATTTTTCATTTCTTATTATCATCGACTTTCTGTATTCACGTGAATTCAACAGTTACCAAATTAAAACGTATTTTGGACGTCTCGTGAACCAGAGAGCTCTATAGAAGAATATTTTCATGTTTTGCGTCATATTTGTACATGATCACTATAAAAAATTACTGCTAAGGTATTTTTTATTTTTTCTGATTCTATTTTGTCAAATTTTAATTGGTAAATATCCAAAAAAATGAATATAATCTACAATTATCACACATATTCTGCAAAATCTACAAACTGAAACTGCCACTAACAACTTAAATTATATTTATAATATATATTTATTGATATACATGTTGATTTTATAAAACTGTAATGCTATCAACTGAAAATGGTAACATTAATGCAACAAGATTGTTGTTGCTTCTATTCCTTTATGTACTATTTTGAAGGGCATAAAGAATTGGGACAAAGAGCCTGAAAAGTTTGTAATCATATGATGAAATTGACTGACATTTATTTATTTTGTCATATTAATTTCAACATAATATTCTTGAGTTTTGGTCACTCATCGTAATTGACGTAGAAGAATAATGATCGACTTTTGAAAATCTTTGTAGAAACATAGAAGGGCTTAGTTGCACAAACAAGTTTTGCATTATGCCTTCGTGTTTTTATTAGGAGCTGTTCATAAATTATCCAAAAGATTTGGTAGGGTCAGTAAATTTTCATAATCTCATAAGTAACAGTGTCTTATAAGTGTAAACTCATAATTAACAGTGTCTTATAAGAGTAAGTAATGAAATTCATGAAAGCTGAAAACTCTAACATCCCAGAGTGGAAGTTGTATCCAATAAATCAAAACTTAATTAAATACAGTAATGTCATATCATGTAAATGTAAATGTCATGTCATGTTAATAGTGTGTATTGTGCATGTGAAATCTTGTTAGTAGAACACGTAATTTAAGCATACTGTATATTGTTTGACTTAAATTTTAATATTATGATTAAAATAAGGACCAATGAACAGATTTGGAATCCATCCATCTTATTCACTTTTACTTTGTTTCAGTCTCATCCAAGTTTTAATTTTACATAAATTTAAATGGAGATGGTGGGGTATTAATACTGATAAAAAAACATCTTTTGTAATTTGTACATGAATTTTAAAAGCACGATTATTCTACTAATGACATTTACTCTGTCTATTGTTCAAGAGAAGTCATAATCCTGTCTTCCCAAAAGTAAATTTATTGGCAGTATTTTGTGAAGCCCACTGATGTGCAACTTACTCACAGCATCCTAATGTCTTGTACTTGGCATAGGAGATTCATCGCAAAAGGAAACAATGTAATCTAATTGTAATACAAACCCTAAGTAATAAAATTGACTGATCATTAGTTTATTTTCATGAAGTGTATATGGAATCATAATTGCAGGCCTGAAACTTGTCGATTCAAATTCTTTCCTTTCTTAAAATGAACCAAACATCCAATTTTCCTGGACAGTTGTAACTTTTTTTACGAAACATTCCCAAAATGATTCAGGATCATAAAAATCTACTGATTCAGGATTAAAAACATCTGGATCAAAACCTTTCACAAATAGTCGAGGAGCAATGCTATGTATACATTCTTTATTACACTTGCAATCCTCTTTTTTAAGCTCTCGGCTATTGTCTTTGACATATGTAGTATAATATTTCAGGAACTTCTTGTAATCTTCAGGACCACCAATTTGTTCAGGAGGAGATGCCAAACTACCTGATAAGCAACATGGGTAATTCTTTCTTGATTCAGACATCATAGATTTTTCGAAAACAATTGTAAGTTCCCATCCAGAAATATAATCATACTCATAGACAACTTTTGGACGCATTTTTGGAGACACAAAGAATTCTGACAATAGTGCTTCTTTACTTGACAAAATGTTCTCTCTATTGAGCTCTATATCATCCCCAGCTTTTAGTTTTGGAATAATAATTACTCTGTTCGTAATACGTTTCAAAGTTGGAGTCGTTAATGTAAACTGATGAAAATGGGAATCTGACCATCCCATTACACTTTGGATGGCCATGTGAAAATCCCAAAAATTAGATGTTTTTAGAATTTGTATTCTGCGCCAAATTGGAGGACAAACGTCACTCAGTATTATTCTAAATTGATATACATCACTTTGCTGGCTCATGAGAAATTTTTTCATTTTTATCTGCTTCAGATGGTGTAGAAGAAAAGGTGTTAAATCTGAAAATAAAAACAATTATCATTTAATTTAACAGTTTTTTTGTATAAAATAAATGAACTGTACAAATCACAATGTTTGCAATGTCAAGAAAATCATCAATTAAAATTTGAGTATCAAGCCAAGATTGGTCTTGCATGTAGAAGAATGACAGCCATAAATGCGAAATAAATTGCAATAATGTATTTTCAAATCAGGAATTATCATTTTCTTAAAAAAGAAAGTTTAATGTAATTTATATTTTCCACCATTAAACATGTAAATATTCATTAGAATGTAAGCAAAATGTTTAACATCATTCTAAAAAACGATAATTGCTCTGCTTAATTTTAATATTTTAGTGAACATAATTTTTTACATAAAAAGGAATTAATTTCTCCTTACCAACAATTCGTTAAATCAATAGAATATGCATGTGATAATAAACTATAATAATTAATATTTCCAAATTTCATTTAGTAATTTCCATTTTCATAATGTGTAATAATAATAGCCCTAAAGAGAAAATAGATTTTACTAATCTATGGAAAATGCAGTTTGAGCTTTGCACTATTGCATCTAAGAGTAAGCAATTGCATGCGGCCATGAAAGTCAGGCATCCCAAAATAGGAATACATGATGGAAAGAAAAAAAGCACAAGCATGCAAGCATGCACGCTAGCACACACACACACATACATCAAGATTTTATAAAAGGTTATTAACACTTTGCTGTAAAACATTCATGCATCAAATTTGAGATTCATAATGAATTTACTAGTGATTACTTCATACAATTTTTAATAAAAAATATAAAGTGTTCGGGTTTTAAATTTTCGTGTTCATTTACTTTTGAATGGGATGGAACCCTAAATTTCAGTTTAGTTCAGAGCACAAAGGTAGCTAGCTACATGAGCACCATCTTTGCCTTGCCTTTTTAACTCCTTTCAATATTTTTTCTCTCTTGACTTGTAAATTATTATTACCAGAAAACATTTTCATACGAGTAAAGATGCTTTAAATATATCACAAATATATCAAAAAATATGGGCACATGTGGGGAAAAAAATCACACGTTACAATGAAAATTGAACATTTATTATAATTCTGAGGACAAGTATCAAATTTATGTATATGAGACAGAATCATTATTTTTACTGTCATCTAGAAACTTCAAGACCCCACTAGTCTGTAAACAACAATTTATCTCCTATTAGATCCATATGTGTGTGTAGGGGAGGGAAACCCCCAAAACCCCTCTGACTGTACACAGCACTCTGTAGGGACCTATATCTAAGATCGATGCAAAACATGCATTTATATGCATTAATTTTATGAAGTCTTGTTAAAAACATATTTTAATTAGTAAGTACGAATACTTGAGTATATAAAAGTTTTTAAGAATCTTTTGCCTGTTTCCTCTCATTACCATATTTTATGCAAGAAAATAAATTTAATGTATTATATCAGAAATCGGTAACAAATAGTGTTCCCAAATGTTGACTTATTACTTTCCAAATAATAACATTAATCAATTCACGGTCTTGCTTCTTGAGTTTATTTTAATTCTTAATTTTCCACATATATATCCCAGAAGTTAGGTATGTTGAGTTGATGTCCTTTGGCCCTTCGTAGGGCTTGTCTGCAGACAATCTTATTTTTATAAAACATGTTATTGGCAAACAACCAGTACTGGCGCTAGGCATGGGCAGACTGGGAAATTGCCCAGGACTCTGATGATGGGACTAATGAGAAAAAAATTAGTAAAATATCGAAAAATTCCATTTATAATTTTTATCAATTAAAAATTACATGTAAGATAAAAATTCGTTAATTGCCACCATTGACATTGGAGATCGACAATGAGTCTACAAATAATTCACTTAATTTAATATCTATTATTAAAAGCAATATGTCAACAGATTCAAATATTAATAGTTAAATTGTTGGGAAGGGATTCTGAAACTCAAGAAAGCGTGCGCAGATGATTTTCTCCCCCATACGTCACATACAGTTTTTGACTAAATAAATAAATAAATAATTTTAGCATCATTTATATGTATATGTTATATGTTTGTAGTAAAAGAATCAAATAATACTGTCGATGTTGAAAATAAAGCAAGTTAATAAAATGATTGCAAATCATTAACAAAAAGTAACTTTATTAAATAATAATATTTCCAATACTTGTTTATTTAAGAAATTGAGAGTTACACCTACTCAATGTATCTATGAAATGGAAAAATGAACGTAATCAAATGATGCCAATATTAAAATAGGTTCTACAGAAATTCGTTATTATTTAACAAGTGAATTAAACTAAACACAATTTTTTTGGTGTGTGTGTGTTTAAGATCACTGCGAAAGTTATATTATTTGATCACTATATATGCTTTTGCTTAATACTATTATTTAAAATACATTTCCAAAACTTTTTTCTTGCTTAAACGTTATAATTTATGTTCTTTATTGAAATAAAATAACTCGTTACTCGATACAACTTTCACACTTTTAATTGGAGGGGGGGGTGCTACGTTTCAGCATTGCTCCGGGCCCAAAATTGTCTAGCTCCGGCACTGCGGACAACCGTTACTTTGTCAATACAATGTCACTTTCACATTACTAAAATGTAAAAAATATAAATAATAATTTAAAAAAAAAACACTGGAGAGGATGCGAATACTCCGGGGGTGTCAGTGAATGACACCGATGTCACGAGCGAGCAAGGCAAGACGGCAAACGGTTAAGTTATTAATGATAGAGGTGTCATAGTGCCAAAAACTGACTTACGACTGTCGCTGAAACAGGCAAACGTCAAACCGCAGACAGCAAATCTATAGGATTGTCTCTTTCAACATCCAGGTTAAAAAAGTGTGGCCAGTTTTCGATCCCGCGTATTCAACAGGGATGATTCTGTAGTAAACCCAAGAACTCAACCACGAAAACAAATTTGGGCCCTATTAAT
Source organism: Teleogryllus occipitalis (assembly GCA_011170035.1). NCBI lineage: Eukaryota > Metazoa > Arthropoda > Insecta > Orthoptera > Gryllidae > Teleogryllus > Teleogryllus occipitalis. Next base: position 192,348 of record BLKR01001604.1, on the reverse strand, counting down.
ATCTACGAGGCATTTGTATTTAAGACAGTTTGACAACGATTACCTCAATCCTGATTCCTTGCCAGTCAGAATGTTTCAAGTTGAACAACCGCGCGTTTAAAATCAGCGAACAGGTGCATATGCAAGAGAGCACAGAGTACTTACACAGACTTTATTTGTCTATGCAAGAGAGCGCATGCTATTTTGATAATGTACGTTCTATGACAATTTGTCCGGGAACATTTTCCATCCATCGTTCATCAACAACGTCTTCTGAAATAGATTTTATGTAAATGTAACGTAATAATATTAAAGAAGTGAGAGACTAAATAATAATAATAATAATAATAATAATAATAATAATAATAATAATAATAATAATAATAATAATAATAATAATAATAATAAAGCCGGCACCGTGGCACAGAGGGTTGAGGCTGGAGGTTCGAGTCCTATTTAGGAGGCATGGTCATATTTGTGATTGTCCATTGAACCCTCATCATCACCCTATCACCTCACATTTCAAGGCATAAGCAAGCAGGCGGACAGACGTTTTTCTGGCATTCGATTTTTTGGTATCAACGACCCGCAAAACGAATTCTGGCTACACCAAGTGATAGAGGATTTTTTTTTCTAAATTTAGCAACTGGAGTTATCCACTTTTTCGTTACCTCGGCCCTGTAATAAGAATTTTTCTTCCGAAAATTCGCCGTTTTTCGCGCAGCATTATAGGACTGTAACTTTCTCTCTACTCTGTAGTGTCATGCTTTCTATACATATATATAATAAATATATATCCCCGCGGCCCCTTCTAAATATGCGTTCCTGAAATTACACAAATAAATAAACCCCTACGTAATTATTTTCCCATGGGTTGCGAAGCACCATTCTAACAAATTTCTTTGAAGTCGTGGGTACGCGAATCGATCTTATACAGAGAATCGAAAATAATATTACTGCTATGGGAAGAGGTATGAATTCAAATTTATTCGTAATTTGCTTGCTTCATACCGTCGGAAATAATAACTCATAAGTTTTCTAATTAAAATCAAATAACTTCATTTTGAATTTATTCTGAAATTTCTTTCCTTTTTTTTCTGAAACGTGGGCGAGAATTTTCTCGCTACTTAAACAACTTGACCGACACTACTCGTACTACTCGCGCAACTTTTCTTGAACGATGGATTGAGGAAAAGCGGGCAGAGTGGGGGTATTAGTTAGAAAGTTGGCCACAAGAATATTTACAGACACGCCAATCTCTGAAAAATCATAGTCAACCTCCTACATGTGCGGCCAGGTCATCGCTCTGGGTAGGCAACAGCAGGGACACTAGATAGAAGTTTTAGGTGCCTCCCTTGGGGGACCTGGACCTGCCTCAACCATTTCTTTAGATATTGATAATAAACCTGAACAGGAGTTCTGTACTATTAACAGGGCCGTCTTTGGGTTTGAAAGTACCCGAGGCACTCAGAGTTTAAAGAGCTTCATCGCTCTGGGTAGGCAACAGCAGGGACACTAGATAGAAGTTTTAGGTGCCTCCCTTGGGGGACCTGGACCTGCCTCAACCATTTCTTTAGATGTTGATAATAAACCTGAACAGGAGTTCTGTACTATGAACAGGGCCGTCTTTGGGTTTGAAAGTACCCGAGGGACTCAGAGTTTAAAGAGCTTCATCGCTCTGGGTAGGCAACAGCAGGGACACTAGATAGGAGTTTTAGGTGCCTCCCTTGGGGGACCTGGACCTGCCTCAGCCATTTCTTTCGATATTGATAGTAAACCTGAACCGGAGTTCTGTACTGTGAACAGGGCCGTCTTTGGGTTTGAAAGTACCCGAGGCACTCAGAGTTTAAAAGGCTTCATCACTCTGGGTAGGCAACAGCAGGGACACTAGATAGGAGTTTTAGGTGCCTCTCTTGAGGGACCTGGACCTGCCTCAGCCATTTATTTAGATGTTGATAATAAACCTGAACAGGAGTTCTGTACTATGAACAGGGCCGTCTTTGGGTTTGAAAATACCCGAGGCACTCAGAGTTTAAAGAGCTTCATCGCTCTGGGTAGGCAACAGCAGGGACACTAGATTGGAGTTTTAGGTGCCTCTCTTGAGGGACCTGGACCTGCCTCAACCATTTATTTAGATGTTGATAATAAACCTGAACAGGAGTTCTGTACTATGAACAGGGCCGTCTTTGGGTTTGAAAGTACTCTAGGCATTCAGAGTTTAAAGAGCTTCATCGCTCTGGATAGGCAACAGCAGGGACACTAGATAGGAGTTTTAGGTTCCTCTTTTGAGGGACCTGGACCTGCCTCAACCATTTCTTTAGATGTTGATAATAAACCTGAACAGGAGTTCTGTACTATTAACAGGGCCGTCTTTGGGTTTGAAAATACCCGAGGCACTCAGAGTTTAAAGAGCTTCATCGCTCTGTGTAGGCAACAGCAGGGACACTAGATAGATGTTTTAGGTGCCTTTCTTGGGGGACCTGGACCTGCCTCAGCCATTTCTTTAGATATTGATAATAAACCTGAACAGGAGTTCTGTACTATGAACAGGACCGTCTTTGGGTTTGAAAGTACCCGAGGCACTCAGAGTTTAAAGAGCTTCATCGCTCTGGGTAGGCAACAGCAGGGACACTAGATAGGAGTTTTAGGTGCCTCTTTTGAGGGACCTGGACCTGCCTCAGCCATTTATTTAGATGTTGATAATAAACCTGAACAGGAGTTCTGTACTATGAACAGGGCCGTCTTTGGGTTTGAAAGTACCCGAGGCACTCAGAGATTTCGGGGCCCCTAATTCTTAGTTCAACTAATTACGTTCTGGCGATCATAAGTTGTTAAAAATTGATTATTACACAGTTAATAAGCATTTTGATTCCTTTTTTTAAGGTAAGGAAGGATTTGTAAAAAAAATAGATAAACGGAATTAAATAGTATCTTTAATCTCAGTATTTTCTATAGTAATATTTTACTAATAACTCTAACAATAGTAACATAATAAAATATGATCAAAAAACAACACAAGCAATATTTACATAATATCTAAGTAAAAAACAAACTAAGCATTTGTCAATGTTTCTTTACGTAGTTTCGCACGCACGAAGTCGTCAATTACATCGTCGAAGATCAATTCGTTCAAAATATCGTACTCAATGTTTAATAAAGCTGATGAAGAAAGTCGTTCTTGAATCATATTACTTCTTAATTCATTTTTTATATACTTCAGCTTTGAAAATGAGCGTTCGCCGTACAATTAGTGACCATTAACGTTAAGAAAATTCTTAACGCTATTTCAATGTTAGGAAATGTCTCTTCAAGATTATCTTTTTTTAACAATTTATACATTTCTGCCAAAGATACGGTGCTGTTTGTTGGATTTTCAATGCGAAGATAATGTTGAAATTGAAAACACTCCGATATGATCTCTTGTTCATTGACGTCTGTGTTATAAAACTCAACAAATTGTTTACATTTATTAGACAATTCTTTCTCATCAATAAGTTTTAATTCTGGTAAAAATTGAAATCGTTTACTTATAATACTGTATGATTAAGCTCTTCTATCCAATTCACTTATGAATGTGTCGATAATAGGAATATAAGTTTGTAATTTAAATTTTTCTTTGGCAGAAAAGATGACTTCGTCTGTTTCTGAGTGAAAAGAAGTTACACGAGAACTTCTGTTTGTTACACGCGAATTTTGATATTCTGAATCGAGAAACTTTTCTTTGGCGATTGTTTCTAAGTTATCAAATTCATTTCTCATGACATGCAAACAATTGATCAATGATGATATCTGCTTTGAAGCAACATCCAATGAAAGATTTTCTTTTTGCAACGTTTTGTTCGTTTCATTGACTTTTAAAAGTACAGCACTCCAGACTTCGGTTAAAATAATATTCTCTATTTTTTTCATTTTCTTAGCTATACTGTAGGCTTCATTTCGCGTTTCTGCTGGGTTTTCTTTATTATTTTCAATAAATTCCAAAGCTAATATAATCTGAGAATAACCACATTTTAAAGCTGAGACTGCATCGTATCTAGCTGACCACCTGGTATCAGATAAACCTTTTACTACTTGATATTTTCCCAAGAATTTTTTTAATATATCCCAACGATGTGTTGAACCCGAAAAGAAGTTGTACAATTTTTGTACAAGTTGGAAATAACTCGTTGCTGTCATCACGCAACCAGGAGCTTGAGCCCCGACTAAATTCAGCGAATGTCCAGCACAAGGAATGAAAATAGCGTATTCACATAATTGACGCAATCTTGCTTGTAGTCCTAAGTACGCACCTGTCGCGGCATTGTCGTAAGTTTGACAGCGGCAATCATTAATTGATATCTGATTATTTTCGAGAAAAGCTAAAACCGTGAACTTTTGAAGAAGTCAGAGCATCACCTATATTTTCAGATGAGAAACATTTCTCATGCAATGAAACATCTTCCAGATGAGAACTACCTTCGGAGGTACCTGATTCTGGCTCCATTTTCTGGCTTTCTGATCGATTAATTTCATTCTGTGTCCAAAAGAATTTCTAGTGTGTCATTTGAAGATATACATGGATTTACTGATTTTGTAAAGAAAGATGTCAGTTTGGGTATTTTTTTAATCCTTTCGTTCTCCTCAATCGCTTTTTTTCTCTTAGATGCACCGCTTGGATATGTGCGTTTCGACATGGTACCAGTAAAATGAAATACCAATGAACTCTAGAAGAAAATACAATATACTGTTATACAAATTAGTTTATTTACAGATACTTTCTGCGTGCGTCAAATTCACAGTTCACAAAAGCAAACATTTTCGGTGCTTTCAATTTTTTATAATGTCACTTTGCATGTTAAAAATTGAGTTGATATTTCTTAATCATATTGATTTTTTTATTCATTTACACTTGTTATATGTTATCATATTTGTATTTAAAATATTTTTGTCTAAATTATTGATTAGTTAATATATAATTCTTAAATACTCTTAATTTTCAACCATGAAACTTTAATATACAAATTATAATATAATAAAATTATACACTTTTTAATATCCTTTAATCAATTTTTATTTGTTTGTTGCTCTATTTTTAAATTAATTAATTATAGTGTTAAAGTATTGTTATTTATTAGTTATAAAAATATAATTTTATTAAAATAAATAAATATTGTGGTTTACAAAATTATACATTAAAATGTAATTAAATGTATCTTAAAGTTACATTTTTTAGTGTGTTCCGTCGTGGGTTCAAATAATATGATAAACCTTTCAGATGTTAATTATGTAAAGATGTTTTATTTTATATTATACTTATAACACTTAACACTGTATTGCACTTGCTCTTCATTCGATTTCTGACTGCAAACTAAATTCATTTTCAATATTTGCCGATTGCTGCCAAGCAATACGAAGGTTGTTTGATAAGTCTGGTAAATTTCTATGAAAGAGCGCGCATTGTTGTTAAACATGTGCATTGTTAGAAAAAACGATTCTTTGTAGACAGCTGTTTGACGACAGACTTCGAAAACTGAACTGATCAAATTATAAGTGACATATTTTATTAATATCTCGACATTTGATATTAGAAATATATATTACTTTAATCGTGAACATAAATTAATTCAGATGCAGTCTATATTGGTTCCACTCAATATATTTAAGTTAATCAATATATATGTAGTAAATATTACAATTTTTCAGTTTTGTTATATATTTTTTATTATCTGTGGGGGCCCTTTTATCATGGGGGCCCTGAGGCACGAGCCTCGTCTGCCTGTGCCTAAAGATGGCCCTGACTATGAAAGCATCTAGCTTAGACTAGCTTCTGTTTCGCACCAACGAAGTTTTAAGGCTTGGAATGTTGTCATCAGTGATTGCTGCGAGCTTTTGTCTACAACTGTTTATTGCTCAAGGGAAGCAAGGTCATCGTTCAAGAAAAGTTGCGCTAGTAGTACAACAAATAACAGACAAATACATGTAAAACCCTTTCCAGGATATCCTAACAATAATATTTACAATTAATTTTCTTTGCTTCACCAATCGAAATTTTCATCATTAAGCAAGTCCACTCTGTCAATTTATTAAAACAACAATTAATTTAATCCTTAATAAATTTATGCATAGCCATGTTATCTCAATCTATATAATTAAAAAAACAAGGTATTTTGCCAGGGCTTCGTTTAGAGCTTCTACTGGACCGATTGTAGTATTTTTTCCTTTAAATGAAAGAATGTGATCCCTAGATGTGTTATCAGATATTGTTTGTGTTGATTCACCAAAATGTACGGTGTAAATTAATTAATTAAATATTTCGTTAATAGTACGCTTATCAATAGTCAATTGTTTTCTTCCAAAGGGTGGTTGTTTCAAAATCGATATATATGAGTCGATAGATGTCCGCGCTGCTTCATAGTGGCGCTGCTTGATGTTTTGTTTTGATTGTTGAGATTTGCTTACAATTCATCAAGGTTTTGTTTCAGTGTAATTATTGCATTGTGGCGTTGACAGTTTGCATGTATTTGCTTTTGTGGTGTATTTTGTAGAGAACATTCGGACAGTGGGTTTTGCTCGGTTGTACTGAAGTAGTGAAGTTCTTCACAGGTTATGTCGAATCGTTGCCCACGCGCCCCAAAAGACGCAAACGTACATTAAGTGGACGCAGGGAAAGAGAAAGTCAGCGTACGTGTCGTGATAGTGAGGTCATTTCGTTTTCTCCTGGGTCGCTGTCTATGAAATGTCAGTTTTGTTCTGCTTTGTCCTTCGCATGTGAGAGAAAATAAATAAATAAATAAATAAATACGTAAATAAATAAATAAATAAATAAATAAATAAATAAATTCTGCAAACGAGTTTACTGTGTTGCTTAAATGGGAAAATAAGTTTACCTTCGAGCAATATGGGAGAAGAAATCAAAATTGTTTATAGGACATGATGACACATCAAAACACTTTAGAAATAATATCCGTCAGTATAATAGTGCTCTTTCTTTTGCGTCATTTGGCGCCGATATTGCATTGCCACCTGATCATGGGCCATACGTGTTCAAAATTTTGGGAACTCACATCACAGAATATCTTTGTTATACCCTGAATATCCAAACAATGCAACGTATTTTGAACATTAGTCTGGTCACAGTATTTTACATTTATCTCAGATCTCACCGTCAAATTTTGACTGGTTTTCACTAGTTACTTAAAATAAAATGACAATCTTGGTCTTGTTATAATCTGGAAATAATATATCTGGATAGACAATTCATGCACGGAGGTATTTCGACACATCTTCAAAGGCTTCAGAATTGAGAATTGTTGAAATTGTATGCATTTGTAGATAGGATGTCTCTCCTTTATTCCATCCAGGTTTTGAGGGTCCTTGATACCGAAAAGTCTATTGACGGCCAAAGGTCTGTGCGCCTGTCCGTCTGTGAACAACGCTAGCAGCTAAACCGTTCAACCGATTTTTTCCAAAATTCATATTCCTCAATCGATCTGGCTGATGTCGCGGCCCCTTGAATTTGAAACCAATATTTTAATTTTGGGAGGGGGTTACATGAAGCCCCTGGGACATTTTCAATTTTTTCAAAAAAATGGCTCCATCGTTTTTGTTTACATCTTGTTATTGGATAGTGTAAATGACGTTTAAGAGAATGGTGTAGGTCTCATTTTCGTTGAAATTCATATTTTTCGAAAATTGCAAAAATTCCAACTTTTCAGTGTCATTCTACAACTACAATTATGAAGATTGTAAACATTTTTTTTCTTAAAGAAATGTGTTCATGAAAAACATCTAAAAATAATGTCATGTTCAATTTTGGAAAATCATGAGTATTTTTTGGGAAATTTTGTGTCAAACATAGGCAATTTTTATTTCTTTAAACAATTTTTTTCTTAAAAAGCAATTTAAAAAATGAATTTAGACCTTAGATGGCGTAAAGGATTATGAGAATGGTGCAGGTCTCGTGTTCGTTAAATTGCCTGGATTTCCGAAAACAAAAAAATGGCGTCTTGTTACAACTACAATTGTGAATTTTTTCCCTAATGAAATATGCTCATCAAAAAATGAACTTCAAAAAAGATCATGTTTAATTTTTTTGAAAATATGAGTATTTTTTGTGTAATTTTGCGAGAAACCTAAGTCTCCCGCCCCGAATTCACTGCGTTCCGTGAACGTAATGCTGGGCAGTTGGATGCTTCGTAACTTAGAATTTGTGTATTATTTCATATTTCTTTTTTCTTACATTTGCCCTTTTGTTATACATTTACACATTAATCTTTTAGAAATTAAAGTCTATTTGAAATAAATGAAATAAAAATTAATTCAAGGAATATCAGATTGGAATGCAACAATGACATTCCATGTCGTGAATCGGCAGAAGAATTTATGTGAATTAAGTCCCATTGTTGGGACGTGATTTAACTGTATGAATTGTCAAATTTGTGTTGATATTAGCTTGAAAATATTTAGTTTTTACACCAAATCTTCTACGGTTTGTAATGAGTTTTACAAAAAATGATGACTAAGATGTGTTAATTCGGAAATTGCGGTATGAATAGCATGTCATAACTATTACTAAAGGTGAGAAGTACGTGCTGTTTAGCACCACTAGATTTTATTCAAAAGCTTTGTGATGAAGTAGTGAACTAAAGCTGTACAGTCTAAGAGAATAAGGATAGGAATTTTGTAAAAGAGAAAAATTTTGAATTTTAGTAATTTTCGAAAAATCAGAGTTTTTAATGAAAATGAAATCTTCACCCATTCTCTTAAACGTTCTTTACACTAGCAAACAACAAAATTTAATCAAAAATGATGGAGCCATATTTTGAACATCTTGGAAATGTCCCAGGGGCTTCATGTAAATTCCCTCCAAAATTGAAATACCGATTTCAAATTTAAGGGTCCAGGACATCAGCTATATCGATTGACGCATATAAATTTTGGAGAATATCGGCTCGACGGTGTAGCCGCTATCGTTGTTCACAGCCAGACAGACGGACGGGCAGGCAGAGAGAGAGACAGACGCTTTGCCATCAATCGATTTTTCGGTATCAAAGACCCACAAAACATGGATTCTGGCTACACCACGTGTTAGAGAATTCCCCCCCCCTAAATTTTGCTTCCGGATTTATCCACTCTTTCGTTGCCAGCGCTCTATAATAAAGTTTTTCTGCCGAAAGTTCGCTCTCTGCCACGAAAGCAGTAGTGAGAAAAAATAGCGTTTATTATTGATTTTACGCTACACCTCAATTAGTAATTGGGTTAAAAAGAATGTTTTACGCAAACGTTGTAGGGAATTTTAACCTTGATAAAAACCATTTTTCTACATGACTTACCGTTAAAGAGTTATAAAGTCCCGAGAAAAGTGTTTGTGGAACCTTCTGGAATTGCCACAAGGCAGGAGCCAAACGTTGGGAGGTTCGCAATGCAGGCGGGCCCAGGGAAAAGAGGGCCGGGTCATTTTTAGGCCGAGGGTTTTGCGGTTGAAAGAAATATTAGTTACTTGATGCTTTCAGTATAATTGATACAACAAAAGATTAAAACCAGCATCTTCCAGAAGAACGATTTTTCCGCTTCGGTAGCTTAAGTTAGGTAGATTAAGCTTCAATTTAGACATTACAATTAATGTACCTACACGGATCACACAAAATTCGATGAAGGCAATTGATCAAATTATAATTAACAAAACTACTACTCGATATGAAGTTGAAACAAAAGATTTAGGATACAGTGACAACGATGCACAAATTCTTACCATTATAAGAAATGCGATCACTGACACAATAAATAATACACGTATGACTAGATTGTTTACAAAAAGTAAAATAAAATTATTCATTGATTACTTGACGCAGGAGTCATGGGAAGCGGTTTATAATACTGTTGATACAAACGACAAATATAATTCTTTTTTTCAACTCTTTCAATTCATTTTAACACTTGCTTTCCTCTTCAAAAACGAAAATTAAATATTTCACGGAAAAGCAATTCTTGGATAACACAAGGGATTAGAACATCTTGTAAAAACAAGCGAATTCTTTCTTTCATTTCTAAACGTCATGACGTATCTCAAGATTTCCTTATCTGCTTTAAAAAATACAAAACATTGTTACGAAAAGTCATAAGGCAGGCTAAAATCATGAAAAACGATCAGGATATTTTGAACTCAAATAATAAAACAAAAGCAATGTGGAATATAATAAAAAATACAACCAAATCAACTAGAAAACCCGTAGAGAATGTTGTTTTAAAATATAACGATTTAAATGTAAACGATCCGGCAACAGTGGCTAGTCTCTTTAACCAATACTTTTCGAGAATTGCTGCCGATCTCACTAAGGGTCTTCAGGCACAAAATTCAAAAACAGACAGTTCACCCAAAATTTTAGACACAATGTTCGTTTCCGAAACTTCTTCCTATGAAATTCTCAAAATAATCGGTAAACTAAAAAATAAATATTCGTCCGGTTTAGATGAATTCCCAGATTCTTTATTAAAGACTTGTGCGTATGCCATTATACACCCGTTCACTCACATATTTAATGCATCTTTATGCACTGGAACGTTTCCAGATATTTTCAAAATAGCTAAAATTAAGCCGCTCTTCAAAAAAGGCAACAAAAATGAAATTCAAAATTATCGGCCCATTTCTCTTCTATCAGTTTTTTCAAAAATATTAGAGAGACTTTTTTACGTACGAGTGGAAACCTTTCTCACTAAACACGACGCGCTTTCAGATTGCCAACATGGATTTAGAAAATCAAAATCAACGGAAACAGCTACATTTTCTTTTCTTAAAGATGTCGCCTCATCATTGGATCAAAACGAGGCACCTATTGGATTATTTTTAGATCTCTCAAAAGCTTTTGACGTCATTGATCATGACATTTTACTTTCCAAATTACCTTCATATGGAATTAGTGGTATTGCTCTAGATTGGTTATGTTCGTACCTTAAACAACGATCTCAGAGAGTTGAAATACCTTACTGGAATGATGGAACATTACGTACGCACCTTTCCGACTCTTTGCCCATTGCATGTGGAGTTCCTCAAGGATCGATTTTAGGCCCTATTCTGTTCCGACTTTACGTAAACGATATGCCCTCGACGATTCGAAACGGAAGAACGGTTCTCTTTGCGGATGATACGAACATCCTTTGCAATAAAGAAACCGTAAGTAGTACAATATCAGATGTTTCAAATTGGTTCCGAAATAACAAATTAATAGTAAACGAAAAGAAAACGGTTTTAATGCAGTTTTCCATTTCAAATAAACAATTCTGTGAAGTATTGAAAATGAACGGTGTACCATTGACTGATGTTAAGGCAACAAAAATTTTAGGTCTCTCAATTCAGTCAAACCTTAAATGGAACGTCCATTTAAATGAATTGAACACAAAATTAAGTTCATTATGCTACGCGTTCAGAATTCTTGCAAATTCAGTCAGCCCTCATACTGCTCGTTGTGTATACTTCGCGAATGTTCATTCCCGCCTGAGATATGGCATAATATTCTGGGGAAATACATCTTATAGCTCCCAGACTTTTAGATTACAAAAACGAATTGTACGAATATTAACCAAATCCCACCCACGTGATTCATGTAAGCCTCTCTTCATTAATCTAGGAATTCTACCATTACCGTGTCTTTTTATTTACGAATCAGTGGTTTTTGTAAAAAATGACTTGCTTAAGGGCGGGAATACATTTTCAGAAAATGCCGAAGTCTATTACTATAACACTCGACATAGAAATCATATTCATCAGGTGACAGTATCAACAGCTCATTACAAAAAATTCACATACAATACATGTACATTATTTTACAACACTTTGCCAGATGACATTAAACGATTAAATTCAATAGAAAAGTTTAAATCCCGAGTGAAATCGTTTCTGCTGCATAACTGTTTCTATACAATTAGAGACTATACTGAGCATCACAAGAAAAGTAACATTAATTTTTAACAATGATACATAATGCATTAATTACCATTTGGACTGTATAAATGAGTATAAACAACCTGTAACAACTATTGTAACACAGCTTCCGGGTCAATGACCCCCATCTCGATCAGGTTTTTCGTCCAGTTTCCCTGATCCATTGAGCAAATGCTGCGATGGCCCCTTGTTTTGCTTCTGGACATAAATGTAACTTCATTTTCTGTACACGTCTTCTAGAATTCAGTGGGAAATACAATTATTCAAATTATCGTTTCCAGGTTGTCGCGGCAGGAAGTAATAAGAGCCAAAATTTATTGCTTATTTATCCTTGAAAATAGATTTTATTACATGGGAGTTTTTTTTTTGTTTTTTTTTTCTCCCTTTCAAAATTCAAAATTTATTGCTTATTTGTCCTTGAAAATAGATTTTATTACATGGGAGTTTTTTTGTTTTTTTTCTCCCTTTCAAAATTCAAAATTTAAGTAGTATGTGACTTATTGTAGGGATCACAGAATTTTGAAAATATGCACACAATTCACTTTTCCCCATAGCACGTCATACGCAGTTTTGAACTGTTTTTTTGACGTAAAATAAATAAATAAATAAATCGCCCTGTGTGAAACTGCTTTTATCTACGCAACGAAATTCCTCCTTTCCATTCAGAATCTAACGCATGTGTAAATAATCTGACTGCCAATATTTCAAGAAAACTTTAATAAACTTTCTAACATATATTTTGTATCAACACCTCGATCACAACCGTGATCGTCCTAATTTCAACCACAATAAAGTGAATATCATCCCAAATTATTTTACTAACGAATTAGAACTTTGCAATACCCTTAGGTATTTTTGTTGTCAGCGTTAGTAATGATGGAAATTATTTCAAGTTTGTAACATCAAAAAAGCTACCAGCCATAGGAGGGTTTTAAACTACTCAGATTACTGAGATTACAAAGTTTGGCATTTATTTATTTTTTATTTATTTTATGTCAAAAAACAGTCAAAAACTGTGTGTGACGTGTAATGGGGAGAAATGAAGTTTGTCACCTCATAGGTTGTGCGTTCTCAGAAAACTTTAAAAAAATGGTTTGCCCAGTTTTCACTTATAATTTAAAAAACTCTTTTATAGAAATACGCTTATTTACACAAATATATAACATTAAATTTAGTACGATATATGAGGTGTATTCTCCGTCATGTCTCGAAAGTGCTCTCCGTCAGACGAACGAAATATGCGCTAGAGTACGCTAAATTGAGTGAAAAAACTCAACCTGCCAAACAATCTTGTTGGGTGTTTTTCTATTTCTCAAAAAATACGAATTTTGAGAGATACGTTTTATTAGACGAACGTTTTCTAGCACCTAAATCGACGATCTGATGTAAAGAGCCTGTTAGGAGAAACACTTTTATCTAAAGGTGGGAGTATTTTGAGTCGTACACGATAATAAAAAAGACTGAACTTAGCAGTTGCGACCTTAAATAAACAAAAAAATTTTTTGGCAGAGTGATTTTTTTGTTACAATTACCTATCTCTGAAACCGTCCGTCTGACAAAAAAAAACTTATGAACCTAATACACAGTAAATGTAATGTTATACTTTAAAAAAAAATTAAGAACATATTTTTATACAAGTGTGTGGTTTCATGTTTTAAAAGTAAAGAACGTGAAAAGTGCGAATTAAAAATATAAAAATGCACTCTAACTACACACCACAAAACGAAAGAAGGATTCGGTTGTTTCAACGTATACGGAGAGAAATGTTTAGTTCACACCACGGTGTAAATGTTTAGTTCACACCACGGTGTGAAATGAATAGGTCTTTAGAAAGTCTTCAAAAAGTGAGTCACATACTTCATCATTACTCTAAATATGAAATATCTTATCATTATCAGCTTCCTGGTAAATATATCTGCTAATAGCTTCTCTTGCAAATCCATCAGCTGAATCTCTCACGGTCGTGAACGCTTCCTCTTCTTACTTTTAATAGATTTTCCTGCCTTATAATCCCTAATAACGTTTGCCAGAGTTGTATAAGGTCTCTGTAATATATGAATATATTTCAATAAAATAATTATGATTCACACACACATGTTCATTGTGAAGACGTTCTTGAGACATGCAATAAAGTCAATAATTATTGTGACATTGATGGCTTACTCCCACAATTACAGCTACCTTTGCAATGACACTGCTCTCAGGAAGTTTCACTTCTTTACGAGAATTTTTCTCGCTCTTGTACTTATAAACATTAAGAAGGGCCCGCCTTTCACCACTCGATAAAATCCACTTCCCCTTCTGCGTCACTGGAGAGTTATTTCTGGAATTACCTGACATTTCTAAAAATGTCAAGCCCAGCGCTCAATAAGATTTTCCTTAGGAAACAATTCGCGCACTGGAAACGCAGAAAAAAAAAAAAAAAAAAAAGGCTTGTTCAGCACGCAAGTGCGGGATGCGGCTCACTCGCGTAAGCTCACAATCTCCACAAGTTTTGCTGGTTGAAACCGTTGAAGTTGGCACAAATTCATTTCGCTCGCATGCACGCCAGTCTCCAGCCAAAAAAAAAGTCCCTGGCAGCTGTACTTCCATTACGTGGGGAATTTACGTTGGGGTTGTCACCTACTTTCTCCAACTGAAATGGTAATCAAAAGTCCCCAAGTCGATGTAGTATGTATGGCGGGTGGTTTACGGGAGGTTGGTATTGCCAAGCTCTCTGGGTCACATCTTACGTGGAATAAATCTTAAGATATAGAACGATTTTCCTAAGGATGAGCCAAAGTGACAGTTCGCGGAAACAAGTGAACATCACATGTATTTCAGAGAAGTATCCCTCCGCCGCGACAGCTGTTCAGCCACGCCTCTTCGTAAAGTGTCAGGTTATGGCTCCTGTGAAAACATCCCTATAAAGAAGTGAGTTTTACTTAAATATATGCACGTACGCGAGTTCGGGAAATATTTAAATTTAATGAAGTATGTGGAAAATCTCTTAACATGCTCTCACAATCAGTAAAAGAAAACTGCCACGAAAGTAAATAGAAAGCTCTCAATCAAAGCTCGCCACACAACAGCACAAAGGCCGGAACCACGTGCATCGGTACGCACCTCGCATTCAAGTCTCGGTTTTAAAATAAACATAATATTTATCACACAAAAAGTAAATTCAATGTAATATATAAAGAAAAAAGAATTTTTGCAGAAGAGCACATAACACTGCACTTCCTAATTTCAATTATTTCTCATGGCGCACTATTTTTTTTGTCGGACGAGGACATCACAAAAAGAAGCGTCGAAGCCATTTATAAGTTAGCCAACTGCAAACGAACGAATGCGGGAAGGGATTCTATTGGGCTCGAGGGCACGACGAACATAGAACCTTCAGTTATGTTGCCAGCACTAGCTGTCACTTTGGCTCATCCTTAGGAAAATCGCTCTATACACCGTGACTGTGTCGCACCGCGAGTGGCTTTCTCGGAATCGACAGCGCGCATGAACGAATCGTATCACAAACTACATTTCTACCGATTAAAGGAATTTGTTGAATTGAACCATAGACAAATAATACATAGATGGATCACTTGTATAGGCAGGAGTGGCCGAGCAAACGATGCATACATCCGCCGGGCGCGGTGCAATCGCGTTCATCGTACACTTCTTGAAAGATAGGAAGTCTGTGGAATTATTTTCAAACGAGGAATTCCATGCGGACAGTTTTTTTAATTTGTTGCGTCCATTTTGACGCAACGCGTCTCGAAGACCCTTACGGGTCGTTGAGCGCTTTGCGCTGTGGAGTAATCCTCCGTTACTTTGCGCGCTTTTTGGAGTAATTCTCCATTATCACTGTCAGGTCGCGTCACGTCGCAGTCAGTTGTCAAGAGGACCGCCAGGTAGCATCTCCGCGTACGCGCCTCCTACTACGTCACTACCCTGCGTCACTACCCAGCGGCCAGAATTGGGAAGGAGTAAGGATAGGGGCAGGGTTTAGGACACTTCACAAGGGTTGGACTAGCCCTTGTGAAGCAGCCAAACTCGTTTTGTTGGAACAAATTTCACATGAGATTCGACGGGAATCGAACCCGGATCTCAGTGGTGAAAGGCTTGCGACTTTGCAATGAGCCACGAGTTCAGCTTTCAGTTGCTTTCACCTTAGTCTTTCTGGCGAACACGTGTGTAGTGGTTTGTTGTGTTCAACGGTTATACAGGTGTTTGTTTCTCGTGCTACGTTCCTGTATTATATCTAAAACGTGGATGAAATGGTACGAAAGTGAAATAAATGTTCCGTATTGAATTGCGGTGATTATTTTAGCAAGAGACATCGCTTTCCTCGAAGTGACGAAGAATTGCTAGCGAAATGGGCTAATGCTTGCGGTAATCCATTGATTTCTGAGATAACACCGCAAGGAACACGTTTATTTGTGATCGGCATTTCTCCGAGGAAAGTAAATGCGCAGAATTAAAGCGAGGACTAAAAAGAAATGCTGTTCCTACGCTTTTTCTGCCTGGTAAGAAAGGTTGAATATTGGCATTTTTCTACTCTACATAGAGAAATATAAAGATAATGCAAATTAATATTGATATTAGCTTATTTAGTAAATATGTATTTACATACAAATCCGTTCCCTGTTGATAACTAATTCAACAATTTTTCTATTCAGTGATTAGATGCAATTCAATTGAGTATTAATTCCTAAAATCCAACTATTATTATTTGTATTAATTTGGTAAAATACTTGGCCACATTAATTCTCAATTGTTTGGTTTGTCCTTGTTCTCGCTTTAGTTTTCAAAAGAGTAATCATTTGTGACTTTAGATTTACTTAGTATTTTATATATGGCTTCTGAAAGTCTGCTTGTAACATCCTAGGCATTGCTACTGTGTCTTAAGTTTCTGTATTGATGTTGCTAACCTCATATCTGATAAGAATATTGTAAAAATTGAACCAGTAATTCGTATAACCGTGTGAGAAAATTAAAATTTATTCTGATTGTGGATTGATTGTTCATGTGATATTCAATTAATTATTACTTCAATAATATTCAATATCAATTGTTGGATTGTTGTGTGATGGATATTTGTATTGTAAGGAGAAGTAATTAGTTTTATATTTGTATTGTAAAGACAAGTAATTAGTTTTATATTTGTATTGTAAAGAGAAGTAATTCAGTTTTTATATTTGTATTGTAAAGAGAAGTAATCCAGTTTTTATATTTGTATTGTAAAGAGATTTAATTCAGTTTTATATTTGTATTGTAAAGAGAAGTAATTCATTTTTACATTGATGGCTTGTGGTAATCAACTTTTTAAACTTAGATGTCACCATTAATATTTGAAAATTCTTGTATATGACAAAGTGCCAAAATTTTGCTTTGGTTAATTTCTTCATAGTAATTAATTAAATGACTTAATGTGTAAAGCAAATATATTATTGCAAATACTTTTAATCAATGCACACAATGCTATTTCTGTAATTAAATATTATCTAATTCCTTTCATTGGGTTGTTTTGCTGTTGACCTATTTACACTTGTTTTTAAGAGGTAAATAAATGTTTTACTAATAATTGTGTCATGTATTTGTTTGTCCCACATTCCTAGCTCATTTATGACCAATAGCCTTCTAGGTACCTATTCCTACAAATTCAATGCATTTTGGGTTTAAGTAAAAAAAGGCTCGAATAAGGAGGCAGACCTTATAAAGCAGTTAATTACGCATTTAGAGTTAAATAAATTGAGTTAATTTGTAATATGGCTGCCAGGAAGGCCGCGAAAAGTAATTTAATTTTGAACTCCCGCTTACGAGTTGACAGTACTCGTAATTGGCACACACACAAGTGGAAGGGAGACGTCTTGGATTGGTGGAACTTAGGTTAAGAGTGGGGAGACGCCTTTCTAGTCGACGGTGCTGCGCCCGGTGAATGTATGCATCGTTTGCTCGGCCATCCCCTTAACATGGGAGTGATCGCTCTATGTATGAGTGCTCTGTGAATTGAACTCTAATAAATAAGCATGCCACTTCATATCAGTGTGTGGTCCAGTGCACACCAGTTTTCATCTGCAGGCCTTCCTTCGCCATGTAGAGAGGGATGGTTGAATCATAGAGGAAAGACAGGGCTCAAAGAGTATATCTCTTTGGACTGCGCTTATCTTAACTCTATGATTGATCGAATCATGGAGCGCGGGAAGCAGAAAATTGTTAAAAGGCGTGGGCATGGAGTGGGTGAGAAGAAAGCAGGAAGAGCTGTTTTTGCTGTTTCGGCAGAATTTGTTTGCTCTTGGAAAATATCAAAAGTAACTTGATTTATTTTAAAGTGCTTTTAAGTACATGTTTCGCTGGTTAAATGGAGCTAAAATTTCGGGTAGTGGCATTCCGAACAGAGGTAAGTTTGTGAGAGTTTTTAACTTAACTCTACCTTGGCCACCTCGCTTGAAGGCGAAATGTATTTTTTGTCTTGTGTGCTTTTGATATAAAAGTAGTACTGAAAGTAACCCCAAACTACTGTGTTTGGAAAATTGTATACTCCATTTAATTTTTAGACCAAAATATTTTTGTGATTTAGTTGATTTGCTCATGGTGGTTTTTGGTTAACTTTCACTTATGTTAATAGAAAAAAAAATGCGAAAAATACTTTGTGCTCACATGTGATGAGGGCAAGTAAAATATAATCAAATTAACATTTAAGGGTGAAGATATTTTTCCAATCTCTTATTGAGATCTGCATGAATAAAAGTGAGAAGTAATGTACTGAGGGTGATGTATCAGTAATTTTAAAAATCCATTGTCATATGTTACTCCAGTCATATCAGATTAATATTTCATTTTTGTAGGATGTCAAATTTCCAGCTGCAAATTTGTTGCAAGGAGGCAAATGGTTAAGTGAGAGAAAATCACGTAGTAGTGTGAATGATGTCACACTATGCTTGGGAGAAGCATATACAATCAGTCACATTGATATAGGTATGTACCTGTCATTGTATATTTGTCTTAGAATCACTTCAAAATATTATTTTGTTATTGTAGATTTAATTCATGAAGATATTGTGTTTTAATTTTAAATAAATAAGGAATGACATTGTTCAGTGTAATGAACAATGTGAATTTGTCTTGTGCAATAATCCATAATTTGAAATGTAGAAGTAAGTGTAGTGATTAGTGAAATGAAACTGAAGAACAGCTCACTTCATTCAACAAAGGTATTGACATTTTGAGTTAGAAATATCAATTATCCTCAAACTAAAACAACTTATAGCTGAGAACATTTGTTATGCTCTTACTGAGGTTAGTTGTACATGATGTACCGACTACTTATTCCAAATGTTAAATGGAAAGATGCTAGTCTTGCATGGGGTACAAAATAATCCAATGTACCTTATGACTTGTGTACAAACTATTGCTTCGTTGCTCACCTGTGTGGATAAGTTTGTTGTGAGTGTTGTGAAAAGTTTTTGGGAAAAGAGGTGAGATAAAGTAAAGTTGTACAATAAAAAAAGAACTTACATTTTTACCGTCTTGTGCAAGTAGTATAGAGAAAGTATTGTAATGCTCCCGGGAAAATTGCTGATTTATCAATAGAATACATATTTTGTGTGTCCCTGATACTGAAAAATTGAATTTTTCTTGCTCTTATTCATAGTAAATTGCTTTCTCAATTGTTCCTGGGAATCCTTGTTTTCTGGACCCTTTAAACTGAAAAAAATGGTTAACAACTAAGCAGTGTTCTGTTCGTTGTGGACAATGCTTGCAAATTCACAGAATTTTCTCCAAAATGAATATTCCATTATTGATCTGTCCCCAATCAAAACTCAAAGAATTTGAATAAGATATTTTAACTTTGGGGACTACTTTACAAGAAGGCTGTCAACATTTTAACAATTTTTGCCCCCAATTTTTCCATTAAATTTTTTGGTTAGGATAGAGCAATATGTATTTAAAATTATTTACATTACAATTTCTAAATTTTCGAAAATTGCAGAAGTTCATAATTGATTTGACCACTTCATAGAACTACATTAGTGAAGATTACTTCTTTTACTTCAGAAATGTATTCTTCAAAATTAGATCTTTAAAATTTTTTTTGTTCTATTTTTCAATATACGAATAGTTTTCTAGAGAAATGAAGACAAACTTTTAAAAATACAAAAACAAGGTTTTGAGAATAGTTGCTCTTAAGTTTTTACTGAAAACTTTTTGTACTGATGGAGCACAATGCACTAAATCACATCAGTGATGTAGGCGTTATTATAATTAAAATCTGTTAACTCTCAAAAATTGCAAAAGTTCAGAATTTATCTGACCGCTTTTTATGACTACATTAGTGAAAACAGAAATTATTATTTTTATTTATTTAAATATCTGCCAAATTGTTAATATTTACATTACAGGAGTATTTTATAATATAATATATTAGCGACCATAAATTCTTAAAATTATCTCTTGTGAAGATTTTTAAAATTGCAAATATCACATTTTCAGAAAAGCTCAAATGACATCATCTTACAAACTGTTTCAAATTATTGTCTGAAAATTTCCATACAAAATAGGTCCTTCTTTTATACGGTATATTCTAAGCCTCACTTCAATTAAACCACAAGGGGAAAGAAAAAATGGAGAAAATATGGATTTTTTGTTGACAAAGATGCAGAGACTATTAAAATTTTCTCAATATTTATTTTACAGAAAAGAAAAGTGAGCCATTGAGTTAATGGATACAATCTGTAAATATTATATTCTATATTTTCTATATATTTGTTCCTTAATGAGTGTTGGTAATTTTTAAAACTTGAGTAACTTTGTTTAGGTTGTTGATATGGCTACAAATGATGCCAAGTTTCATTGAGAAACACATTCAATACCCATCATAGGCCAGACCCACTGTATCATAAACTGTGATAGGCATAAAAAAAGATTAAATATACTTACACCATTATTATTTTTATTGTTTTGTATAACCGTAATATGTTTACAGATAGCACTGTAACATAGCCGACCTATGTACTTAACAGAAAAAATAAAATTTCATATGTCCTTGACTCTACATTTATTCACTCTCGATAACCTTGTCTCCAGAAGAGTATGGCCCCAATTGCTATTTCATTTCAATGTTTGTTTGGAACCTAACAGTATAGTCAAGTCAGCATTCATGTAATAGTGACCACAGATTCTGGCATACCCTTAAGCACTGTTTGAATGGTGGAAGGGTGTGTGACAAAATTGATATCCTCACTAGAACTAGAAAATTTGTGACTTTTAAATTCACCTAGTTATTGTTCTTCTTCATTATTATTATTATTATTATTATTATTATTATTATTATTATTAAGAGTATAGTATCACAAGTATAGTCATTATTGCAGTTAGTGTAACTGGGTTAAATAAGATTTGCTTTGGTTCATTTCTTTATTAGTCATTGCTAGATTTTCTTTCACAAGAAAATAATGAATAGTATTTTAAATATTATAGAATTTTGATGAAAGTTAATTAATTTGATTGTATTCTCTCTCGTATAAACTATTGAAGGAAATATTGGGAGACAAACAGTATTAACTGAAATTAATAGTTTTGCGCCCAAGATTGAAATTGAGATTTAAAGTATTTATGTTAGTGCCTTGTTTTTATATGACACGAGTTTCCTTTGTTCTGTCTAATTTGATTGGTCTTGTGTAAAATACTTTTTGTATTATTATTAATAAAAATTATGCATTATACTGTCATAGGAAACTGTGGATCTTCATTTATAACCATAGAGGTGTCTCGAGGCCAACAAAGGTATCAGACATTGTTACCACCAACTCAGGTCATGAGTGCCAGAGATGCACAAACCAAAAAGAACTGGGGCTCTGTACATATGTTCTCAAAAGGTCAGTTGGAGAACTGTTTTAATAAGAAAATGTATCAATTCTTAGAGTAGGGTTATTTTGTGTTGCTGTCAAATGTATATCCAAAATATTGTGATTACAACTTGTGTATTTGATCTTGTATACATGGGAGAGAAATTAACAAT
The DNA here is from genome assembly GCA_011170035.1 of Teleogryllus occipitalis. Lineage (NCBI taxonomy): Eukaryota > Metazoa > Arthropoda > Insecta > Orthoptera > Gryllidae > Teleogryllus > Teleogryllus occipitalis. The sequence continues at coordinate 170,455 of BLKR01001604.1, read as the reverse complement.
TTAATTCTTTTTATTGACCAGAAAACTTTGTTAAGGATGTGGTAGAACAGAAGTGGAATGTGGTGAAAGTAACCTGCTTACAGCCCTTCCTTCAAAATGAACAATTTGGCCTCGCATTCTTAAAGATCTTTTCCATAGCAGAAGATGAACTTCCTGTGCAGCCTTCACAACAGTTGTCACCACCAGGGTGAGTTAAGGGAGTTGTTGGATGATATAAATAAAAAGAGAGCTATCACAATTTTTTCCAATGTCTGAATGTAAATACGGTATTAACTAATGACTTCATGAGTACCAAGTTATCATTTAACTGAGGCTTTAGTCAAAATTGTATGAGAAAACAAAAAATTATCTCTCTTGTCCTAAATGTTGCACATGTAATGTAGGATTGATAACTACCATGATGATTTAATGTGTTCTAAATATATTTCTTTCTAAACTTCATTACCTTAGTCTTAATGTCAAGTATTACAAAATGTCAAAATAACTTGGATTTATTCCATGGATTTTCATGTAATTAATTTCTCTCGACCTGTTGTAAACAAAGATATTACTATTATACTTCCCCATGAAATGTTTTAATGCATTGGCAATTTATATCTTTAGATCATCATACATTAGTGTTTTTTTTTTCTTTTTCAGATCTGCATTTCAAAAGATGCGAGACTGCACTTTAGGAAGAGCGAGTCCTATGGTTGTAAATCGTTCCCAGCAGCTTGTTTTAGCAGCTATAGAAAAACAAAGAACATCCTTGAAATGTAGTTCTGAGTCAAAAGAGACAACTGAAGCTTCTTCAAATGGCAGGGAGAGCTTACCTGACAAAACAGATCTATCTTTAAGCAAACCAAATTTCAGAACAAATGCACTTAGTGGTTCTGCACAGAAAAGTTTTTACAACAAAAACAACTGTCAGGATAGAGCCATAAAATCACCAGCAAATCCACAAACTCCCCATAAATCGTTTTCTCCCTCCTCAGCAAACTGTTACAAGAGTATAGAATCATATTTTGAAAGACAATCGCCTCAAGCAGGACAAAGTTCATCAGCAACAGTCAGCAATTGGAAACGCACACCACCTTGTGATGCTTCTGGCAAATCTGCAGGATCATTGGAAAAAAAGCAAAGAACATCAAGCTTTGAGAATAATAACAAACCTGTTCGAGAAGCTACAAGCCCGAGAAAGCATTGGTCTAGTGACAATCAGTTAAAAGCATTGCAAAGGCAAGTTAATTCATCCTGTGATGGCCTCGAAGTTAAAGAAATCGATGATGTCACTGTAATTTCGGACTCTGATAGTGAGATTTTCACAGCTGTGTCGCCTTTAGCTGCTGTTTCTACCAGACAAGAGCTGATTGATTCTGATAGTGAAGAAGAAATTATTGTTAATTTATGTTTAGAAGAGACCTATAATGAAATGTCTGGTATCAAAGAAGTGGTCACTTTATCCAGTCCAGAACATTCATCTTCAGATATTTTATCATTAGTGTGTGATGCAGTGCCAGGTCCTTCTGGGATTGCTTGCCCTCTTTGCTCTGGTAAGTTCTACTACACTTTCTACTCATTTGTGTTTTCATGTAATTGTCTTTGTAGTATCAAGCTGAGACTGAAGGCTTAGTGTTGAAGTAACTAGTGTGGTGTGCCAGCATAGAAGCTGATCTGTTAAAATGTATCCCCAGAGAGCATTGGTTATAGAGTGCTGTGTATGTCTTTGGGTTATTATGATTGAGAGGGGGAAGGGGATGTGGTGAGCGAAGTGCCTACAAGTTTGAATAATAACTTTAATTTACTGCATTCTGGGGGGAGAGACAACAGGAATATGTATTCAAAGCCCAGCGCTTTCCCATATTTCATAGTCCCCACAGCATTCCACAGTTCTTCGAGTGTAAACCTATGTTTTCCATCAAAAGAAAAGCCGCTCAGCCTTTGTCTTCCCTAGTGATCCTTAGTAGGGAAGAGGTCGCCTATTACTTTTTTCACCCAGTGTGGGTCGTCTAATCCAGGCGTCGTACAGTCCGCCCTACGTTTCTTTGTCCCTGTTTTGTAGGCCATACCTTGAGAGTTGTTTGGGGCATTGTCTATAAGTTTCCTCCAACATCTGGATTTGCTTCTTTGAATCTCTCTCTTGAGCAGTTTTTGAGACTTGTGTACTGATCTCCAAGGGAGATATTTGTCCTGGCTCTCATCGCTAATCTTCTCACAGTTACTATTATTTATTACAATTATGTTTTAGTATTATAAATATGAAAATTGCAGGGTTATAAAATACATTTTTATCTCAATGTAAGTATAGTTAATAATATAGTAAACTAGAGGTGCTACAGAATGGCACGACTTTCTCTTAGCAAAGTTTTCTAATGTCCTTCGTGTGGACTGGCTTTAAGGTCTTGCTCCATTCTCTAGCCAGCTGCCATCTATCGTCACCGAAAGTGCCTTTTCTTGTCATTTTCTCAACTTTTTGGTTTCTCCAATAGTAGAACCGAAATATATCTTCAAGAATATTGAAGAAGAGTAAAACCTTGTCCAAAATATAAATTTTCATTGAAAATTTTGAAGCTGTTTTTAAGCAAATAGCGATTTAGCATTGCTGTAACTGCGAAATTTGAAGCTCTTTTTCACAGGAATCTATTGAGTTTTCGAAAAACTTCATTTGAAGTCACTTGAAGCACTTCCACTCACAAATATGATAATGTATACGTATGTAATAATAATGTGTACAAATATAATAATGTATATGTAATGTATATGATGGATATGTGCATATTAACAGCGTGGGAGATATTTCAAAAAAATTACATTTTTTTTTGTAAGTTTTGAAAAAACAAAAGAATACAGCAAAATGAACTTTACGTCATATTAAAGAGTGCAATTAGAACTATCTATTGGAAAAAGTTGGAAATAAATATGGAGAGGATGATATATGAAGAGGATGAAATATGGATTTTTGAGAAAATGGTGTTTGAACGTTTCTGAAAATGCAGAATTATGAGCTCATTTTTACAGAAAATTGTTGAGTTTTTGAGAAACTTTATTTGACATTATGTAAAGCACATGTACTCATAAATCTAATAATGTGAAGAAACCACCTCTAATGTAAATATTACCGACGTGAGAGACAAGTCAAAAAAATTAAATATTTGTAATTTTTGAAAGAATAAACTAATAGAGCAGTATGGCGTTTATGTCATCGAATAGGGTTGGCTGAACACTATCCCTACCAAAATTTCAAAGAAAAAATTTGGACCTGTAGTGGTAAATTTTGTTGTAAAATCTTGTTTTTGTAAATTTTTAAAATTGCAAATATTGCATGCTCTATTGCACAAAACTACTAAAATATTCAAAAAAGTGTTCATAACCTCAATGAAAGAACTATTTATGGGCAACCAATTTCATTTGAAGGAAAAATCTGTGTCTTCAATTTTATAGTTGTAGGTAGACGCCGAAAAAAATTCAAACTTTTGGAATTTTCGAAAATTCAGAGTAAACCGTGAAAATTGGACCTACACCACTTTTATAAGCATATTTTACTCTATTCTTACAAAACATTTAAAGAAAAAATTTGGAGCTGTTTTTGAGAAAATTTTTAAAATATCCTGGGGGCTTCATGTAAAGTACCCCCAAATATTAGTGTTTTTCAAAATTCCAAAGCTTTAACTAGAGCCAGTTTGACAGGGGATTCATCAATTTGGTAAAGATTGTACATGTGATTTAGGCACTAGAAGTGTTCTTAGACAGACAGATAGACGGCCGGACGTTTTCAAAAGAACCACTTTTTCAGAATCAGGGGTCCCAAAAACGTGTATTTCCGTTGAGATCTCAAAGGTGATTTTCTGTAGCATTACATAACTTTCCTCTATTCTGTGTATATTACTCCCGTATATGTATTTTTGTTCCCTTTTTTCAAAAGTGGCTTATTTTTTGCTCTTTTGAAAATATCTGGAAATATTCCTGTGCACTAGGAAGCATTGAAAATGCGAGTTAATGGGTGTACAATGGCAGGTGCACATGTTTTTAATAAACAATCTGGAAATTCATCTAAACCAGATGAATATTTATTTTTTTAGTTTACTGACTATTCTGAGGATTTCGTTGGAAGAAGTTTCGTAAATAAACATCATGCCAAAATGTTTTTGAGAAGTATATGATGTTGAATTTTGTGGTTTTAGTCCCTTTGTGAGATTAACTGCAATTCTAGAAAAGTGTTGGTTAAAGAGATTCGCAACTTTTTCTGGATTACTTGTTTCTCTTTCATTATCCTTTAAAACAACATTCTCTACGAAATATCGTGATGACGTGGTGGTATTTTTTACGATATTCCACATTGTTTTAGTTTTGTTTCTAGCTGAATAGTGAGATACGCTGCAGGTTACATTTTTTGTAATCCTTGTTCATTCATTTCAAATAAAGGTTTTCTCATCAATTGCTCATATGCAAAAAAGGAAAGTTGTCAAGAGTTAATGATGGAAAGATAGTTCTTAGGGATAAAGAGAAGAAGAGGGCATGTTAGTTTCGTTTGTGCATGTGAGAAAGTGCAATAGCAGCTTCAAAACTTTTTAGTTCAAGAAACGTCATTTATCTTCCTCATATCTGTTATTTCAAATTCTATAAAATTGTGCCTTGGTGCAAGAAAGAACATGCATCTCTCAGACCCATGTCATTTTGGAACTGCTCACTGTAGGGTTGCTACACTGTGTAAAAGAAAATACACGACACAAATTACATGAAATGGTATTCTACTGTAGAAAAAGTTTAAAGGTATACTACTCAATTTTCGAATTTTAAAATTACCTGATAGAATTATATTTTTATTTATTTTTTATGCAAGATATGCACTGGCAATTTTTCATGAAAATCCTGTGTTATTTTATAGATTATTTTGATGCATCTTCTATTGAACAACATGCAGCTGCATGTGGCTTAACTTCAGGAACTGATGAATCGGTGAGTTTGATACATTCATTGGAAATCTTATTGTAGGCATTAGCTAAGTCAGTATATAATCATGAGTAAACCATTGTTAGTACTCAAATTTGACAACCCAAACTTGACTCTTCCTGACTTTCCTCTCTCTTCCCCTCCTCTCCCTCTCTTTCTCTCTCTTTCCTCTTCCCTCCTTGAAAACTGTTGAAACCATGTATTTGATATTGACTGTGAATTTAAAGAGATGGTGATTAATTTCATAATCTTAATACTTGAAAATGGATATCATGTGTTCCACAAAAGTATGAGTATAGCCTGCGAGGGTGGGCCAGGCAAGGTACAGTGGATAAATGGGGACACTGGTGGGAGGGCATTCAGAGCTGCTTAATAATTGTGATAAATATATAACCAGACAAACCTGGGTAATCAGCAATGGTTAATTTTTTATTAGTTAATTCTCAAAAAACAAAACATATGTTGCAGATCTGTCCTATTTGCTCAAGATTCTTCCTCCCTGAGATGCTTCCTCAACATGCAGATTTGTGTGCAGAAAGATCCAGAGTGTAAGCTATTATGTAGTTCTGAAGTGTTTGAGCAATGCTTTACAAAATGAAAGAATATGTTTACAGTTACTTTTTTAAATATTATTTTGTATTTGAAATGTATGATTTTTCTTTTGTATCCAATTTCTTTACCTCTTAAAAGTTCTAAGAAAATGAAAAATATTTTAATTTTGTATGATTCTACGGACATGTTATTCACATAATATATATTTTTTACAAAATCCAAGAGTTATTTTCTGTTTTATTATTCTTAGATCAAAACCTACCGAATTTGTAGTATACACTAGATCTTTTCCAAAATCTCTAATTTGAAAAATAGGGGTTGTCTTGGATTTTCGGGTTATGCAATAATTATGTAATGTCAGATTATGTAATAATCAGATAGTCAGATTAGTAATAGTCAGATTATGTAATAATCGTAATGTAATTTCGGGTTATGCAATAATTATGTAATAATCTGACATCTAATTCCACCCAAATTTGTCGACTCTTTGTTCCTATGCGCCTGCCATTAGCTTCACGGATATCCAACTTTCTAGTGGGTAATTCTTCTATCTCATCACCGTTTCCCCTTTCTCGGTCATATAGTTCTTGTGATACCGCACGGATGTTCGCCCCAGTATCTATTGTGGTGTCATACGGCGCTCACGTACAACCTACTGGATGTCCCACCGAGAACTGAACTCGGATCGCTGGATTCAGAGTCCAGAGTGCTAACCATTTTAATCACTCCGTCTGTGGCGTCATACGGCGCTCACGTGCAACTTACCGCCGACGCTGCTGGACTCACAAGAAGACCGAGGCATTGTTCTCATGGCCTTTAAATAGCCCTGCCTCCGCCCTTCGACGCGTTCCCGCTTGTACGGAAACCCCGGTGGGTCATAGCATCTGCCTTTGTCTACGCATCCGGCTTTGCACACCGCCCGCCACGTGCTTGCCGCCGTTTTAGCTCGACACGACGCTACACTATTAACAGGTCCGCCATGTTCTTAAACATCCCCTTTTAAACTAAACACGTGCTCGGCTCCGTCCGTTTATTCGTATCTTCTCTTAATAAATCTTCCGCCGATATTTCAATACTTTCTATCGCTGTAATTGCCATTGTACCGCCAGCACCTCCGTTCGAAATATCCCGCCCATTTATTTCGAATTCCCTCAGTTTCCTATTCAATTTCATTTATTTCTACATGTCCGTGCCTCTTATCTTCCTTAATTTTCCGTAGATAGTTATTTCCTATTTTCTTATTCTCTAGTTTCGTGCTATTGCTCCTATCATCCTTTCCCTCTGGACAATAACTTCGTTGATTACCATTATTATCAAGAAATTTCCATATTCCATTAGTATTAGATTTCATGGTACTACCTCCGTTGTTATTTGATCGCTCATACTCTCCACTTAATGTTTGATCAAAACGACTTAATCTTTCGACTAGATCCTCGAAGTTTCCCGGCATCGAATTCCACAATACATTTTGAATACCGATCGGTAACTGAATACCTGCCGGCAAAAACGTAACCCTCACTTTTCTGTAATGCTGGGTTTCCTCGCATAAAGGTTGTATGTGGTCGGAGAGAGGCATGTAGGAAACTATGTTGGCAATCATGGACATTAAGTGCCTTTCTTCTTTTAATTTCGCCACGGATCGCACGGGTGCATAAACGTAATAATGGAGGAAGAAAGTCGTGTGTCGTTAAATTTGCATTTTGTGGGTTACAACGTTTTTGCCGGCAGGTATTCAACTGACGAATGATTATTCTTATTTCGCCCATGTCCGCCCTCTCTTCACAAACTTTAAACGCCGCTATTTTCCGCGTCGCAAAATCGCACGTGGATTCCGCACCGCTGTTTCGATACCTTTGCCCCGTGAATCAAACTCATGGCTCTCATTGCAATATCTCTTTAGATATTTTTCTTCCCGTTCTCTATAATTTGTCGGTTCCGGAACTAGTGATGTTAGACAATGATGGACCGTCGCCGACATTGCCTGTTTAACAACATGCAGTTTTAACCTTTCGGGATTGTTATTTTTAACGAAATAGCTTTCCAATTTTGCAATGAAAGACCATGGCTGCCCTCATGGTGGAAATAACCATGGTGGTTATTTCCACCATGGCTGCCCTTTATGTCCCCATGAAATTTTAAATGACTGGGTACAGCTAGGAACGCTGCCGAAGTTGCCATATTTCTCTGAGAACGCATCATCATTTCATTTTCTAATTCGTCTATTTTACTTTTTAAATCTAACATCTCCTACTCTGACCTACATTATTCTAATACTTTTTAATCCCTCTTGAATCTGTTGTTCAATTTTACCATCTGTATTTTCAATTTTTACTTCAATATTTCCTATTCTATTATCTTATTGCTGCGACATTTTAATCAAATGGACATCATTCAGCGCTTGTCAATATTTCGGGAAGATGCTATAGCATTTGGTTATGTATTCCATCAGTACTTTGTTTCGTTATTTTCCCTCACAAAGCAGAACGCAATTCCGACACGGAGAAAGGTTGTAATCGGCAGACGCTCTGCAAGAAAACTCCAACAGACGACTCTCCATCCTCTCTTTAACCGAAAGAAACTCACCGAACTTGACTTGTGTTCATAGTGCGAGTTCCTCTACAATCACATCTCGAGAAATGATCTATTCATATTTAAGGAGACCTGGCACCGTATTTGACCTGACACTTTCTTTTCCACGCCAGCCATGTGGCGTGTGGCAATTGAGAGAGGAGACGTATGCTCTCCAAGATGCGTTTTTGCTCTCTAAAATGTTTCTCCTCGCCTTCGTCCTGCATCTTTTATATTCGATGAGGTTATCCATAATTGGATATGCTTGACGTGCCAGTGCTTTCTACTGACCTCTCTAGAGCAGTTCACATTCCACCACTGACTTTTTGTGTTGGAAAAGGGTGTCGTGTTTTTACCGGCTGATTTCGGAATTGAGAAAGAAACGGGAAAGAATATAGCGCTACTCAACTGTGAAGCCATTTTATCCACATCGTCGAAGGTACCATCTGACAGGTCAATATTAGCTTGGTATGTCGACCAGTCAGCACGTTGCACGATCCATTGAGGGGGCGAGCAAACCCACGACGTAGTTGATCGATGTGGGCAATAGTGGGGAAACGGTCGCTTCCATACCTATCTTTTAATATGGTCCACTGCGTAGCAGTAGCGAGTGAAGGGCTGCAAAGGGCTACGCCAATAGCCGTGCCCGAATTCGCAGCTATGACCTATGACGAAATGTATTGGTTCACCAGTATTAAGAATCACCAGATTAGTTTGTCGATGACAAATTCCAAAACGGCGTCCCTTTGATCTGTAGGGGAAGAACTCCAAAGAGGGCTGTGAGTGTTTACATCGCCAATTAACAAGAAAGGTGTGCTTTATTAACCCGGGAGTGCCCTCAATAGATCTACGAGACCGAAGCCACCGCAATTGTATGTTCCTGAATTATTACAATGCATTAGTCGTGTGATATTCCATATATTCGTTCATTGTACTTTTCTGAGAACGCCTGGCCTTGTATTTTTATCTTTTCGGTGAATCACACCGCGTGAGCATTTGAAACTTGATCGCTGCGCTACGCGAGCACTGGCGCCAGTGCACTGTGAGCCCCTGGCCTAAGCGGATGGCATGATTCTCAGCCGTATGTTACAAGTGCCTATTCAGAAAACGTGATCATTTGTCCTATATAGGATACTTGGTCATAATTTATTCCCAAAGAGAAAGATGTGTAGGAGACATCTGCAGGGGGAAAATGTGAACCTTGGAAAATGGAAAAAACAAAGACTTTTCTGAATATTTTTGTGTAAAATATAAAATGTTTGTTAAGATCATGCCGAAATTATTTGTGGAAATTGTATTTAATAATATTTCATAAGATAATATGTTTAATGAGTTTTGTACTTTGTCAATTTTTACCTTCTCACCATTAGTATTCACATAAGGATTCTGAGATGTAGAATTAATTAGTCACATTGGAATACATGGACAAATTAAACATAATATGTATTTTAGTAAATAATGCTTCAGATCATTCGCATTCACAGCTAAATCTGCAAATTAACATTGTGGACACAGGCGTGAGTCTACCGATTGCGGACACTCCCGGGTTAAGCCTAGAAAGTCATCGACCCACACAGTTTGTCCTGGGGATATGTATTTTACATACAGTGAGTGTGAGCGATGGGAGGTTCACATGCACACAGACAATTTGAAGATCGGTCTGAATAGGTACCCTTTCCCTCAGATAAAGTGGCTCAGATAAATCTTCCACACCGCGCCAACAAACTTGGACACCCCTCGGCCTGGAGGAGGGCAGGGGGAGGGACGCGTTGACCAATCGCTAGCAGGTAGAACCACAGTTGTCTGTGATTGGTGCAACATCTCAAGGGGCAGAAAGAACGCTATGGGATATATTAAAAAAATTCTTGGGAAAATATCAAGTAGTAAAAAGTTTATCTGATACTAGGTGGTCAGCTAGATACGATGCAGTCTCAGCTTTAAAATGTGGTTATTCTCAGATTATATTAGCTTTGGAATTTATTGAAAATAATAAAGAAAACCCAGCAGAAACGCGAAATGAAGCCTACAGTATAGCTAAGAAAATGAAAAAAATAGAGAATATTATTTTAACCGAAGTCTGGAGTGCTGTACTTTTAAAAGCCGATGAAACGAACAAAACGTTGCAAAAAGAAAATCTTTCATTGGATGTTGCTTCAAAGCTGATATCATCATTGATCAATTGTTTGCATGTCATGAGAAATGAATTTGATAACTTAGAAACAATCGCCAAAGAAAAGTTTCTCGATTCAGAATATCAAAATTCGCGTGTAACAAACAGAAGTTCTCGTGTAACTTTTGACTCAGAAACAGACGAAGTCATCTTTTCTGCCAAAGAAAAATTTAAATTACAAACTTATATTCCTATTATCGACACATTCATAAGTGAATTGGATAGAAGAGCTGAATCATACAGTGTTATAAGTAAACGATTTCAATTTTTATCAGAATTAAAACTTATTGATGAGAAAGAATTGTCTAATGTAAACAATTTGTTGAGTTTTATAACACAGATGTCAATGAACAAGTGCTCATATCGGAGTGTTTTCAATTTCAACATTATCTTCGCATTGAAAATCCAACAAACGGCACCGTATCTTTGGCAGAAATGTATAAATTGTTAAAAAAAGATAATCTTGAAGAGACATTTCCTAACATTGAAATAACGTTAAGAATTTTCTTAACGTAAATGGTCACTAATTGTACGGGTGAACGCTCATTTTCAAAGCTGAAGTATATAAAAAATGAATTAAGAGGTAATATGATTCAAGAACGACTTTCTTCATCAGCTTTATTAAACATTGAGTACGATATTTTGAACGAATTGATCTTCGACGATGTAATTGACGACTTCGTGCGTGCGAAACTACGTAAAGAACCATTGACAAATGCTTAGTTTGTTTTTTACTTAGATATTATGTAAATATTGCTTGTGTTGTTTTTTGATCAAATTTTATTATGTTACTATTGTTAGAGTTATTAGTAAAATATTAGTATAGAAAATACAGAGATTAAAGATACTATTTAATTCCGTTTATCTAGTTTTTGTAAAATCCTTCCTTACCTTAAAAAGAGGAATCAAAATGCTTATTAACTGTGTAATATTCAATTTTTAATAATTTACGATCGCCAGAACGTAATTAGTTGAACTAAGAAGTAGGGGCCCCGAAATCTCTGAGTGCCTCGGGTACTTTCAAACCCAAACACGGCCCTGGTCTCGTGCTTCGGTCCATCTACCTACCCTAAGCTATTGGGAGGCAAAGCGCCTTAGCAAGCGTGATCGGTGGCGTGCGCGGTTGCCCGCGGCCTATTCTTCGTTTTTCAAGTTCATTGTTACACCTCCTGCCTCATAAAATGAATATTTTTAACAGTAGTAAGCACACGTGCCCCGTTGAGAAGACGTTCGCGAATTAAAAAGATTCATTTACAGGGCAGGAGGTATACCATGACCTAATGTCATCGGCCACTATAAAACAAATCGAAGTATAAGAAGGAAGCACGACGTTTATAAGGACACCCGGTAGTGGGGGCATACATGAAAAGCATCAGCTGCTAATCGGACTCAGCTTCAGCGACATCGGAGAATGTTCTGACACTTTCGGCCACCATCCTCATGTGTGAAATCAACGCCATCTACAGTTACGAGTACTTACACTAAAGTGAAGGCGTTGGACAAGTACGTATACACGCGTCATCATTGTCCAAAAAGCTGAAATACGTTATTTCATTCATCGCGTGACGTCCGACTAGCAGCCTACGTTTTTCGCGCATACCCCCACCATGCCCCCAAAACCGGAGTTGAGTCTCCTTACAGACTACGTGGTGATCAAGCGTAATGTTCGCGAAGTGACGCATTACCAAACCCTTATATTTGTCAGTTTTCTGATATTCCTACGCTAATTCCTAACGAATGTAAACAATTTATTGACATTAAAGATGAAAACGAAGGAAAGATATGATTGAATCGGATGAGCTCCCGTCGAGGTGGGTCGGTCCACGTCGTGACGTGGGGATGCTGGGAGGGCTTTCCAGTATTCCTTTCTTTCACCAGTGCTTCTTCTCGTGCATTTATTACACCCTGTCTGTTTTCTTCTTCCCCTTCTACGTCACTGGTTCTTGTTTGCTGAACGCCCCCACCCATGTTTGCCGTGTATGGCGAGGAATGGGTGTCTTGGCGGTTGAAAAGTCTATTTGTTTCCCAGCTCCCCTTGTGCTACATTGCACCTTTGCACCGAGGAATACGTTACTTACGTATTTTGGAGAACATTCCTTGAAAGCCTCGATACACTTTACACTTGCTTTGGACTCGGCCTCTTCTAGACGGGCAGTCGGGTGCAAGGCGCGAAAATAACTTCCTTCGAATACAAAAAAAAAATGTCCAAGGAAAGTACTCAGGCGAAGTCGAACTTCTCAGCCCCACATGAAGGTTGATGACACTCCGGTATCTGACTTGAACATACTTCAAAATGACCGATCTTCCAAACTCCGACTATCTACCCCATCGCTTGAGCCTCGTTCTGAGCGATCACTTAGCCTGTCGTGCAATGCTCAGGAGGAGTCTGCCTCGGAGGAAACTTCAGCCGGGGTGGGACTTCGCCTCATCGGGCAACAGAAGCGGAAACAAAAAGAGAAAAGATAAAGTCCTCTTTAACTACCTCTTAAACTCTTAACTACGGCTCTCTTATTCAGGAATCTTAATGGGGTTTTCTCCAGACGGGACGAATTAAAACTCTTGTCACGTTATATGTTATATTAAATATTTCACGGAAAAGCAATTCTTGGAAAAACAGTTCTTCAATGCCGCGCTTTTGCCTGCCACATACGCTTAAAATGCACTTGCTTGTAAACAAATTCTGTGGCCAATTTACTTATGCTAAATTCGTATTTTTACGGCGAGTATGAGCATAACTTTTATTTGGTTTTTATATTCTCTTTTAAGTCCTACAATTTGCAAGTCGATATATTTATCAAATAGGAAAGAAACTGATTATTAAAAAAATATTTTTCAAGGTGCATTACGCCCAAACAATTGTTTCTGTTTTCCTATCAAAGGGATGTTGAGCTACCGAATAACTATTATTATTTTTTTAAGTCCCCTGTTAACACCGAGAGTCAGAAACTATTTGTTCCTCTTGTTTAACCATTACCATTAAAAAATAGGGAAACATATTGCTTAGCTGTTTGCTATAAACTGCACTGGATTGGATGAATGTAGTGTTAAGGTTTTCAAATACAGAAATATTCAATTTTGTGTTTTGAAAGGTCACATGAGTAGAATCACACATCACAAAATACTACTTCATTCACGCAAGTATAGATATTTCTAAATTAACATATATAACTTTATGTTAATATTTTCGATTCAATTTATCATTCAATAATTCAGGATCATCGTTCTAAAACTGTTAATTTGATATTTTATGTTATAATATAGGAATGCGAGTGCATGTGAAATCGTGTTACGTTCTCTCTTCCTCTAGATTAGTAAGTGCATGCAAACAGAATTTTTGTTACAAAATTAAACATCGCTAGCTGACCTCCTAAGTATCAATGCGAATTTTAAAATATTTGTTCTTTATAAACTCAGTAAAAGTGTACATTTTTTAAATTCTAACGTTAACCAACATAAATTCACTAGGGAACCTCCATTGCAATGTGAAATATCATAGCAAATTCTTAAATGACTGGCCAAGGTTAAACTACCTTATTCGACAGATGACATGTCATCCGCAATGAAATTTCATTGCAAAATTATATTTCTTTGAATTGTTAATACATATTTTTAAAATATATTAATAATTTTATTTAAAACATTTTTATGATTGACAAACATTTCAATGAAATTTCGTGAATTCCTAAATGGTTGAAAAGAAATACATTCTTAAAATTGAAGTATTGTAGTATCTTAAAATATAACAAAGATACGTGCTTAGAAAAAACATTTTTTACTACTAAAATAAATTAAAAAAACTTGTTAAAACAATTCAAAGTGATTTAGCGTTAATGTTTACAGTTCTGTAAATATCTATGACGTAGCATTTTCTAGTGAAAATACTTAGAACGAACTTGGTGGTCAAGTTATATTATCTTCCCAACACATACTACATTTCAGTTTCAACCCCACAAATATCGGCAGAGTTCGAAGGTGGTTTTTTGGACGCTACTCTCCACTCTATGAAACTCCCGAAACCCTGAATTTTGCACGACCATCTGTACAGGAAGGACGTAGCGGTTTATCAAAAGAAAACGGTCCATTCAAGGTATCTCATGATCAATCGTTGAAAAGGTTTAACCAATAAAATCTACCTCTAAGGAAAATATCAAGTAATCAATGTTAATTATCACCGCTTAACATTGTGTTTACTATTTCGATATTTTCAACATCCCAATAACCTATATAAAACGAATGTTTTTCAGGTTATTATAAAACAATTCAATAGATATATGCATTTATTCACGTTATTATTTGTAAAATGCTGAAAAATCTAAGATGTTATTTTAATCTGTGTGTTCATCGGAGGTTTGAGATTAAAACACAAACTGACAAGCAGAGAAAATTAAAGTAATTGTGAGTGATTGATGAAGTTGAATCATCAAATGAAAACCAATGTTTCTTGCTTCTTATAATGCCACCTTGTTTAATAAACATGTAACTACATGTGATAAATATATTTAAACATGAAAATTAATGCAAATTTTGAAAAGTAAAATTATCAATAAAACGTTCATCTTATTACAATACGAAATTGGAGAATTATCAAACAAGGCTCTTAAGCCGAAATTGATAACCAATTGAATATTGTAATACAATTACGATTTGAATATCATAGAAAGTTAGACGCAATTTGTCAAAATTCAAGTGAACTATAATTTTTATTTAAATCTGACTTCTTGTCCTACGAAAAAATGACATTTTACAGTACTTTGTTGACAATTCTTATACCATGGGTTTGTTTTAATACTACTTGCAGTACGCAAATTATTATTTTTGGTATTAATGAATTATAGATATGCATGGCTTGATTTCTGCCGGAACCTCAGGAATAATTATTAAATTATATTATATATAAATAACTATTGCTATTACATTAATAATCAATTTGAGGAGCGTTCCGGCATCTAAAATTTAAAAAATAAAGCACTGGATCTATGTATCATAATAACTCTTATTACGACACTGATCTCAGTTTCGTCAAGTTTGACTTTTAGACAATGAAAGTGAATGTTCAATCAAAGTTTACCCATCTAAATAAAGTTTATCTTACTATAAATACTATTTAGACAGTGTGTCTATACGTACTATTTAGACAAAACTAGAGCTGCTTAAACAGCACGTCTTATTTGCAATAGCTACGTGAACAACACAATATGGCCTACGTGAACTTGCAAAATTACTTATTTCAGCTGCAATGATTTTCTCCTCGCTGGTATTCGAACTCGGATTCTTAAAACTAACATGCCTGACCCGTTTCCCCTACACCACCAGTTACACAGCTGAATTTACTCCTTCCCGACGCAAAAAGAGAGTGAAACATTTGCATTTACAGTTCTAAAAAATTCAGAGTGTTTAATTTACATTAATTCAAGATCTAGTTTTAAAAACAGAATTCTTGATGAAAAAAATGTCTAAAATATCTTGCGTCAATATTGTTTTTCGACAATGTTAGTATTTGTTTGCAATTTTCCAAAGTTCAGATTGTTCGCCCAAAATTGGACGTACGACATTCTTAAACGTCTTTTGCTTCGAGGAATAGATTTATAGAAAAACAATTGGAGCTCTTTTTGAGAAAATTTTGAAAGTATGATGGGTTTTGGTGTAAAGTACCGTCAAAATTGAAAGATTCGTTTCAAATTCGAGGATTCGTGACATCAGCCAGATTGTTCAAGGAATATCCATTTTGGTGAAAATCGTGTTTACTTTAGGCTCAAGAATTATCCATACGTAGACGGGCTGACGAAGAGGTTTCTCGAAAATCACCTTTTCAGGTTCAAAACAATCGTTTTGACAGCCCTGTGTATAAAAAGTAATATACGAACACGATCAACAATCCTCATTTTTCGAAATAGCAATATGCAAGAGACGTTTTTTCTATGCACATTTCGACACTTTCTCCTGCAGTATTACATAATTCTCTCTTTACACATAGTATATGGGGCGATAAAAATATGCTAATGTTGCTAGGATTTGAACTCGGGCCCTTCTAGTCTCGAGGTATAGCTCGAACGCACTACGCTATCACAAGCATTGCTCTTGTCCTCCAGGCGCACTTATTACGAAAACAATAAAAACGTGATATTCATTGCACTTGGTTTTTTATTAGAGAAATGTACTACATGTGTCAAGGACATCAAATTCCAAATAGAAATGTAAAAGGAAGAAAACACACGCAACTACATAGCTCATTTTAGTTAGAAATATTTTCAATAAAATACTGCGTTCTGTAGAACTCTTTTAGCAGGTCGTTCCCGGCCTTATCTTTCGCCGACTATCGCCAAGGTTGAAGTACGTCACAGATGAAAGTTGCGATAACGCTAGACTATCACGCGCAGCAATGCAGTCGTTCTGAAATGAGAATCGCAATAGCGGCAAATTTATTCCTGATTCCTGAAGCCATTGACACATAAAAAATATGTTGTGGCACCTGAAAAGCTCATTCTTTCTGTGATTTATGTAAAGGTTTCGAATGATTATAACTGTACTATTAACCGCAAAAGTGTTTTCTACCAGCAAAAATTATTCGCCTCGGATGAGATTCGATTTCAGGCACTCAAGTTTTCCCAGCAATCGTCTTACCTATTACACCTCAGACATCCCTATGACAATTCTACATCGATGATTTTAAAGTATCACATATCAGAGATTTGATTGAAAATCACGTGCCAGTATTAGGTGCTCGTGTTGACCACAGATGGACAGACAGACGTTTTGTCATCATGAGACTTTTGTGTAACAGGGACCCACAATATATGGATTCTGTTTACAAACGCATTGAAGTGAGTAATTGACTAATACATAGGAACAACATTTATCCACTTTTGTCATTACAAGGGCTTGGGTTTATGAGATTTTTTGTCGAAAATTCGTCGTTTTCGGAGCATGATTACAATACTTTCTCTTCTTACGTATTAATTACAAGAAAGTAAGAAATTTTTTTGTTTGTATTGAACGAAAATTTACAATCAGTTTTAAAGACGAAATAATCTGTAAGTGCTACAATGAGAATTTTTAACAATATAAAATGAAGTACAATAAGCAGAATCTTTAAAGCATTATTACAACCATATTGGAATATTATTGTTGAGAATTATAATAATTATGGAAATATAAACAATATTAAAACAAAATAAGTGAACAGTTTGTTAATTATTTAACGGCGGGGGAGATGAAAGGAAATTGTAATGAGACAAGAAATTTCTTGGCTCTAATCAAGTTGTTTTAAAGCTAAATGATTGGAATGCGTTTTTAGACGTTGGTGATATTTTGAATTTATTTCTTCAATCTTTTCTTGAAATGTTGGTTTATCGAAGTCTTGATGTAATGCAGCATTCGATACGAACCAAGGTGCATATGAAGTAATACTTACACGTTTTGATCGAAAACTGTAAGATTTACAAAATAGATTTATTTGCGTGATGCAAGAGATATTAGAGAAAACCCATGACAGAACAACCACCAATATCAGTGTGCCATTTCTTGCAGGACGAAAACGTACTTTTGAACGAAAATTATAATTCACTTGTGTTTTTACAAAGTGCATCTACCGTTCTACGACAATCGAATTGTAACATATTATACAATATTAGTTTAATTATCAAACTCGGGCCTCGGTTGATAATTTTCCTCTCTTGTATTGTAATACAATTTTTATGATATATTGTAACGATACCGAATATTATACCCCGGCTAATCGTAAACAAAGTGTTGCGTAATCACGCGCTGGCGCCTTTTGCGTCTTTTCTGGGCCGTCGGGCGGCTAATTCGTTCCGCACAGTGCTCGCCGCGACACCTCGGCGCCAAGCAAACGGGGGGACTGTGTTTGTTTTCGCCAACGCCGACGCGGGTCTCCCTGGGGATCTAGCTGGGAAGGGGGGCTGCGCAGTTTGGAAACTCTGGGAGAGACCACCTGCGTTTATTTACAAAAAGTGTGCGAGTGAGAGCGCATCATGGAAAATTCCGCTCGACACACCGGCAAGACACAAGAGCTTATTGGATAAAATTTAAGTAAGACGTAGGAACCTTTCGCCAATAGAAGCACGTTTTAGTAAAATTTCCGGAAACGTCTAGAACATTTGGGAAACTGGGGGGGAGAAAAGGCTTGTGAGCGCTGGCATGCGCCGAGCAGGCACATCAGAACGGTGGGAGAGATCCCAGTAGGCGGATGAGAACGGTGGGAGAGATTCCAGTAGTGGGATCAGAACGGTAGGAGAGGTGAGCGCTGACGTGCGCTCAGCTCGCAGAGCAGTGGAGCGGGAGAAGGGCAGTGTCCCTCTACTTTAAATTGAGGACGATTAGTTCCTCCGGTTATTCACTGATCGAATATAATTTTGTTTTTGATCTCTGCCGATCACGCCCGCGTCGCCCGTCACAATTTACGCGACGATTATTATCGCGCTGCTGGACACCTGAGTCTTGAACTGTCGTCGCTTTCATCGTCACCATCACTGCACCACCGCCGTCGCCGCTGCCGCCGTCGCCGTGGTCACATTGCGCCACCGCAACCGCCGACGCCGACGCGGGAGTCAAGGGCTTCCCCTGCACCCACGGGACACGCCGCCTGGTGTGAGGTTCGGCGACCTGTGAAGGTTGCCCACCCCAGCGGACCTGCCTGCAAACGGTGACTGTGTTTTGATTGTCGAGCTGCGGCAAAATCTTCAGTACGCCCTTCAGACGCAACGCTTGTTTATGAAATAAACTTTTATCCAAGGGGTATAGTCAGCCTCCAAGAAGTGCTCGCCGCGCATTGGCAACTTCCTTACAATATTAAGTTCCCTGTAATGTATTAGCTTTATAGCGTAAAAATAGAAGAAGTAATTACTCAGACCTTGATTTTTGTATGCTAAAAATTTAAGTCTTTCATTAAAGTTCATTTGTGTTCTAAATAATTTTTTTTAAATTCATCTCCTAGCTAAATCCGTCTACCATCCATACTTCTTTAATCTACATGCTTCCTGAGCTAGCCGGCCACACGAGCCCAGGTAAGCACAGGTAGGTTTGGGAGACCGGGTTCGGTGCAATATATGTCGTAAATAACTATTTATCGTGTCGGAAAACACGGGAAAACTAGTAGGGCTAAAACAGCACGTACTTATTCGCTAGTTCTTTCGCAAAAAATTACACAACTATTACTCGAATTTTCAAACAATTGTACTACATGACCTTATATTCAAATCTGTCTTTAAGGAACAAATTTCATTGAGAGAGAAAAAAGCTTTCATCATAATTGTTGTTGTAGGAAGACGTCGAAAAATATTGAAACAATATTTGAAACACCAGAGTTTTCAACGAACATTACACCTGCACCATTCAATTAAACGTGCTTCAACTGACCAAGAACAAAACTTAATTTTTTTTAAATGGAGCTTTTTTTGTAAATTTTGAAAATGTTGAAGGCAATTCATGTAAAGAACCCCCGAAAATTAAATTTTCGGTTTCAAATTTAAGGGACCGCGACATCAGCCAGATCGATAAAGGAATATTAATTTGGACAAAATTGAACAATTTAGCCTCAAACGTTGTTCACAGACGGACTGCAGCCGGGTAGTCAGATGGACTGACAAAAGGACTCACAGACAGGCTGATAACGGGCTGAAAAACTGACTGACTGACGGGCACACAGATGGACGAACTTAACTCCTGCACCATTCAATATATATTATTCAACTATCCAACAACTAAATTTAATTAAAAACAAAAGAAACAACTTTTTTCAAAAATTTGAAAATGTCCAAGTAAATTCAGGTAAAGAACGCCCGAAAATTAAATTATCAGTTTCAGATATAAGGGACCGCGACAATCCGTCTGTCAGACATGCGGTCAACACAAGCACCTAATCCCCATAGATTCTTAAGTAAATAGCTAATAACACACTTGCCGAAAAGCCAGTTGTTATTTGAGAACCAGGTCCCTGTGTACCATCAATGTGTAAACACAAATAATAATAATAATAATAATAATAATAATAATAATAATAATAATAATAATAATAATAATAATAATAATAATAATGTCTATTAATGGCGAGGCACAGGCCATAGGGCCTGCTCTTCCGCCTAACCACTACGTTTTGTAGTAATTTTTTTTTAATTTTAGAAAACTGCGATACCCAAAAATGGGAGTAACCTCATATTTTTTACCGTCTCTTATTATTACATAAGTGAAGAAAATTTAAAGAAAATATTTGAAGCGGTGTTAAGAGAGAGAAAATCGTACATTTCAAGTGCAAATTATGCAAAAACTACTCTTTTTTAATGTACGTGACCTTTTTTAAAAAGCTAATTTTGTACAACAGACTTAGTCTGAGACAAAGTCTCTATCTTCAATTTTATAGGTTTAAAATAGGTATATAGGTATATATTTATAGGTATAAAAAGGTTTTTTGCAGTTTTCGAAAAATCGGGTATTTCAACGAAAAATAATAATATATAATAAATAACAAAATTATATTAAAGCTTGATAAACAAAAAATATTGAAAATACTGTGATATATCAAAATGATGAACCGTTTTGTTTATAAAATGTCATACGTATGAAGTTGGATATAGGGATGTCAAAAGACGATCGCGAGGGCGGTCGCTATGTGACAAGTAAACAACCGGCGTTAAAAGTCATTTTCGCTAGGTGAAGAGGATGTGGAATAGTATTATTTTTGTTAGACAAAAGAGGATATGGAGTTCTGATGCTTTGGGTTTTAGGGAGAACAGTGACACTCTCTTTAGCAACGCGGTAATGAGCGGGTCGGCTCCTGACATTTTACCAAGTCGAGGAAAGACTGTTCGGATGGACAACCAAATCCGATGCAATAACTTGTAGTATAATTTAGTCTATCGTTTCTTATATTCGGATAAAACGTTCTTGTGGGAAAAGAAGTAATTCTACAAAGTAATAGTCAGGAGGTGTATATGCGTCCACCCGTGATGCGAGTAAGGTAAGTAACGGGTAATAATAGTATCGCTGGGAGAATTTGAACTTGATCGCGAACATTAGGCGGAGGACTTTATGAAGAAGGAAGATTCTGCTGCGACGACGGAGAAGATTCTGCAGGGCGCCATCGAATGGAGAAGTGAAGAGCGCGCGAAGATCCGCGAATATAACAAGGTTGATTTATAATTATTACGAGGTAGAGAGAGCTGGTCATGACCAAAGATAATTTCATTTTGAATTAATGATGTAACAATTCATGTTTAACTTTTATTAGAATCATATTTCACATTATAATAAATTCCAATTTGCTACTTTAAAAGAAAGCTGATTATCATTATTCGTTACGTGCAATCCAGTAGTAGAAGATCCAAGTAGTCCAATCCAGTAATAGGTCCAAAATTCGCAGGCACTTTCAATCCAGTGAAAGGGCACGAGGATCCAAATGTTTAAGCCACTTCATTTATTATAAAGTAGCTCCTTAGCATTATCACTGAGGTTATGATAATATTTACTTCGAATCATTTTCGATTGATTGGTGTTTCCGGGCGCGTCAACTGCTTCGGTCATTAGTCCCGCTAGTGTAGTGCATGTTTTTTCTCGGGAGATGGTGGTGATCTTCCCCCGCTTGATGGCGAGATCCGGCACCGACCTACTGTCGGCTAGTGGGGTTTCCCCCTAACCAAGACTCTCCCACCAGCGGGGCACCGCCCCATCCGGGTCAAGCTCTAAACTCCCGACCGGTCTCCCGGAATATGTGATAGTGTGGTGCATGTTAGTGTAAATGTGTGTGTGTGTGTGTAAGAGGAGAGGATAGGACAAGGAAGGAAAGATCGCGCGTGGCCCGTTTGGTAGGGTACTGCTCCGGCATTCGCCTGGTGTTGATCGGAGAAACAGAGCAGAGCAGCCGGCCGCTAGAATTCTCCTCCAGACAGCGACTGAATTCGATATAGCTGAAAAGCTAGTGTCGAAAATCCTGCCGCTGTCAGGACTCGAACCTAGGACCTCCCGGTCAGAGGCGCTGCAGTGACATCAGTTGATGCACTGAGCTACCGCTACCGGTCGAACCATTTTCGAAATGAAAAGCAGAGACTTGCCGACCTGGATGGCCGAGGTGGCTAAGAGCGAGTACCGACTCAGCGCTTCGGTCCGAAGAGTCGCGGGTTTGAGTCCCGCCTTGGGCATGGCTGTTTGTCCCTTGACTTTGTGTGTGTTGTCGCGGAGGGCCTCGCGTTCTGCTGACCCCAGATCAGAGGAGCCCGCAAGTGTTTGTCTAGTGTATGGTCGAATATGCGTCCCTTCGGGACGTAAAGGGCAACCGGCTGTCGGCTGGATAAAAGCCCTAGGAAAAAAAGGAGTGACTTGAGGTACGTCTGATAGAACAAGGGATTCTTAAAATCAAAGTTGTGAACGAAATGTGCATCAGAACCTAAACAAACCGAAAGAAAGCCAGTTTCATTGTAAATACCAAAAGCGATCAGAAACACAAACCTCGACAACCGCATAATGCATCCAAAACTTACTAATTCTCTAGGAAACGCTTATGCACCAACTAACGCCTGCTTCCCAATACTTTCCCGCCAAACGTTGTGACTTCATTCTGGACATTTCTATTGGTACTTGGCACAATGCATCTGATTTGTTTTCAGTGGTTGGTAGGACTTGAAAAACTGGTAGCCGTAGTCGCAACTAACAACCCCCTCGTTTCTCGTGCCGAGAGGAATGAGCGCCCAAGAAAATTGCGTATTGTATCATTTTTTCAAACTTTGAAAAGATCAGCATTTGCTTTGAAGAATTCCAGTTTTGAGTGTTTCAAGGTAAGCTGGCTGGTACTTTGATAATGCCATATTTAATATATTTACATATTGTGTTTAAACCAGTGCTTAATGGCTGGAGGAGCTTACTTTAGAATTGAGGAATATTTAAAAACTAGTATTCGATTGGATTAAATTAATACACAGAATGGATATCTGTAGATATCATTATTGTATGTCTTAAAAGAAATTACAGATCAGTGGATTTTATCCGAGTGAGTGAAAATATAAGTTATGAAGATATTTTTAAGTCGTAAGAACAACTTCATAGTGTGAAATTAGAGCTCCTTTACTTATTTTGCTACAAATTAAGCACCGAGTTTAAGTGTAGTGGGACTACTTTAATGTTTGAGGCTGATTCGTTGTATAAACACTTCTGTAAAACCGCGTGTATGTATTAGTAATAATAGCGCGCGTAATAGAAGAAACAGCCTTTGTTACAGTGAGGCTACAGGTCGCAAATTTAGCAGAGTCTCCCATTACCGAGTTTAATGTCCTCCACCGGAAAAGTATTAATTTTCTCTTTCAGGGACACATTTAAACTATTTCTAGTCTTTTAAAGTATATTAATGGTCTAGTTCATTACCATCTATAACCTAGTCTTAGTCTATTAAAATCTTCAGTAGACTCCCTTATTATTTCCACTCATTGGAATGTATTCCAAATCTATGAAATTGGGAAAAGAAAACAGGATTGGCAAGTATGGAAGTGCTTATTGGTCCATTTGCATGTGTTTACTGATAAGACAACAGGCAACTTGTGTGTGGGCCTCCCCATTCCTCCTCACACTAACATTTAATAAAATAATGAACATGCTTCATTTGGTCATTACACCTCTGATTGTTGTGTTGTTTTTATTTTTCAGTGCTTCCCTTCTCCCAATGAAAATTGCCAAATTGCTCTCCTGCAGTACAATAGCTGATTCATTATTACTTTTCCACAGGATTCAATATTCAGCATTAGCCAAATTTTGAAGTATTTTTTTTTCAGACTACTTGATTAAATAAACATTTTCATGAAGAACTGGAGGCAACACTTAGACTTCAATAAGATGTCAGTTTTTATCAAAAATAATTTTGGTGATTTACAATTATTTCTATAAATATGTTATTGCTAAAACGAGATTAAGCTTTAAACTCATTTTGTAAGAAATGATTAGAATAAGATAATCTTAAAATCATGATTATAATTGCTCTATGTGATTATAATTTTGTATGAAAGTCTTGTGTCATGAAAACATTAACTGGATATATTCTTAAACAATGTTTCCTGTTGTCATTTCTTTTATTTTTTCTTATAATGTCCAAATTAAACAGAAAATTTCAAATAATTTGAAATTGAAAGCTTTCAACACCGCAGATTTCCTTCAATTCATGTTACTGATACTTTAATTCATGTTGCTGATATTGTTTCAGCAAAGATATGATTTTCTTCAAAATTTATTTAATTATTAATTTTTAGTCTCATCAGTGACTAAGGTTATTAGTGACCATGTTATTTATAACAATTATTTATACAATTATAATTTCATCCATCATTACATTAACATAAATGTCATAACATATATATCCTAACATTGTATGGTATCTCATATTATATATAACACACAACATTATTTATTATACAATATCATATGTCATTAAGAATATTACAATTTTCACAGAACTTAATCAATTGTTTCTGATGTTTGATCTAATACAATAAGGTATCTAAAGCTTTATTTAGATTAGTAGATTATCTTCGATAATTGAATAGAGGGCAGTTTTCTATTATGTGGTATATTGTTAAATTGATGTTACAAATATCACAAAGTGGAGTGGATGTTTTAGTAATTACATAAAAGTTGCTTAATTTTATGTGGCCTGATCTTATTCTGGACAGTACAACTTGTCCTCTTCCCTTGAGCTTCTTAAAAGTTTTAATATGGTAAAAGTAAATAATTTGGTTGTGGAGTTGACTTGCTTTGCATTTTTTCCATGTGCTGTTCCATTTTTGTGTCATACATTTTTCTGTTTTTCTCAAATTATCAAAGGTAGTATGCATGATGTTATGAATATTATTCTCCCTTCTTAGGTCATAACTTTTCGGAAATTGTTTTCATCATCAGGCATAAATGAAAAAAAACGTTGCACTATGTATAATGTAATAAATATTAGTATCAGAAATGTTCTATCTATAAAAAATCAAAGACCAAAAATATTATAATATATTCAAGAAACACAGAAAAGAAAATAATTTGAATTTTAGCCATTTCAGAATTGGAAATCTACTTTTTATTGGAAGAGGTGTTTTGCAAATGTTTTACTAATTATTTCCATTTTCCATTGGCTCAGTATTAAAATATCAAAAATAAATCACATTATAAAGTGTTGTGGGCTCATTTTTTTCCATTCAAGGAAAAATTAGAAATTATGACAAGTATG
Organism: Teleogryllus occipitalis; assembly: GCA_011170035.1. Classification (NCBI taxonomy): domain Eukaryota; kingdom Metazoa; phylum Arthropoda; class Insecta; order Orthoptera; family Gryllidae; genus Teleogryllus; species Teleogryllus occipitalis. Next base: position 145,034 of record BLKR01001604.1, on the reverse strand, counting down.
TATTCATGTATGAATGTTTGGAAATTAAGATTTTTTAACTAAATGAATGAACTATTACTAAATTTATTTAGATTTTGAAAACCTCATTTGTCATAATTATCAGATCCTATTTAATGATTCATTGAACTTAGGAAGTATATTACTTGTTATTGAAGAAATAGGGGATGTTCAAATCTAAAGTTGACATCTGCTTTTTTTTATTCTAACTTATCAATGTGCAGCATTGTCTACTGTATTGTGTCCACTTACTGCGTTCTTTAAAAAGATATTGCTTAGGACATTTGTGGAATAATAAAAAATTGTAATAATAATTAGATATAATTTTTTTGTTAATGATTCAACTCGTCAAAATTGAAGAATTGACATTTCTTCTGCGAATTTCCAGATGTCTTCCGATTTTGTGCAAATAAAAAACTAATGTAGGATGGGAACAATAAAAAACGCACTGAATAAAGAGATTTCATGCAATTAAGAAAGTTTACCTTTAAGAAAACCCAAGAAATATACAAACGAAAGCAATATAACAGTGTAACAAATATGAATGATATTAATAAGTTTAAATTAGTTACAGTACACTCACTTTTTGTTTACGACATTATTGTTTCAGTTCTTAACACTGTGTCATTTTTTATTTGCACAATTAAAAGGTTGTCCTGCAATTCAAATACTAAATATCTTCGATATGTTTTTAAAAAATGAGTTGCTTCATCAATTAGGACTGCTGGGCACCTGAAAATCTGTCAGTCTGGGGAAAATTCTAAACCACCCGGAGAAGAGTTTAAATGTTTAGAATTTTTCATATTGGTTAATAGTTTAATTAGTTTTTAAATACCCTATTTTTAACGACATTTACATAATATTAAAAATTTAAAAGTTCACCCAATATTAGTTTTCCTGGTGTTGGTTTGCAGATAAATTCATCTGGAGGGAACTGAATTGTTTAGTTCCTTATCTATCAAAGAGTTTTAACTGTTCTTTATTAATGTTATATAACCTACTACAGTAATATATTACACTACAATGTCTAAAGCGGAACATGTACAAACCGTAATCCTGCCTTAACCGGAAAAATTCTTTGGCCCCGTAAAGTTAAATGGCATTATACATAACATAAAACGGAACCTCTTCAACGCGTAAAAGGAACATTTTTCATGTCCTGAAGGAAAGAAATCTTTATAAAATGGAATTCCTGTGAATTTAGTGCAATTGGCAGAGAGACTAAAGATGTTCTTAATGAAATGAATGTATCTGCAAGTTTGTTTTAAATTCTCTATCCCTATGACACGTGATTTAGTCGTGGCAGCCGGACATTGAAGATGGGCCTTAGCTTTTAGCGTAGAATTCGACCTTGGGGTCGAACTTGTCTCTCAAGGTCTTAGGGGAATTTCCCTCTCCTCCGACTCTCTGAGCAAAGGAAGGTGCACGGGTATGCCTTCTATTCAGGCGTCTCCCTGCCCCGCGGTCAAAATCATATCCCTTCGGCCAGACATGCAGTGTTGAAGGCAATGCGAGGATATCAGAATACCATAGTACTGGGTTGTGACGCATTGTGCATTGAACGAGTCAGCAAGCACTCCTAATATAGCCTGTAAAGTGTGTCTTTTGTAACTCAGAAGCTATCAATGAAGAGTGTTTAATATTCCTTTATTGGTGATTACTTCCATAAATACATCTTTGAGAAAATGGCGTTTGAGCGTTCCTCAAAATGAGTAATTTTGAGCTCTTTTTCACAGACAACTCTTGTATTCGAGAAACTTTATATGACACCATTTAAAATACATGCACTCATAAATTGTATTAATATCTACAAATCGCCTCTAATGTAAATATTAACGATGTAAGCGACGAGTCAAAAAATTACATTTTTGTAATTATTGAAAAAACATAAGAATAGAGCAATATGGCATTTATGACACCTTGTAGACTACATTTTACAATATCCGTACCAAAAGTTTAAAGAAAAAATTTGGAGCCTTTTCGAGTTAATCTTGTTTTTGTTATTTTTCACAATTACACCTATTAGTCCATGCAACATTGCGCTGAAACTACTAAAAAGTACAAAAAAATGGGCATGACCTTAATGAAAGAATTAATTATGGACAACAAATTTCATTTGAAGGAAAAATTTCTATCTTGAATACTGCAGTTGTAAGAAGTTGCCGAAAAAAAATTCATGCTTTTACATATTCCGAAATTTTTGTGAAGAGTATAAGCAAAACTAGGAAACACGTTTTCCATTTCTTACTCCAAGATTATTTTTCGATATACAGTAAAATCTAAGTAGGCATCGAACGGACAGCAAAACAATCCAGTTTAGGGAGGTTTCCGTTTTTTGCAAGATTGCCCATTTTATATGTATTCACGTTTCTGCCCTGAAAGCAGCAAATTACATGAGTTTATGACAATTACTCGAAATACAGTAACATATAACTTATTTATGGAAGGAATCGTCAATAAATAAACATTCAATTCTTCATTGACAGTTTTTCATTTAGTTGAAAAATATTCTCCTTCCTGGCTGTATTCGGACTGCTTGCTGACACTTTCAACGAACAATGCGTCACATCCCAGCACTGAGTCTCTGATACACTCGCATGGCCTTGAGCATATCTGGTCGAGGGGTTATGGTTTTCAACGCGGAGCAGGGTGATGCGCCGATAGAAGCCATGCCCTACACCTTCCCACGCTCGGAGAGTCGGGAGAGAGGAAATTCCCCTACGCCTTGAAGGACAACGACTCCAAGGTCGAATCCTACGCTGACAGCCGAAGACCCTCTCTTAAGTGTCCGGCTGCTACGAAATCGCATGTCACAGGGATAGAGAATTTAATACAAGCTTGTAGATGCATTCATTTAATTAAGAACATCTCGCGTCTCTCTGCCAATTGCATTAATTTCACAGGAATTCCGTCTTATAAAGATTTTTGTGACTACAGGACATGAAAAACTGTTCCGTTTCCGCGTTAGAGAGATTCAGTTTTATGCTGTGTAAAATACCATGTAACTTGACGGGCCAGAAAAAAATTTCCGGTTTAGGCAGGTTTCCTGTTTATACAGGTTCCTGTTTAGACAAATTTTACTGTACTATTAATTTTGCCTGACGAGGTCGACAGAGGTTTCCAACAGTGAAGGAGATCGATCGCCGACGCGACCAAAGATAATTACGAAGCGAGCAATTTGTTATCACGTTTTCAGAATTGTTGTGTGGACAAATGATTTGTCGAGAAATTGGTACATTATCATAACATCAGGCGGGATTAGAGCGATGTTAATTGTCCTTATGAGGATGCGCCTAACTGTCAAAGTTTTCCAATGAAGCTGTGTCTTGCATTAATGGTGGTGGAAAGTTATGGTGATAAAGGCATTTCACATTTGCAGAATTGTAAATATTTTGAAAAAGAGCATCGTGTGATATAGCTTACAAAATGTGTATATTATTATATTTGTGTTGTAAATATTCTGAAAAGGGGCATCGTGTGATATTGCACATTGAATCTCAGTATTAATTAATTTAAAACTTATACATTTATTGTGTTACTTAGAAGAGAGGTGCAGTGAATTCGTATTCGAATTAACGAAATACAGTCGGTGTTGGTTGGAGATGTAATTTCCTGTTGTGTGAAGAGATCAAAAGCTGTTGAGTACGTAACATGCGGTTAAATCAAAAGACCATGTCAGAAGTGTCCTTGTTGTTAATCTCATGAAAGTAAAATTATACAGTATATACAATGCTTGAATTCTAAAATTTTAGGTCACGGAACGCGCCCTAAATTAACTATTAATTTAATAGAAATTGTTATATATTTATAATATAATTTAACAATTGTTCTCGAGGTACTGGAACGCCGTTCCGTTGCGTTCCGCCAGAAATCAAGCCCTGTATGTACACTATGTGATCAAAAGGATCCGGATACCCCCTAAAAACGTACGTTTTTAATCTTAGGTGCATTGTGCTGCCACCTACTATCAGGTACGCATTCTCCGCGGCCTCAGTAGTCATTATACATCGAGCAACAGCAGAATGGGACGCTCCGTGGAACTCACGGACTTCGCACGTGGTCAGGTGATTGGGGGTCACTTGTGTCAGAAGTCTGTTCGAGAGATTTCCACACTCCTAAACATCCCTAGGTCCACTGTTTCTGATGTGATAGTGAAGTGGAAACGTGAAGGGACATGTACAGCACAAAAGCGTACAGACCGACCTCGTCTGTTAACTGACAGATACCGCCGACATTTGAAGATGGTCGTAAAGAGTAATAGGCAGACATCTATCCAGACCATTACACAGGAATTCCAAACTGCATCAGGATCCACTCCAAGTACTATGGCAGTTAGGCGTGAGGTAAGAAACCTTGGATTCCATGGTCGAACGGCTGCTAATAAGCCACACATCACGCACGAAAATGCCAAACGCCGCCTCACTTGGTGGAAGGAGCGTCAACATTACACGATTGAACAATGGCAAAATGTTGTGTGGAGTGACGAATCACGGTACATATTGTGGCGATCCGATGACAGGGTGTGGGTATCGCTAACGCCCGGTGAACGTCATCTGCCAGCGAGTGTAGTGCCAACAGAGCAATTCGCAGGTGGTGGTGTCGTGGTGAGGGTGTGTTTTTCCTGGAAGGGGCTTGGACCCCTTGTTGTGCGTGGCACTATCACAGCACAGGTCTACATTGATATTATAAGCACCTTCTTGCTTCCCACTGGTGAAGAACTCTTCGGGGAAGGCGATTGAATCTTTCAACACCATCGAGCACCTGTTCATACTGGACAGGCTGTGGCGGAGTGGTTCCACGGCAATAACATCCCTGTAATAGACTGGCCTGCACAGAGTCCCGACTTGAATCCTATAGAACACCTTTGGGATGTCTTAGAACGCCGACTTCAAGCCAGGCCTCACCGATCAATATCGATACCTCTCCTCAATGCAGCATTCCGTGAAGAATGGGCTGCCATTCGCTAAGAAACTTTCCAGTGCCTGATCCAGCGTCTGCGAGAATGAACGCTGTCATCAAGGCTAAGGGTGGGCCAATACCATATTGACTTCCAGCATTACCGATGGAGGGCGCCACGAACTTGTTCGTCCGTTTCAGCCCGGTGTCCTGAGACTTTTGATCACAATGTGATATATATATATATATATATATATATATATATATATATATATATATTATAACACCCCCAATCGGAGGTGCTCTCAGGTGACCTCAACTTACCTTCTCCCGGCGCTAGCAGATGGATAAAGCTTGCCCGGCTACACCCATAAAAGACCCTGAAAGATTAAGCGGGAACATGCGTGGCGTGGGCATTGGCATGCATCTTGCAATAAGAAGAATGCTCTTTCATGAACTTAATTTAATTGCCGAAAAACTACTTCTGGTGAGGCCAGATACAAACCAAAAGAAAAACTTAACCTAACTTACATCTAGGTTACACCGGGCGGTCATTCGCCCCTCACTCGCCTCATCTACAGTCCAGTGCGGGCGCGGGCCATTGTCCCGGCGCTGGCGAGGTGGCGCACGGCGGCTCGCTCGGTCGCCCGCCCAGGTAGGGCGCCGGGAGTCGGGGTTGACGCCGGCGGCTCAGGCGGCGCCTCGGGCCATCCACCCGAAGCGGCGGCGCGGGGTGGCGCTGGAGATAGCGGCGGTTCGGTCTGGTCCCGACCGGCGCAGGGTGCTGGCGTCTGAATGGACGCCGGGCGACGTCGGCGGCGGCGGCGGTGGCGAGCGGCGGCCCGGTCTGGTCACGGCCGTTGCCTGTCCTTGGGTCCTCGCCCGTCCGTGGTTGAGCGGCGGATCAGTCGAACGCTCGCGATGTGCGACACATGGCCCGGAAACTTGGCCTAACTTAGCGGCATAAAGCGGCGCGGTGAAGGCGGCTTGGTCTTTACCGTCTATAGGAGCCCTCGACTTACTACGGCCCTAGTCGGTGAGGCATATGCGCTTATCCGAGGCCATTTTCACGATATGTTCACTTACGCTGCTCAGGACAGAAGACGTCTGTCCGCTACCACTGCTCGAAACAGAAGACCAAAACTTCTCGTTTTTCGGAGCTCTCTGGCTCCATGGGGTCACATGACCGCGTCCACGCGACGTTCGCACTCATTGGCCTGCGACATCACGCGACACGGAGCGGCCAATCGTGGTGGTACCGACTTGGCAGTCTGATGTTTTGAAGTAGCGTCTTCACCGGAATTTGTTTCACGTCACGATTTCGCCGAACTCGCCAACGCTCCGCGCGGAGGGTGGAAATCCATCGACGTCACGGTCGCGCCCCTTCACCGGACTCCGAAACAAAGGAGGGCTCCGGTCGCCCGCGTCGGCGACGCTAAGTAAGGGGAAAATGTACCTATTCCTGACGCCCTTGCGGCGAGCCTCCACTACGCGCTTCAACAGGCGTTTGAAAATATAATTTCACATTTATTCTAATTCGTCGCTGCCATACATGGGCGACTGTCCCATTACAATATATATATATATATATATATATATATATATATATATATATATATATATATATATATATATATATATATATATTGTAACAAAGTAGCATACACCATTACAAATCGCTCAGTAACGGAGAATATAAATGAAAGTATAGAATCGCGTCTTGCTGTACAAAACGCTGGGGAGTTCGCTACTCAGGAATTGTGCAGAAACGGCGGAAATGCTCGTGTCGCCAGGGATATAATCCGAATAAAATAACGAGATTGGAAGTTCTTTCTTTTCTTATGACACTTCATGAGGAGCGGTCAGCTTCTGAAACTTTTCGTCGAGCGGTCTGGTTCTCAAACTTTTCGTCGCGCGGTCTTCCGTAATTGTGTGCCGTTTTGGCTCCTCGGAGTGTCGCCGTACGGCTGTCTAAATGCCGCCAAGTGTTGATCGTCGAGAGTTGAGCGAGGCGTTCGCCGCCGCCAGCTTCAATCGGTACACGCGCGAAGTAGTGGACGATTTGTGGGAGCGGTCACTGCGATTGAGGCGAGACAGCGGGAGACGCATGGTTTGTTCCCTGAGGCATCGCCCTCGCCACGCCGCTCCATCGCCGAGGTACGAGTGAGGTCGACACACCCATGCGGGATCAGCTGCGACGAAATATCACCGCATGGGGCGATCTAATATTCCACCGCCGCCTGCCAGCGCCAGCCACGGACAATTCTGGGTGAGATCGCCAAATGGGCACAACAATGAAACATGGAGAGGGAAGGAAGGAGGTTAACATTAGATTGGAAGATCGCAGTAGGCGTGACTATGTACAATGTTGCTTGGATAAATGTTCTGGGTGGGTTTGATAATTAAATTAAGTGATCTTTGTTTTTCAGTTAGCGTATTAATGAGTAGAGAATTTGGAAACCCTTACATGCATGCCTCCTTAATCCTTTGCCAGATCATACATGTGGCGACGCAGGTGAGTTCCAACTACCAACTGGCCGCCAGGCAAGCAGGCAGCCTACGTGGACGAGGGCAAAAGGTTACTATACATATGATAATATGTAATTATAGCAAGAAATGGTTATCTCCGATTCTAACCAAATCCTCTGAATGGGTCAGGACGTGGTAACTCCAATAATTTTTTCAGTCTTTTCAAATTCTTTTAAGTCAGAATTTTAACAAATTATAACTTAATTACGAAGCAAAGACAAGACACCCCAAAATTTTAAATTTAAATTATATCTATCTCACTATCTTTCTAAAGATTCACTATCTTTCTAAAGATTTTGATGCCAACTATTTCCAATGTCTGTTTCTTTCTAAAATGAATGTGTGCGTGTTCTTCATGTAATGTAGCTTGCGTCCTTCATAGATAGAGGTGCTGCAATTCTGCAGAAATATCGATTTATCGGTAAAAATAACTTTTTAGAGTGCCCAATACTGAAGAAGTGAATTTTTACTGTTTCTGCATGTAGTAAATTATTTTCTGGAATTCGTGGTATAGTTAAAACCAAGGTTTTCTGAGACTGTGATGCAAGAAAAGTGTTTTTCCCTCAGGTGTCTATCCGTCTGTGAAAATTTTCGCATAAACGGCCTAATATGTGTGAATGAACAAATGAAAAGACTTTTTACCAAAATAGATATTCCCCGATCGATCTGGCTGTTTCTGAAACCGATATTTTAATATGTGTAGGAACTACTTTACATGAAGTCCTTCCTTAGACTATTGGCTGAAGTTAACTTACGGGAAATATACGCGACATATATACTTGAATTGTAAACTAGTGGTGCTACAACAGCAACATACTTTCTCGCGTTATTGGAAACAGCTACGTAATATTGAAATATTGCATTTTCCGCGCAACCAGCACCCCAACTATTACTTGAAAACATCAAATTCAAACAAAGCGAATGTAATGCATATTTGTATTCATTTCTTAGCAATCATTTCTTACTTTGTAAGCTTACTTACTAGCTACAATCAACAACGACTACAATTTCTTACTTTGCAAGCTTACTTACTAGCAGCAATCATTTCTTACTTTGAAAAATGAAACAAACAGGTATACATTTGACTGATACTCTATTCGCAGCAAATTATACAGAAGTGCTTTTGCCAGCGCAGCGTTGTCAAAACTATGTGCATTCGCTTGGCGAATAATATCGTCTTCGCAAAAAACTCTTTATTTTCATCTGTATTCAGATTTCCACTTGTTTATCGGTTAGTTATAGTACATCATACACAGTTGATAAATAACTAACACTGATTAAATAATTAATATTCTACGATTTATAATATTGAGTTATTACCCCCTTTTTATATATTCAAACCAAGCGCATTATAAACTCAAACCCCGTCGAGGTGGGTTGGTCCACGTCCTGACGGGGGGATGCAGAGAGGGCTCTCAAGTATTCTTTCCTTTCACCAGACATTTTTTCTTCTCCCCATATATGATTCTCGTTCCTTTATTACAGCCTTTCTCTTTTCTTCTCCCTCTTGCATTTCATTGGCCCCCTCTGTATGTTGAACGCCCACCCATGTGTTTGCCGTGCATGGCGACCCGTGTCGGAGGGAATGTGTGTCGTGGCGGTTGAGGGGTCTGTTTGTTTCCCCACTACTTACCTTGTGCTACGTTCTGCTTTGCACTTAGGGATACGTTGACTACGTATTTTGGGGAACATTCCTTGTAGGCTTCAACACGCTTGCTTTGGCCTCGGACTCTTCCAGACGGGCGGTCGGGAGCTAACCCACTCCCGATCAATCAGCTTGGACTAGGTCTTGTACTGAACTCCAGGGTGAGCGGGGGGATACACGGTGGTGCAGCGCTGTGCTATTCCCCCACTATATCTCCGTAGCAACCCTGGCACTCCGATGGAGTGTCCCCTTGTTGGGCTCCGTGGTGGGTGGGGACCACGGGGATGAACTCAATATCCATCTTCATGGATACTAAACCTCCCCCGCCCTCTTCTGCAAGGAAGAGGCGATGTCCAGAGAGAACTATTGATTTAAATAGTTTCTTTTTAAAAGAGGAAGACCGACCGAAGAGGCCTAGATTCCTCATGGCATGCGCCGAGGAAGGAAAAACATTCAAATCTGTCAGTGCTGTTCGTTTGGCGCGCGCCATAGAGAAAACCTTTGGAAAGCTGCAAGCTGTAGTGCGACAAAGGAATGGTACCATTCTATTTGAAGCACGTACAGATGACCAGGTTGTGAAAATTATGAACACTAAGCAGATTGCCGGCCTCCAGGTGGATGTGACCACACACCCTACACTAAACCTCTGTAAGGGAGTGGTCAACCACGAAGACTTTTCAACGGAGAGTGAGGAAGAACTAGTTTCGTTTTTTTTAAGACCAAGGAGTGACTGATGTGTATAGAATCAAGAGGAGGGAGCAGGGGCGAGAAATCCCCACTTCCACTCTTATCTTGACCTTTAATCTTCCTACTCTCCCTGAGAAGATCTCGTGCGGTTTTTATAACCTCCACGTCCGACAGTACGTCCCTAACCCTTTGAGGTGCTTCAAGTGCCAGAGGTTTGGCCACACACAGCAACGGTGCATGGCAGACACCCCCGTGTGTGGTAAGTGTGGGAGATCTACACAGGAACCTGAACCCTGCGCCATTGCACCGCATTGTGTTAACTGCGAAGGTGACCATCCGGCCAATTACAAACAATGTCCAACCTTTTTGAGAGAGAGGGCAATCCAGAAGATCCGAGCTGCTGAGAAGGTATCATTTCCCGAGGCCAAACGTCGGTATCTATCAAGGAACCCCGTTGATTTGTCTCGCTCCTTCTCCGCCGCTGTGAAGGTTAGGACTGCGGGGGTAGCAGCGGATTGTCAAACGGAACGAGCTATCCCCCAAGTTGTGAGTTTCGCTTGTCAGGTGTCTCCACTGGACCTCCCTGTGGATACCTCACCCCTGCAGGGTGGAAGAGTGATTATCCCGACAAAGTACAAGAAAATTGAAAAAAGAGCTCAGCCTTCGCAGAAGACCAAACCTCTTTCTAATGTTTCAATGGAAGTTGATAGACGAACACCTACTTCAGACCCGGTCAATAGAAAACAAAAGACAACACCGAACGAAACTCGCACTGAGCGAGCACCCAGCCCCTCTGGCAATGTCAAGGAGGTTTCGTCCTCGGATGAAACTCCCGTTGTGGTGGAATCCCGATCATCCGGCTCCCAACGCCGGAGGAAAAAAGAAACCTAATTATTATCCATGGCTCTTATGTCATGGAACGTAAATGGTTACTCCTCGCGGCGGGACGATCTCAAGCTGTTGTTGTCCCGTCACAATAGTCTAGTAATGTCTCCAAGAGACTCATCTTACTCCGAGCCGTCCCTTGTCTCTTCGTGGTTTTTCCCCTTTCAGGTTCGATGTGGATGATGGCCTCCGCGCTCATGGCGGAGTCGCTTCATTGGTTCATGATTCGCTGCTGTCTTCAGAGGTACCTCTTCAAACAGACTTCCAAGCAGTGTGTGTGCAGGTGCACCTTCCATCCCTCACACTCACTTTGCAATATCTACATCCCTCCAGGACTGAGTGTATCTGCTCACGAACTTTTGGGTTTGATCAACCAACTGCCCTCTCTGTGATAGTCGGGGATGTAAATGCCCACAGTCCTCTCTGGGGCTCTTCCCGCACTTGTCCGAGAGGTAGTGTATTAGAATCGGTTATAGACTCAGCGAACCTGGTTATTCTGAATTCCGGTGAACCAACTCACTTCGCCGTCGCCACAAACTCAAGCACGTGTATCGATCTAGCACTCTGCAGCCCTTCTCTTGCAGCCGTTCTGCAATGGTCCACCCTAGATGACCTGTACGGAAGCGACCATTACCCGATTATCGTCCACATTGATGGGCTAGCCCGTGGGTTGGCGCGCCCCCCTCAATGGTGTGTAGGACGTGCTGACTGGCTGACATTCCAAGCTAACGTCAGTGTATCGGAGGAGGAGTTTGTCAGTGTGGAAGAAATGGCAGCACATTTTAACAAAGCTGTATTACGAGATGCGGACATTGCAATCCCTAAGTCAACTGGTAAATCGTGACACCCTTTCGTCCCGTGGTGGAACTCGGATTGCTCAAGGGCTGTTAGTGCTCGTAAGAAAGATTTGGCGAGATTAAAACACTATCCAACCGCGGATAACTTAATCGAGTACAAAAGGTGCAGAGCAAAGGCGAGGAGAACCATTTTAAAAAGTAAAAATGCGTCATGGAGGTCATACGTCTCCTTTTTGAATTGCCGGACGCCACCACGTCTGGTATGGAGGAAGGTGCATCAAATCAAAGGATATCCTTCCTCAAACTCTGTGCCAGGTCTTCTAAAAAATGGTCAGGTTATCACAGCTCGAGACGCCATTGCAGAGGTACTTGCCACTCATTATGAAAACATGTCGAGTTCGGCAAACTATGCTCCAAACTTCATTCTTCTCAAAGAAAGAATGGAAAACCGCGCTTTGGATTTTCTTAGCAGAGCACATGAGGATTATAATACCCATTTCTCCATGTTTGAAATGAGTTCTGCTCTAATGCTTGCGAAAAGAACTACACCAGGTCCAGACCAAATTCACAACTTAATGCTGCAGCATGTTCCCGAAATGGCCATGCAATTTCTTCTCCAACTCTTTAACCGTATTTGGGAAGAGCACACCATCCCTGCCTTTTGGCGAGAAGCCATCATCGTCCCAGTTCCCAAAGAAGGCAAAGATCGATCACTACCATCAAGTTATCGACCTATCTCTCTCACAAGCTGCGTATGCAAAGTTCTGGAACGCATGGTGAATCAGCGTCTGGTCTGGACCTTGGAGTACAAAAATCTGTTGACGCCAATCCAAAGCGGATTTAGAAGAAACCGTTCAACCTTGGACCACCTCGCTTCGTTGGCAACAGCTGTTTGTACATCGTTCGTCTTGAGGCAACATCTTGTGGCCATATTATTCGACATAGAAAAGGTCTACGACACCACCTGGAGGCATGGCATTCTGCAAACCCTGCACTCTTGGGTATTTAGGGGGAAGCTTCCTCTATTCCTTCAAAGCTTCCTTTCAAACAGATCCTTCCGTGTTCGTATGGGTGATAGGCTTTCTCGTAGTCACCCTCTTGAAAATGGTATTCCCCAAGGATCAGTCCTGAGTGTCACTCTGTTTGCTATCGCCATCAATGGTATAGCGTCGACCGTGCGAGAACCTGTAAAGGCGTCGTTGTTTGTGGACGACTTTGCCATCTTCTGTTCATCCAGCAGCATCAGTGTGATACAGAGGCAACTCCAAATGGTGCTCAACAAGCTCCACGAATGGAGCACGTCAACGGGCTTTAATTTCTCTGCTACTAAATGTACCTGTTTGCATTTTTGTAGGATATTCCATCTACATAGCAACCCAGTTCTTTACTTGGGAGGAAATCAGCTTCCATTCGCTGAATCTGCTAAGTTCCTGGGGCTTACATTTGACAAGTCCCTAACGTGGCGTGCTCATATCCGTGGATTACAAACCAGATGTGCCTCTCCCCCCTTAATCTTCTTCGAATGCTGAATGGCACATCATGGGGTGCCGACCGCACTACCCTATTGCGGTTATATAGATCACTCATCCGCTCAGTTTTGGATTACGGTAGTGAAGTGTATGGCTCGGCAGCTCCATCCACTCTGCGACCCATCAATAGTATACACCACGCTGGTATGGTGCGTATCGCACTGTCAACTGGTGCGTATCGCACCAGCCGAATTGAGTGCCTTCTAGCCGAGACTGGTGAGCCCTCCTTAAAAAGAAGGCGGGATATCTTATTAGCATCTTACGGTGCTAAAGTATCAGGACTTTCTAATCATCCTTGTCGCCAAATAATTACCCATCCTAAGTATGAAACATCCTATATTCTTCGAACATCGCTGCCTCACCCTCCAGGTATTCGATTGCGAAATCTTTTGCGTGACCTTAATGTTGATCTTCCCACCCCTGTGAAACCAAGTCCCATTCCCCCTTGGAAACTCCTCCGTCCGAATATTGATCTCAGACTATCCATGCTTCCCAAACAAACGACTAGCCCTCTTGTTTACCAGATGGATTTTCAGGACATGAGGATGGCCTATCCAGATCATGTATTCTTATACACAGATGGTTCATCGTGCAATGGCACAGTGGCATGTAGTTTTTACTGTATCAGAGCAACCAAATCATTTCGGCTACATTCTCAGTGCAGTATCTTCACTGCTGAAATGTATGCAATTCTTGAAGCCCTAAAATACATCGAGTCAGCGAGTTTGCGCCGAGTAGTTCTCTGTTCTGATTCTCTCAGCTCACTACAAGCTGTCTCCGTTCCTCATCAGACTACCTGACGCAATCAGTTCAAAACCTCATCCATCGCCTTTTGTCTCACCACTATGACCTGGTACTAAGTTGGGTCCCAGGCCATGCGGGAATCGTGGGAAACGAGATGGCTGATCGGGCGGCGAAATCGGCGACGGAGAGTACTCGTGTTGACATTCCTTTTGTACCATCGTCTGATGTTAAAGCTTCTTTAAAACGATCCATCTTTAGAGCGTGGCAAACAGAGTGGCATAATACCACCTATAAACTAAGTACAATTAAGGATTCTGTCAATTCTTGGCGTTCCTCGTCCAGACCTTCTAGGCGCGAGGAAGTTATTTTAACCCGTCTTCGTATCGGACACTGCCACTTTTCTCACAGTTTCCTCCTTCGAGGTGAGTCTCCTCCTACCTGTGATAGATGCAGGGCGGATCTTTCCGTGGAACACGTCCTCCTGCAATGTTTGAAATTTGTTGGCAGCCGACGAAGACATGGTCTGGGCAACTCTCTACGAGAGGTGCTCGGAGATGACGATTCCGCGCTCTCAAAGCTTTTTTGTTTTTTGAGAGAAAGCGGAATATATAATTTTATCTGACAAACAAGGGCAATAAATATTTTCTCTTCCCCAGGTTTGTTTTTAAAATTTGTCTTGTTTACCTGATTTTTATATGCGTAATGGATGCGTTTCCTTTTAGGGTATATATGAGCTTTTAAATTAGCTGAAAAGTTGCAGCAGCAACCCTTTTAATAAACTTGAATTGAGTTTTTTAGAAATACTTTGACATGGGTGCCAATGACCTTAGTAGTTGAAGCGCCCTTTAAACCCAATCAATCATCATAAACTCAAACGAAGCGCACGCAAATAAAATTTAAGGTAGTATGTTCGTTAGATCAACCACGGTGAAGTACCCCCTAAAATACTTTAAATCTCAGTTCTTCAAGACTATAAGAAACAATTCGGCCTTTATAGCTCTATTTTTTTAATAAAAGAATTTTTTAATTTATTGCACCTGAGCAGTGGATAAACCCCTTTACAAGAGTGAAATTGGATACAAATACAATATCAACTGAAAAGAACCGAGGTACTTGCAAATGAAACTAACTTAGCCCAATTTTATCTATTAGAGGGAATTCCCTCTGGGAACCTCATTTATTTGGGTTTTATGCGCACGGAAGAGGTGTGATAGGAGTGGGGGAGGGGGAGGGGAAGTGAGCTTAGGATTACGGGTTTATGATGGTTACGGAGGTCTAAATTGGGTTTTGTGAAGGCGTGATTTGATTCTGGTTGAACCATTACTGGATTTTCCCAGGTGGTTGAGTCTGGCACCGGGAACTAGGTTTAGGTTGATGATTTTTTTTGATAATGTTGAGATATGATGAGTAATGGTATCGATGATCAATTCTATGTGGAGTTGTTTATTAGGTACATACCATGGAGCATTAACCGACGTTCGGGGGATTTTATTTTGAAAAACTTGAATTCCTTTTAGGTTTGTTTGTGCAGCACCGCCCCAAACAGAACATGCGTATGTTAGTGATCTTAGTGCATTGTTATAAATATGCAGTGTTATGTCAGTTTGGAGCGCCGATTTAAGGTTTATCAGAAGATACAGGTTGAAGAGTGCAGCATAAGTTTTGTTCAGCCAATGGGTAATGTGCGGTTTCCATTTGAGACGAGTGTCTAGGATTGCTCCTAGGTATTTTACGGACTTGTTGGAAGGGAGCCAAGGAACTGGTGAATTTCCCATTGTGATATTTGGTTGTGATGATGATTCTTTTAAGTGCGTAGATTTTTGCTTCGCATTTTGGTGCGTTGATGTGCAGGCACCGTTTTACTGACCAGTCAGAGAAAGTGTTGATGGCTGATTGTAAATTATTGATTGCTATTGAAAGATCATAGTGTGTGGAGAATATCGCGGTGTCATCTGCATATAAAGCGGTGGAACAGGTTGTGGTACATGGTATATCTGCTGTGAACAAATTGAAGAGGGTCGGGGAGAGAGATGAACCTTGACTGAGAGATCGGGGAGAGAGGTCGGGGAGAGAGATGAACCCCGGCCTGAATTATCTTAGGAGCAGAGAGTGAGGAATTTATTCGCTCCGAAAAGCTTCTATTTTCGAGAAAGCTGCTGATGATTTTGACAAGATAATCGGGAGTGCCCTAATTCCTTAATTTGTAGAGCAGACCTGTGTGCCGGACTTTGTCAAAGGCATTAGCAAAGTCTAAAGAGGCTGCAGAGCAATATTGCTTATTTTGAAATGCTTTTCCTATGGTTTCTACTATTCTGAGAAGGTGGTGAGTGATTGAATGAAGAGGGCGGAATCCGAATTGCAAAGGAGGGATAGCTTTCGTATCTTGAAGAAATGTATTAAGTCTGATTAGAATCAGTTTCTCGATGATTTTAGACAGAGAGGGTAAAAGGCTTATGGGTCTGTAACTAGAGGGATTTTTCGGAGATTTTTTAGGTTTTAATATTGGAACTACAATGGAGTTTTTCCAGCTTGCCGGAAAATAGCCTAATCTGAGGCAGCTGTTGAAGATGGCAGTTAAGTAAACAATGGAATGAGGAGGTAAATGCTTTAGAACTATGTTGGGGATACCGTCTATACCTGGAGATTTTTTTGTATTCTTAATTTGTTTGACATTAGAGGGAGATATATACATAATTGGTAACGGAGCAGTATGGTAGGGGGATCTTAAAAACTCCTCTAAAATTTTTGGAAATTTAGATCTGTAGAAATATTGGGATAAAAAGAATCTTTGAAATGGTTGGCAAGCATTTCTAATTTGTCTGCTTCCGTGTACGCAATTTCAGAATTGGCGGATAATGAAGGAATTGCTTGATTGGGGTGGGAGAAATGACAAAGTTTTGGAGTTTTTATTAAGGTTTAGAAGTAGTTTTTGGAAGTTTTGTTAGCGAAACTTAACTCTTCGTGAACCCTATGAGTTATCTGATTTAAAGCGGGTTTTAATTGAGGTAGCCGGAGTGTTTGCCATTGTCGTCTTATATATCGCTTTTGTCTAATAAGATTCGGGATGTTGGGTGGAAGGGGACTTGATGGGGGGTGCCTATAGTGGTTGTATTTATTGTTGTGCCGATAGCGTTGCCGAAAAAAGAAATTGCTGAGTCGATTAGATCTGGGGTTTATAAGAAAGGTGGTAAGGGGGTAGATGTACAAAGAAACTCTTCGTATAGTTTCCAATTGATATTTTTATGTATATGTTGTTTGAGATGATTAGATACTAAGAGACTAGCAACACAGGAGAGAAGCGCCGGACAGTGGTCTGAGTTTGATTCTGTTAGAACAGATTGGAATAACAGATTGGTAGTAATTGGGTTTTAAAACAGTGTTGAGGTGAGTTAGTTTCAAGGGGATATTAGGAGGCTTATATACTCCAATTAATGTGATTGGCGAACCGTGAGACTGATGTAGCGCTGTTGCTATATTTTTAAGTCCTGGGGTGATATACGGTGGCAGGGAATCATGTTGAATACGTTTTTTAATGAAAATTGCTACTCCTCCTCCTGCTGCAGTTCGAGAAGGTCTCTAGGATCTGTAAGTCAAGTTACCCGGTACCTAATCCTATGGATGCCTTGGATGTAAGGTGCATTTCTGTGATGAAAGCAATATCTATATTATAATTATTCAAAAGATATTTTATAAAATTGATTTTTCGCATGATTCCGTTTATATTCCAGCTTAGGAGAGGGAGAGAAGTTAATTTATTTTGAGACCTCTTGATTGTTTTGAGTATTACTGATCCGAGATCAATATGGATGCGGCGCAAGAGCTATTTGGATTTTGTTGTTGATTATGGGAATGAGGGCTTTGGGGAGAGAGGGGGAGTAGCGGGGAAATATCGATACAACCACAGAGCAGCACAGACCTCTTTGCCTAAGAAATTTATATTTGCCCCTTGGAGATTAGGCAACTTGCGCAGCATGTAAGCGATGGTGGTGGCACCTGGCAGAGATGCCAGAACTCACACCAGTAAATGTAAATCATTTTTTATTTTGCCATAAAAACCTTAATTTTAAGGCTACAAAGGCAAACGCGGTGTCTGTACAACCCTAAATTTACTCTAAATTGCGGATTTTGTTGTTAGAACCCGCTACAACCAATAGTTTTCTTATAATAAATAAAAACCTGTTTTGAAAACAATAAAAACTTTTACACATTATGCCAATTTTTTCTCAGAGCTCAACCAACCAAAAAATCAGATCTTAGTAACAAATTCTTAGGTTTTTAGAACCTTCTCATGGCCATGAGATCACACTTTGATTTTTACAAGTTACCATTTTTGAGAAAATTGAAGATAAAAAGTTACCCATATACTAACATGCTTAACCTAATTACAGGTTAAGAACTTATAAACTATGGGTGCAGAATCTTCTCAGTAGAACTTCTTGGATGACTGTTGGCTTCTAATAGCTGGTTTAACACCAATATTCAATATTTGTGACCACTTAAATTTTCCAAATTTAACCGAGAGCGATGTCGTTCGCAGGACTGCAGCGGAGCGATGACGCCGCCCAGCCGGAGTGTGGCGGAGGGCGCCGAGCAGAGGGCGGCGCGGGACGAGCGCGTGCGGCGCCTGGAGGCGAGGGTGAGCGCGCTGGAAGAGCGCGTGACGTCACTGCAGGCGATGCGGGGTGGGGGGCAGGGGGCGTGGCAGCTGCTGGCGAGCTGGGTGCGCGCTTGCAAGGAGGCCGTGCTGCGGGCGCTGGCGGCGGTGTTCCCGCGCTTGGAGGAGCCTTTCTCCCGAGCACTACTGTCCACTTCGGCCTCCACCTCCGCATCGTCGACCTCCCACACTCCCTTCTCCGCATCCGTTCCGTTATCCAGCCCCGCTTTCTCGTTTACCTCCGATTCCTCAACCCCCTCCGCTTCCTTGACCACATCCGCTTCGTCGACCTCCCCCGCTCTCTTCTCCGCACCCGTTCCATTATCCACCTCCGCTTTCTCATTTACCTCAGCTTCCTCAACCACTTCCGCTTCCTTGACCACATCCGCTTCCTCGACCCCCTCCGCTTCGTCGACCTCCCCCGCTGTCTTCTCCACATCCGTTCCATTATCCATCCCCGCTTTCTCGTTTACCTCCGCTTCATCGACCACATCCGCTTCCTCGACCACCTTCGCTTTATTGACAACCTCCGCATCGTCGACCTCCCCCACTCCCCTCTCCGCATCCGTTCCATTATCCATCCCCGCTTTCTCATTTACCTCCGCTTCCTCGACTACTGCTTTCTTGACCACATCCACTTCATTTACAACCTCCGCATCGTCGACCTCCCCCGCTCTCTTCTCCGCACCCGTTCCATTGTCTACCCCTGCTTTGTCATTTACCTCCGCTTCCTCGACCACTTCCACTTCGTTTACAACCCGTGCTTCGTCGACCTCCCCCGCTCAATTCTCCGCATCCGTTCCATCATCTACCCCCGCTTTCTCATTTACCTCCGCTTCATCGACTGCTTCCGCGTCCTCGACCACCTCCGCTTCCTTGACCACCTCCACTTCGACCACCTCTATCCCAGCTGCATCCGCCTCCACTTCTTTGTCCATCTCTTCGGCCACCTCCATCCCCTCTTCATCCGCTTCCGCTTCCTCGACTCCCACCGCTACTTTGACCGACTCCACCTCCTCGGTCACCTCTATCCCAGTTGCTTCCGCTTCTTTGTCCACCTCTGCCACCTCCATCCCCGCTTCCTCGACCACCTCCGCTTACTTATCCACCCCCGCTTCCTCGACCACCTCGGCTACCTCCGTCCCCGCTTCATCCACTTCCTCGACCACCTCCGCTTCCTCATCTACCCCCGCTACCTTGACCACCTCCACCTCCCCGGCCACCTCTATCCCAGCTGCAAGCGTCTCCGCTTCTTTGTCCACCTCCACCCCCTCTTCGTCCGCTTCCGCTTCCTTGCCCTCCTGTCCGTCCGCGTGCGACGCGCGGCAGGTGGTGCGGCAGCGCGTGCGCGAGGTGCGGGCGAGGATGAGCCGGTCGCGCGCGGCGCCCTGCCGCCTGGGGGAGCAGCTGTGCGTGGCGGCCTTCGACGGGCGCGCGAGGGCCGTGCGGCGCCTGCTGGACGCCGGGGCCGACGCCAACTACACCTCCCGCCTCGGCGCCACGCCCCTCATAGCGGCGTTCCACCTCCCGGGCGAGCCGGTGTGGGGCGACGGGCGCCCCGTCGTGGTGGCGCTGCTGCTGGGCGCGGGCGCAGACGTGAACGCCGTGGACGCGCGCGGCTGGTCGCCTCTGCACTGCGCCGTGTGTAGTGACCCGAGCGGCCGCTGCGCGGCGCTGCTGCTGGGCGCGGGCGCCGACGCGGGCGCGCGCGAGGCGCAGGGGGCGACGCCGCTGCACGGCGCGGCGGCGGCCGGCATGAGACCGGCGGTGCGCGCGCTCCTGGCGGCCGGCGCCAGCAACTGCGTCGCGGCCTGGGGCGGGCGGTGGAAGAGCAAGACCCCGCTGGACGTCGCCGACTCAGACGCCGTGCGGAATCTTCTGCGCTCGTGACCGCGTGCTGCACGTGCACATCTAATTAATAACTTATGGTTGAAGGTTGTGATGGATTATTCGCTACGTAATGTGTTTTTTTAACCAAAGCAATGAATTTAATTTTTCGACTACAGTAAGTGAATTAGTTCTGCTTTCAAGTGTGTAGTGAAATGTGAAGGTGCTGTCGTATTATTCAAAATGTAATATACTCAATGTTCTCTGCATTTTCACAGAGTATAATGGTTGGAATGTGCTTGTTAACTCTTGCTATTTTTTTTAGGGGAGGGAGGTGACGAAAGAGAATTTATGGTATGAGTGTTTTAGAATATGTGACGATCTTACTTAGGTCTGTAGATGTTTTAATATTTCGAAATTTTTTAAAATATTATTTGGTATACTTACCTCGAAAGCAATATTTTGTGAAATATTTATCGTGTCCAAAGCTTACTTTCTCGCGGACGATCACTTTGTAATGTATAATAATACAAGTGAAATGTAAACAAATATAACTTGTACAAAGAATATGTAATGTGTTATTCTACTTCTTCTTCTTATTATTATTATTATTATCAACCCTTTCAGCCTTCTTTGTTTTTGCCATATTTTCCTTCCTCTAAAACTAAACATTTTTTAATGACCCATTACAAATATTGGGACATGAGAATAAAATCCTTGATTCACCTATGTGTCAATGAACAATTATATATGTATTAATAGGAATAAAATGAAATAAAACTGAATAACAAAATATGAACAGAAAAAGGAATAAAGCATATATGTATAAATCGTAATAAAATAAAAAGTATGTATGCAGTTTCCAAAATGACAAAACAGCACTTAAAACCAACCTTCAACACTTACATAGCAAGAGAAAATAAACGAATTTCCCGTGGTTTCGCACTCCTAGCCAATCAGGGAAGCCCGGTGCTGAATACAAGTGCAGATGCTTATATGTGGCCGGGAATATGTTAACGGCGGGTATTCATTCCTTCTTTTCACCCGAAGGAGAGGTACAGTATCAGAATGGCATGGTGATCATTCGAGAGGCAAAAATTCGTATGCGACGGAATCATCCGATTATTCACCAGTGAAGCTGAACACCTGTGACAGATCAAGACGTGCTTTTCAAGCAATGATGGCTGGTGCCCGAACAAACTGAAGATTGCAGCTCCATCGAATGACGGAAATATCATTTCCAAAGTTCAAAACAATATATAATAAAATGCAAGCAATTCATGAAAATTAAATGTAAGTTTAATAAAAATCTGTATTGAAATATTACTTACTTGTTTTTACGCTTTGTGTCCGTGTTAGATATAGTCACCATCCGCGTACATAGTTATGGCTTTGATTTAGTCATACATAAGCACTATTGTCTTGACACGTTTTATACAAATAAAATTATTTTATTTCGAAAACTTCACTACCCTGCTATATATTGCAATAATGAAAGATCTGCACCCATCCGTATTCACAAGAACGCTTGCCAACTCTGTCCAGCTGCAGGCAGATTGGCTTCTGAGAGGCACTAAGGGACTTTCATTCAGACAGTGGCGGCTCGTGCTTAGGTTGCACAACCTCCGCAAAATGAAACAGATCTCATATCTTCGGAATATACATTTTCATTTTAAAACATTCATTATTCAAGATATTGCAGCAATCTCGATGTATATCAAATCATTCTGAAACCAAAGAGCGTCACACTGGCGCTTTTCCCGGTGTCTGGTGCCTTGCCAGGAATTGCACCCGGCTCTTGACTGTATTAAAGGATTTTTCTGTTTTACTCTTTGGCCCTTCGATTTAACATGGGGAACATACGGCCTTTTGGTTGGGCAACCAGGCGAGTGGCGCTGCCTAGTGTTGCACAGTGACGGAGTGAATCTCAGGGGGAAAACCATATTCTGTCTTCGTCTAACTTACTGCAACGTAGTTTTATGATTTTCGCTTGATATTGAAAGTACACAAGTTCTGTCAATTATTGGCGCTATTCAGTGCATTCTTTATTATATTTGGAGAATTTGTTTTCATTTGATATTAGGTTCGTTGATTCAAAACGTACAGTTGATGAGTTCTTTGTGTAAAGGTGGCCGTTCTGGATGGACGTCCCTTAGTTTCTCACGGAAGCCAGTGTGGCTGCAACTGGCCAGCGGTTTCCGAACGTTCTTGTGAATACGAATGTGTGGCGAAGATCTTTCATTATTGACAAATATATCAGTGTAGTGAAGTTTTCAATATAAAATAATTTTATTTGTGTAAAAGGGGTCGAAGCAATGGTACTTGTTGCGATGTGCTGGAGTCGAATTTAAATGCCCAGTGGAAATCAAAGCCAGAACCACGTGCGCGGGAGGTGTATATATCTTACGCGGACCTAACGCACGTTGGTTTTTTGAATTTTGAAAATTACATTTCCGTCATTTGAAAGAAGTGCAACCGCCAGTCTGTTGGGGCACCAGCCATCACTGAATTCAGGGTGGCCACCTTTACACAAAGAACTCATCAAATGTACTTTGAGTCCACTAATCTAATATCAAATGAAAACAAATTTTCGAAATATAAACAATGCATTGAATACCGTTAATAATTAACTATAAAATACTTCCAACAACTTGCGAAATCCATAAAAATAAGATGCAGCTTGATTCAGGCGAAGACAGAAAATGGTATCCCCTTCGAATAACCTTGGTCGCCACGTAGTGCTCCACAGCGTACGGCGACAAGAACTCTCACCCCTTTGGTTGCGTCACCAAAGGCTAGTTACCCGTTGTAAAGCGAAGGGCCAAAGAGTAAATTCAATAAACCCAGTATCAAAACCAAGTGTGGCGGCACAGAGTTTATAGGCTTTATTCACATATAAATTAAAATCACATTTTGATAAATTATCTCGAAAAATACGCAAAAGCTTAGAAATACTCGGTTCCTTTGTTTCCGAAGAGCGCAGCTGGGTCAATCTATTTTAAGTGGTCCAGAATTTAATAAATTGGTCGCTCGTCCATCTCGAAAAAATCATATTTTGTACATAAATTTCCTTATGTTTTGGCTGTTCAAAAACATCTTTAATTTTTTTATTGTACCCGGTTTACAAATGGCGACCATTTTTGTTTCACGCCATGCACCATTTTCGCGTTTGTAGACAATTACTCTTTTCTAAAATACTCAGCTCTGGGTTGTTCTAAAATTGTAGATAAAAGACATTGGATTCATTATTCTTTGGACTACAAATCGAAATATTATTGACCTACTTTCTACGTTTCTATTTGGAAAATATTTGCAACCAAATCTCTGGAACGCAAATGAACGAAATTCGTTTTTCATAGAGTGTTAACGCTGCAAGATAGCTTCAGTAGAACTGTTCGGGAGAGCAATAGAATGATGAGATGTGTTGTTCGCAAAGCGTTGCAACCCACGTCCTAGCTTGCCACTAGGAAAAATGCTTGTTGTCAATGTCTCCTTAGACGAACAGAAGATTGTTTTCTATTATAATTCATGCGACATACCATTTCAGCTTGGTATTGCCACTTACGCGCACTAAACACCCACTGCTACCACTAGTCAAAAATAATTTCTTCCATGCAGCCCAGATGTGAATTACCACGCCTTTTTACTGACAATGCGATCTTTTGTGTATACACACGGCTGCAAGATTCTTCAACAATAACCTCCAACAATACGATCATGAAGCCGTTGTATATCTTCGAAATCTCGACAATGAGAATGCTTTTGCGCGCCAAAACCTCTCAGCTGATGTCGCAATACCAACCCTATATAATTAAATTAATAGTCGGTAGCATACATACGTGCATCTTATTTTACTTGCGCGAGGTGAGTCGAGTAACCGCGGAACTGTCTTCAGCCACTACCCTTTTAAATAACGCTATTCTGTCGCGCTTTCATTTGGAGGGCTTTTAACTTTGAAATGTTGATACTTCACAGTGTCTCCGGTACCTGGCGCTGCCTACCGGGCTTCTGCGAAAACAGTTCAACTCTTCAACTGTTTTTATCCTTCCAAAGAGTTTCCCGCGAAAGATGTTTTTGTCTTTCCCTCTGGAAGCAAGGGCGCCGGTTTTTGGAGAAAGCGGGACGCTTAAAAATGCGGGACGTTTAAAAATGCATGTTCTTTGCTGTTAAATAGTGGCAAGCAAATGTTATATTGATAGGTTTCAAAGTACGGCGCCCAATTTGAATAAATTTTGGTCGCCGATGTGCTAGCAGAGAGTAATTTCTCAAAGACAGAATATAATCACGGCTTTAATTTTTTTCTGTCCTTTCACATATAACAGTATAATTTATTTTTGTAAAAATCATTAGTAAACAACGTACCACTTGAACATTGCATCCTCTTACAAATTGGAATTTTGTATTTTTCAACTTTTTCAACAGTAAATCTTCACTGTTGTAATATCTCTCTAATATCTCACTTGTAATATCTGTTGGGGGACCAGATAAAAATCTGAAAATTGCACACATGCTAGGTCGCTATGATACCAAACTTCGGTAAAAGTTTCAAATTTTAGATTTAACTATTTTTTTTAAATATTGTAAATTTATGCAAAAAAGGCTTTATTTTCACATTGAGGATACGGTGTGCCAAGTAGTAATCTTATTATTTTGAAGCTATTTCCAACTCAAATCTACATCGATTTAAAATAATTATTATTCTTTATTATTAATAAACATAAAAGTGGCAAAATATATAATTTTGAATATTACGTATACTTTACTTTAAAACAAACTTACAACTTCATATATATGTTTGTAGTTGAAAGTATGGTCATATTAATATTAAAAGATGAACCGACTAATATTGTTTATAAAACATAACAAATAAATAAAATCAGTGTTTTGTTTATTTATTTTTTTTGCGTTTAAATTTGCCATTAATTTCAGTTTCAGATAGCTGGATTGAAAGTATTGCACCACAAATTTCAGTAGATGTTCATGGTAAGCGTTATTTTTAACAGAAATATATAGAATTTATTTGTTCAGAGAACAGTTTGTGGCGATATTCATTGTAGTAAAATAGTAAATAATTTGAACGAAGGGCATCTTCACCAGCAGTTTTTGCTTTGCAGAACCTTCTGTAAAAGTGGCACACTATGCTCTGGGAAGTCCAGGCTACATTGTAGATGGGAAACTCACAGTCTAATAACAGTCCCACAGCTTCGAGCAAATTTTTGGACCTGGCGCGACACTAGCGCATCCTAGCTGCCAGTAAGCTCGTATATGTCTGTTTCTGTTCCTGGTAACACAAGGTTATGTGCAGAACATTTCGAGAGAAGCCAGTTAATCCTCAATTTGCGCATCTTCCGAAGAGAAATATTTAAACATAATCTGAAGAAAATATTAAAAGTATTCCAAAGGAAATATTTAATTGTAAGTAATTTAGTGTTAATTGTTAAGATTAGTGCCTAATTAAAATACTTATGTAGCAAAGGAAAACGTTAGAAATTTGGAATGTATGGAAATAATTGTGTACACGTAGTTATTATTTCCTTTGCGTATTTCTTGGGTGATCTGTAAATATGAATATGAATGTTAAATCGAGCTTTGGTATATACTGTTGTATGTATGGGAACATGGAAGGAACCTCCTCGTCGTGTTCCTGGTAACAATAAACTGGCAAATCCCTCCACTAATGTGTACATCTTCCGAAGAGAAGATAATTGCGATAACAATGTTACATTGATGTAATATCTTAAAAATAATAATTTATTATAAAGATGTGTAACTGAAAGCTAATAAATATATTTCTTTCTGTATTATGTGGATGAGTTTCATGTGATTGTTCTGTGTAGAAACACTCGCTTCTTGTTTTTGTACAAATGTTCGCCAGAAGAAAACCCGAATATTCATTTAATTAGCGCATTCTGGGGTATATAAAGCCTTAAAATATGAAGAAATTCCTTCTGAAATGTGTCAGATCTCACTCTGCCGACCTTGGAAGAAATTCTACAGGATATGAGATGTTATTCTAAGGTTTTTATACTTTTAAGCTTTCGTTAATAAGAACAAATGATGAAATTGGACTAGAATGTGAATTAGGTTTTTAAATAATACAATTACGGCGTCAAATTCTTGATCTAGCACACATAAGCTATGATCCGAGGGCGTGACCAGCTTACTGACCACTAGGAGCGCTAGTGATGCTACATCTGTCAGTGGAGCCCATTTTCAGCATAGGGAAAAGCTGCAGGGCTGTGTTATTCGACTGTGGTAAACTTCATGTAGAATAATGCTATTGAAAGCTTAGGATAATGTACTTGGGTTTTCGTAACGTGGCGCGTGAGGAACTTATCTTCTCGATGGAATATGACACGCCTTTTTGCGTCTTTCTCGATCTGTCACCAGATGTCGCATGATCGCGACCATATCAAGCAGTGCTGTAAATAAAGTGACATCTACCGACACGACCGAGAAAGACGCCGAAAAAGCTGTGCCGTATTCCATGGTGAAGAGAACGCGCCACGTTACGAAACGCCAAGTACAACTCATCACCAGTACCCCCAAATTTTAAAGAATGTTTTTCAAAATTTCAAAGCATCAACTATAGCTAGATGGACAGGGGTTCTTCAATTTGCAAAAGATCGTGCTTGTGGTTTAGGCACTAGCAGTGTTCTAGTGCGTCTTCCTGAAACTACAAAATTAAAGATACAGATTTTTCCGTCAAATGAAATTTGTGGTTCATAATCAGTTTTTTTTAATAAGGTCGTGTATATTTTTTGTAAATGTAAATAGTTCTCGCGCAATGTTGAGTGCAATATTTGCAATTTAAAAAAATACAAAAATAAGCATTTCAAAAGTGCGGTTCCAAATTTTTTCTTTAAATTTTTGGTATGGGTAGTGCAAAATGCTCTGTATAAGATGACATAAACGCCATATTACTCTATTCTGTTTTTTTTTTTCAGAATTTACAAAAACGTAATCTTCGACTCGTCTCGCACGTCGTTAATATTTACATTACCGAAAATTTGTTCTCATTATGGTATTTATGGATACATGTGCTTTAAATAACATCATATAAAATTTCTGGAAAACGTGAGTTTTCTGTGAAAATTAATTCAAATTTTAGCATTTTGAGAAACACTCAAGTGCTATTTTCTCAAAAATGGCTCCAAATGTTTTTTCAAACTTTTCCAACGGATAGTGCTAATGTTCAATATGACGCAAAGTTCATTTTGGTGTATTCATTTGTTTTTTCAAAAATTACACAAATGATTTTTTTTACAATATCTATCACGCCGTTAATATGCACATTTCCATCGATTTGTATACATTATTACATTTGTGAATGTAAGTTCTTCAAATTTCCTTTTTCTTTCTTCTTCCTCAAGGGCTTCCGTAGCTGCTTCCAAAATACTCTCCTTCAAGTGTTGATACATTTCTGTGGGATTGCCCTCCTTTTGCAAATTTAATTTCTCAGTCTATTTTGGTACAGTATTTTGACACTATACTGATTCAAGAGGTCTGTCTTGAATATCGATTCCTTGTTCTCTATAAGCTCATTGTTTATTTTTTTGGCGGTTTTCTTTATATTTGTATAACATACCTTTCCCACTACCATGTGATGGTTGCTGGCACATTCAGGTTGTCTATATATCCGCACATCCTTTAATCATGTTTGTCGTATCCTCCTCATTATCATTAAATCTATAATTGATTTACGTTGTCTTGTGGGATCTTCCCATGTAAATTTATGTATGTCCTTATGTTGAAACATAGTATTTGTTACAACACATTCTTGCTCCCTAATAAGTCTGTTGCCATTGTCGTTTACCACATCTTCTCCAAAAGAGCCAACTATCTTTTTTCGTGGTGTCCAACTCTACAATTCAAATCTCCAATGACAATTAGTTCAACTTGCTTGCTCACTTCTTCTATGATATCACCAAGCTTACTAAAGAAAGCCTCTTTTTCTTCATGTAAAGCGTTGTCATTAACACCATATACTCCAATGATAGTTGTACATTGGTTCTGAATATTTAGTTCGACTTTGATCAATCTTTCATTTATTTGTTCAACATGTGTAACGTGTTGTATTCTTTATTTTTTCTGTATTTTTGTATTATATTGTATTTTTGTTTATTATGTTCTGTATTTTTTATTAATAAGTATCGAGACGCCGGATTTTGCATGTTGTGATTTTGGTACTCCACTCCAAATGTGATAGTAGTTTCCTAGTACTTCTCCGTACCCCTTCTTTTTAGTTTCTGTTAGGACTACAATATCCAGTTTCAGTTTATCTATTTCTGCCACAACTTCTGTCTGATTCGGTCTCAAACCTTGCACATTCCATGTACCAATTGAGATTGTCTTTTTCCATAGACAAAGTCGTCTCCGGTTGACTGTCCGTATCCGAGGCTTTTGTATTGGGGAGAATGCACCTCAGAGAGCTTTTACAAAGAACGGGTTGCAGGCCCATTGCTCCAACCCTCCTCCTTTACCCGGGCTTGGGGCCGGCAACAGCGGCTACTGAACTACTCAATCCACTCAGCGAGCATCGCAGGCGGAGTTATACGGAGAAGTTTTCTGAGAATTTAGAAGAAATGATTCAAGAGAAAAAGAAGGCATATATGAAATGTTAAATGATAAAACACCAGAGTCAAGAGAGAAATATGTTCTGATTCGACAAAAAGTTAAAACAGGTGTAAAAATGGAAAAAAAATAACCATTGGGACAGGTTATGTACATACATCGATTGAACTCTAAGATACAATAAATCATCGGAAGCCTGGAAAATTATAAATAAAATTAGAAGTAATAACGAGTATAGTACAAAGCATAGTACATAGAATCCCCTCTCAAAATGGTTACACCACTACTCAATGCTTCTACAAGAAAACAGATCAGAATGTGAAGGAGAAGAAGAAATAAGAGATGTGGAGGAAAGCAATTTTGAAATAACTGAGGATGATATTGAGAAGGCACTATGCAAAGCAAAAACCAATAAAGCCCCAGGACCGGGAAATATAAGAATGGAACTCCTGAAATATGGCGGAGATGTGGTTGTGAAATACCTAAAGAAAATGTTCAATAAAATAGATGTAGGAGAGGATCCACCTGTAGAATGGAACATATCCTACATCTCTTCTAGATTTAAGAAAGGAGACAAGCGATCATGTGCGAATTACAGGGGAATAAGTCTCGGACCGTCAACAGCAAGATTGTTTTTTCGGATTCTGAGAAAAAAATTGAAGAAGATAAACCGGAATTGAGTGAAGAGTAGAGTGGTTTTAGATGAGGACGATCATACCTATATAACATCCACTGTATCAGACAAGTTCTAGAAAAAGAAAAGCAGAAATATGAATATTTATGTAATCTTTACGATAGCACAAAAAGTATACGATAGTGTCCCAAGAAAAAAAGGAAACAATGAGAAGGGTTGATATAAAAGAAAAGTGGATCAATCTGGTTAAAAACTACAAAAACACCGAAACCCAAATCAAAATTGGAGATAAGTTAACGGGAAGCTTTCTGATAAATAAGGGTCTAAAACAAGGCCGTGGGTTATCTCCCATTTTCTTCAATATCTACCTAGAACAAGCATTGCCAGATGAAATTAAACAATTAAAATTGGTACACAAATTTAAGTTAAAGTAAAATCTTTTCTGCTGCAAAACTGTTTCTATACAACTAGAGACTGTACTGATCGTCGAAAAGAAAAATAATGTTTACTTTAACAAAAAAAGATGTAATAATGAATTAGTTTACATTTGCATTGTATAATTTAAAAAGAAGACTCAATATGCCTGTAACAAATAATGTACTTCCGGGTCAATGACCCCCATTTCGATCGGGTTTTTGTCCAGTTTCCCTGATCCATTGAGCAAATGCTGAGATGGCCCCTTGACTTGCTTCTGGACGTAAATGTAGCTTCACTATGCGCACGTTTTGTTGAACTTTCCTTTTGATTGTAATGATAGTAGAGGGTGAGTTTCTATTTTGTTAACAATACAGAAAAATCAAATCTGTTTGTTCCTTTACCGTTAAAAATAAGTTTTCTATAATTTGGCAACGAAAATATCTAGTTTTTGAAATGTTAATCGCTCGCTTTTTTAAATTTGTTGTTGTTATTATTATTATTATTATTATTATTATTATTATTATTATTATTATTATTATTATTATTATTATTATTTCATCTTTCAACTATTAATAGTTAAATTGTTGGGAAGGGATTCTGAAACTTTCTCCCCATACGTCACATACAGTTTTTGACTGTTTTTGACTAAATAAATAAAAATAAATAAAAGCCCTCAATAACTGGTACAGGAAATGTTCTGGCGTATGAATAAAAATTGGAGACGACACCTTTCACTCCCTTCTATTTGCTGACAACCAGGTAATCTTTGCCCAAGATGAAGAGGATATGGTGTACATGCTAAGAAAGCTAATAGAAGAATATAATAAATGGGGATTGGAAATAAATTTTGATAAAACCGAATGTATGTGCATTGGACAAGCAATAACAGATATAAACGTGAATGGTAACAAAATTAAAAGCTGTAACACCTTCAAATATCTTGGATCTTTAATAAACAACTCGGGTACATGTGCCACAGATATAAACTCGAGAATAATTATGGGAAGAAAGCAACCAAAGCTTTACACAGCATATTATGGGATAACAATATTCGCCAAGATGTCAAAAAAAGGATATTCCATTGTGTAGTAGAAAATAAAGTACTATATGGAGCGGAAATATGGCCACAAACACAAAAAATAAGAGATAAGATAAGGACAGTGGAAATAGACTACATGAGACGATGCCTACAAGTTACTCGCAGGAACAGAGTGCGAAACGAAGAAATATGGAGAAGGATGAATATAATTTGTTCTATTACGAAGACCTTAGAAAATAAAGCATTACAGTGGTACGGACATGTTCAGAGAATGTCAGAAAACAGATGGCCACACAGGATCTTAAAATGGCAACCACCTGAGAGGCGTAAAAGAGGAAGACCAGTTTTAGAGTGGGGAAAAAAATCCAGGAAGCTATGAAGGATAGAGGCCTCAAACCACGAGATTGGGAGGATCGAGAGTTGTGGAGGGTGAAAACGGCAGGCTCCTAAAGGGAAAATGCCGAAGAAGAAAAAGAAGAATAAGTTCTTCAAATTACTTCAAATCAAGTTTTTCGAAAACTCAATAGGTTTCTGTGAAAAAGAGCTTCAAGTTTTGCATTTACAGTAATGCTTAATAGCTTTTTTCTAAAAACGGCTTCAAATTTTTCAATGAAAATTTCTATTTAGATAGAGGTTTTACTCTTCTGTAATATTCTTGAAGTAATATTTCAGTTGTACTATTAGGAAAGGAAAAAGTTCAGAAAATGTCAAAAAATGTACTTTGGGCGACCAGAGATGGCAGGTGGCCAGAGAATGGATCAAGACCTTCAAGCTAGACCACACCGAGGAAATTAGAAAAAATCGTACGAGAAAGTCTGTGCCATTCTGGAGTACCTCTAGTAGGTTATGTTTTAATAAATGGTAAATTGTAAATGCACCCTTATTTTCCACATCTTTAAGTCAAACATCTGAGATCAAGTTTTAAATATAACGATAAAAAAATAATAAACATTATGAAAAACGCTGGAAAATGGGAAATTCCACTCAATGGTCAAGAAATGTGACATTATAATACATGTGACATTGTAATGCATCTCGATAAAATTGAAACTGGAAGAAGAAGAGACCTAGCTTGTTTAACCCTGTAACGGAAAGTGGATAACACAAATAGAATGTTTGTTATTTTTATTTTATCTAAAGCCACTAGTAAATGCAGTTACTTTTAAAGCTTGCATAGCGTGCTAAAACATTCAATTTTTGCATTAATGCTAAAAGGATCTATACTCAAATGTTCAGATAAAACTGTGAAAGACACGAAGAAAACAAAATACTTTCATTTTGCTTAATCAGCTACTACCTACCTTAATGTAACATACCTAGAACATAATTAAGCACTTTGTATTTTTTGATTTAAAATAAAATGAAAGGCAGTAATACTGTTTAAAATCACAAGGAGAAAGTGATTTTATTTTGTTCGTAGAATTGAGGCTTTCGACCTATCGGTCGGATGTCGCTACTTTTCCTACTCACAAAATAAAATGGCACTTTTACTAATTGTATCGTTTCTATTTTCCTAGGTACAGGTGCGGTAATGTTTTCATTTCTTTCTTTTAAGCACTGTTCATATGTAGTTTTCTGTAATAAAGTAGCATTCCATAGTATTCACATTAATTTATCATGTCTCCAAGCAAGCAATATTGCATTTGGATTGATATACCGTGTTTATTGACTTCTTTAATAGAAAATTGTTAATATTATTGACGTTATAAAAGTTTATCTCAATATGATCAATAAATACCACACTTTACAGCTTTAATTTGACTTTTTTTCTTCCATAAAATCCTTCAACGTTTTTGGGGGTAAGTTAATTTTGAGAATGGGAAGTGAAATTTTTAAATTCCCGGGTACCTGTTTTTTCTTTAAATATTCCGGTTATTACTATTCTATTGGCTGTTCATTTGCCCAATAGAAATCCATACAACGGCATATGGTGGCACAGGAAGTGTTCTCTGTGCCGTCTCCAGAGAGTATGTACTTTGTGCAGTCTCTAAGATAGTTGAGAATTTTGTTGTTCGTGTGATAAAAACACTCCAAAACACTCACAGATACAAACTTAGTGTGCGTGCGTTTTTGATTCGGAACATTCGGAATGTGTTTGTGCCCATAGACAAATGCTCTGTGTTCCGTTGGGTGCTCTGGATTCGTGCCGTTTGTTAGCAATAATAATTATAAATATGGAAAACATAAAAATCTTAGCTGAGAATATAATTCATATAGATGAAGTAAGTATTTCTTTTTTTGCAAATTTCATTACTGAAAGCTTCTGCAGCTAGCTCCTTACCAAACGCTAGGTTTTCTAAAAACAGAGTTCAAAGTGAAATCAAAAGGTTTGGTTTTATGTTTATATAAGATTTGGTTATTTAAATCTTTTCTTCCTGTTAAGTCCTATTTTATGTAAATAAAGAACTATAACATAAAATAAATTCTTATACCGTAGACTATAGAGGTACTTTATGCTTATAGTATCACTGGTAGATATTTTAAAATGTTTGTAATTTGTAAATAGTATTAAAAATAATTCTTTGAAAATTTTAATTTTTGCCTGCATATAAAAACTGACATGAAAAGTTTGGGTGTTTTATTTTGAATGATTAATATACCCCAGCAATTTTAAAAAATATTTACGATAAGATATAATATTTAATATAAATCAAATCATCTAAATCTTATAGTTTATGAGTAAGTCTTGCTCTCTTGTAACCTTTACTCTTTGAGCCTGTGATCATAGAAAATCCAGAAACTAGCGTGAAAGCTAGTTTGTTTGTTGGTGAATATGTTTCGTTTTGATAGTGATTTTCTGAGTGAATTTCAATTTTATCTATAGTGTTATTGATTTTTGAGCAGGAGTTTTATCAAAAGTATTTTTCATTAGTTTCTTAAAGTGTATCTGAGGAAGTTGGGAGCTACATCTTAAAACCAAGATCCAATAAATTAATTTTGCTTGTGTCCATTATTCAAGTTGAAATTTCTGTTGATCAATTTATTAAGAAACGTTTTGTAATTGTATTGTTCAAACAAACCAAGGATGCAGAGATGCATTGGGCCAGTTATGCCAAATTTGAATTGCAAAAGTAAAACACTATTGTGCTCCCCGTGTATGTTTCATTGCAACATCAACTCAGCATTAGTAATGTTTTTGTTATATATGTTCATCAAATTTAGAAAAGAAATATAATGGTACACAAATTGATCTGCCATGAATGAATTTCAAGTTAGAACTCTTTAGTAAATTAACTGATTCTTTGCTTATGCAAAGGATTTTGATCCTAAGATAGCATAACAATATTTGAAATCAAGTGTTAACAATTTTCTATGAATCAAAGAAATTCTGCAAGTTCCCCTTCAGAAAGATGCAAGGGAAGAAATGCAATTTGAATAGTAAATTTAACTGTCAATTAAATTTATATAATATTGAGTTTGGTGCAGGTTATATAATTGACAGATTTATGCAGTATTAACATTTTTTCCTTGGGATATTATATGGGGGAGAAAAAAATGGTTAAGTTTGGTATATTCACATATTTCTCAATAGCTTTGATATTTTTCGAGTTTTAGGTTTGGTCTCATTGTCAGGTACATAATTATAATTAGAGCAATAATTACAATAATGTTTCGGATTGATATGATTCGGAACCTAAAGTCTTAAAACATTAAGAATATATAAATAGATAGATAAATATTTGAATAAAACTTGCTTAACTGTTTTTTTTATTTTAATATCTTAAGGGAAAAAATAGTGGACAAGACTGGCATTAATAAAATCTAAACTGAACTAATAATTATATTGCAGTTTGTGTCTCTACACCAAAAATATCAGTACTTTTTTTCTTGCAATAAGCCTATTGAGGGAAATATAGAAGTGTTTACTACTGTTTCTGAACTCTTAATGTGATTTCTCTTAAATTGCACTTTTCTGTGTATTTTGAGCTGAATTCTGTAATACACATAAATATGTCTTGAATATAGAATGAGTACATAAGAAGACCTTTTAATTTAATTTCATAAAAAACTGTTCAATTTTATTTCACATATTTTATACTAATATCCTGTTCAATCCAAAAAGGGTACATGTACAAAACATTTTTCCGTAGATTTTAAAGGCAAATGAAAAAGTGAGAGTAAATTTTATTCTTTGTTAGTAGGCACATGTATGGAGTATAGTTAGTATTTCAGAGTTAAGGCTAGGTTATTTTTAAAATTATTGTCTTTGGTTTGTTTTAAAATGGAATGGTTATGAAAAGATATTATTAGTTTTCAAATTCAAAATAAAACTAAATGAGTATGCTGTTGATGTTCAAGTAAAGGACAAGTAAAGAGAATTTGAAACAATATTGTTAGGCCATATGTGTATCTCATTAATGTCTTTCTTTTTTGTCACTTGCAGGTCAAAGAAGAACCAATGGACCATACGGAAGAAAGTACTTTGAATTCCAGTGTGAGTACAGTAAATTCTCTAGTGTAGATTGATAATTGTGGCTATGAGATTAATTCAATTGACAGTTCGAGAGTTTTCTGAATATGTCAAAAACATCTTTCAGCAGAAAATGATGTTTGCACTGAAAACAACAACAACAAGCAAACAAAACCTACACATAGTATTATGCTGAATGCACATGTCTTTTTAGAATGTGTCTCATCAAATGTCAAACTTCAATGTATATATATTCATCTCTTAAATTCTTTGTATGTAAGGGTGTTTGATAAGTTATGTATTTGGGGCCTGTTGTTGTAATGAAGTAATTAATAGTGAATATTTACACTTTTGGTCATAAAGAAAGAAAATACAGTAGGTAATAATAGCCAATGTTTTTTGTTGTAATTTTTGTTGTTGTGGTATGTTGTTAGTTTTTTTGAGATTAACAATGGGTGTGAAAGATACAGATAGGAAAGTTGGTTGAGGGTGTGATAAAATAAATAGTAATATTTAATTTAGTATCCATATGCTTTTCCTAGTTTTGATATAACGTTAAGAGTTAAACTGCAGTTTTTTATTGAGGGTCCTAAATTTAAAATAATTGCCATGAAAATTATGGAGTTAGCAAGTGTTGTTTTGAAAATGTTACTTTGAACTGTTTTGGAATTTATATATATTTCTATATTATTATAGAAACCTCTCATTAAAACAAATTAAGAGGGACCGAAATAATCAGTATTTTTGTTACAAAAATTTGTGATGTACAGTTATTATATTTATCCATATCATTGTGTCCTTTACAGGACCCAAATTTTGTTTGTGCTATGTGAGTACATGCTAATGAGGGATATCTGTATTATCAAAGAAGTACGGAAATGTGTTGCTGTGGTATTATGCCATACTAATTTAATTGCAGCATATTAAAATAATTTTGAAGATTATGGGCTTTAAGATGGCTGCTGTGAATTTTTTCTAAGAATCTCTTGTCTCTTGTCTTTTAGGTAAAGCAGGAGCCTGATGATCATGCAGTGGACCATGTTGGAAATTTCACAGTGAGTTATTTATTCTCTTGACGACTGCAACAGGGTGGCCAGTTTCTGAGAAACCAGGAAAAATCAGAATTTCATTGCTTTGGAAAAGTCAGGGAATTTGGGAAGAATCATTTGAAAGTTTTTGAGAGGGTTATAATACTGGATTTTATTCCCTAAAACATTAAGTTCAGAATTATTTATTGTTCAAATGTTATTTGGCGAAAAGTATTGTTGGTTTGTACTTTATCGTGGCGAAATCAAAGTGCTGACCCTGTAGTACCAAAGTAGCTTTAGTGTTTTTTTAAGTAGCGTGAAATTACAAATCTTATCAAAAAAAAATTAACATCTGTTTTGAAAAAATGGGAAAAGTCAGTGAAATTTGTTCCAGAATGTGAGTGGCCACCCTGTTTAATAAGTTCATGTCTCTCACCAACTCATATTTTAGACTATTTTTGTAAATTCTCACTTCCTTCAGTTTTCCTGCCAAGTATCAGTATTCTCAATTTTTTTTTAAATATTGAATTGTAATTGATTTATGTATTTAATTTTTTTTATTTATAATCTTCTAAGCATAATAAATCTTTGAAAAGCGAGGTAGGAACTTAGAGTCAACACAGCTGGGAACTCTAATCAAGGAAACAATAACATCCAGAAAGAAAAAACTGTTCAGGCAAATGTGCTTGCGAGAATGGTGAGGGTTGGTGGAGTAAAGACAGCATGGGGAGCCAGCATGCCAGCCGAATTCATTTACTATGCTCTGTGAAGTCACTAAGGTTAAGCGAATTCGAGACTCGCAGGTTCCTGATTGGGTGACCTGCTAGGAACCCTGGGATATAACAGCGTTGAGCACCTGGCTGAAGGGATTAAAGGCACTGACTGATGTGACAAGACTTGACAAAGATAGTAAAGGAGGATTACTCCACAACTTGCGTTCAACACCCAACTAGGGTTTAAGAGATGCATTGAGTCAACAATGACGCAACAAAAATACAAACTTGTATGAAGAAATGCTTTTTTGTGCATCTTTGTGTGAAGCAAAGGAGGTTATGGAAGTATTATTACGTGCATGGTAATTTTTGAAAGCTGCATTATTATGGTCATGGTATACAATGTCAAGATCAAGATCATCTGAGTTCGATAATTTGTTACTAGTTTCAATGATTATTTGGAGGAATATGTTTTCATTTCCTGTTCTATTTATCTGGTTAATTATGTTAAGGTTGTGTAATTGGCTCTTGAAATTTGGATATTGCTGAGTTTGGAATAACTTTTTGGAGTTTTTTTGGTCTAACATAAGAAGTTAGTTGAAATTGACAAAGTGAGAAAAGTAGAAATTGGAATGTTTACACGTGACACAACATTGATTGTCTCTTTTATTCATTCACAATCATTATTATCTCTTTTGAAAATTACTTGAGATTAACAAGGTTTTTTCTGGTGCAAGTTATTGTGTTGCCTTTTGTACACTATAGCAGTGTAACTATACGCTGGGAGGTAACAATTTGGTTTCTATTACGGATAGTTTAGAACATTTGAAATAACTAATTTTGGGAGATTACTTATTTTGATATTGATTTCCATTTTTACTGGAAAAAAAAAGAAGAAGAAGAAGAAGAAGCTTTTAATGAATTTTTTTTTTTTAACCTGAGATATTTCAAGGCATATCAAGAAAGTAAGTTTCCCTACGTCACCAACAAAAAATAACTACCAATTTCATGAAAGAACTGTATTATAGCAGATACAGCATGTTGTACTATTTTTCCACATAATCACCACTTGATCACCACATGTAACATAATGAGCCATTAGTTATACCTTGGGATCAACATTTCCATGTGTCATAGAGGTCTGCCATCTGGGTTAGGTACCAGTGTTTGTCAGACAGCTGCAACTCACCGTCACTGTGATATACTGTTGTATGGGTGTTACAACCATACTAAAGAAGAAATTTCTTGAAGTGTATAGAAAGACAGAAATTGCTGGGGCAAAATCAGTAGGGTGGACATATTTGGCTCAGCTCACAACAGGTCCTCAGCAGTTCCTTTGGGAGATATTTGACCATCTACCCCCGAGCAATTTCCATCTTTTCTTACTTTCCAAGAAATTCCTCATCAATCAGCACACTGTATATCACAGTGATACGAAGTTGCAAGAGACTGTCAAACACTGCTATTTATCCTACAAGGAATACTTCTATGAAGCAGTCTATACACACTGTACCTGCAGCAATAAAGTTTTTCAGTGAAATTCTCTTTTCTTTTTGTAGTCAACCTAAGGAAACTTCTTCTCTGGATCTGCCTTGTAATATTCCGGGTTTCACAAAACTTCCTGAAAAGGATAGAAGAAGAATCATTATCATTTAAATGTTTTCAGGTTTTTGTACACTAAATTATTTATGTTACTTTCAGTTTGTTAGTGTTATTTGCGTTTGAGCCATTGTGAATAAGTCAACTTGCGTCATTTGCAGGAAGAAGGAGAGCTGCGTTCCTTGAAGAGGGAAGTGAAGCAGGAAGATGAAGAGGTGAGTAACAGCTATCACTTTTTCCTTCTTGATATATATTTTGCGATTTTTGTTTATTCTTCAGTGATACGGTATTTGAATTTAAATATTACAATGAAATTGATATTCATGAAATTAAATGAGGCTTTTTGAGTTGATGTATGTATTCAGTTTCAATCATGAGTGTCAAATTTGATTAGTTCTGTTTCCAGAATGCAGAAACTCATGAGAATATAACAAAAATATAAAATTCTTCTGTATGATTATTTGTTTTTTTTATATTAGCAAAATGTTTCCAAGTGTACTAAAGACAATCACTTCCTTGTCTTATGAACATTTTATTTTGATTTTCCAGAAAATTTCGCAGTCTGATGTGACTGCGTCTTCAGCTACAGACTAATTAATTGAAACTCATCTAAATAATACATCCATTAAAATAAGACGATTTAAAAATTATAAATAAAGAATGATAAATAAATCAACATATTTACACTAATAAAAATTAATTTAATGACAAGTAACCAACATCGATACAACAAAAAGTAGTGTATGAATAAATAAGAAAATTTTTACAGACTTTTTCAGAATTGTTGCAGTGGCCATGCAAAGTTAGGTAAAGATGAATACAACACAAATGTGAAAAATAAAAATTTTAATTGTATAGTATAATGGGAGGAAACCGCCGAGAATAATTTAAGTAATGTGTTGTAGATGCATCACGATTGTTATTTTTTGCCTCTTGCATGTAGTTCCTAATATATTCTACCTGAGGCCAGTAGCTGTTTGGCAGAACTAGTACGTAATAGATTCACTAGTAGATAAGATAAAAATGTTCAATCTAATAGCAATGTAAAAGAAAATAATAGTATTTTATTAAAATTTCAAACAATTACAAGAAAAATAATGATCTTAAACACCATGGTTAATATAAAATTGATTTTTACTTTCTCGCTTTACGAATTCTTCCTAAGAAGAGAAAGTTATCTAATTGTGCACTGGATGAGGGCGAATTTTCGCCAGTAAAACTCTTGTAGCTGGGCTCTGGAAACAAAAATGTGGATAAATCCTGTTGCTTAATTTAGAAGAAAAAAATCCTCTAACTCATGATGTAGCCAAAATCTACATTTTGTTGCTTCTTGATACTGAAAAATCGATTGACAGCAAAATGTCAGTCTTTCCATCCGGGGTCAACACTAGCGCCTAAACCATTTAGCTGATTTTCTTCAAAATTCAAATTCTGTAATCGTTCAGGCTGATGTTGCAGCTCCTGAAATTTGAAACCGATATTTTAATTTTGGTGGGTATTTTACATGAAGCCCTACAGACATTTTCCTAATTTAAAAAAAAAATGACTACAAATTTTTTGATTAAATTTTGGATGTGAATAGTATGAAGGACGTATAAGAGAATTATGCAGGTATAATTTTTGAAAGGTCTGAAAATAATATAATGTCTAAGAATAATAAAGTAATAAATAATGTAATACATAAGTATAATGTAATAATTTCATCACACCTGCTCATCAGTGAAGTTTGATATGATCCATTCATCGTCATTCATTCAGCTTTATTAAAAAGTTATGGCTAATTTGGGAATTAACTGGCTAACTGGAGTATTTTTTATTGTTCAGATCATTCTTTTTGTATTTTTAATATTTATAACTCATGCTTTTCTGCCTAATCCAATCAAAAAGATATAATATTTGAATATGTGATTGTTGTTCATTTTCAGGAGGAAGTGAAGCCACCAGTCAGAGTGTTTTTGAGTCCCCATGAGGAGTCCAGCGATAAATTTGAGCAGCAACATGAGGTAAGAATGACAGCTGCTGAAGTACAGTGAAACCTGCCATTCAAGGTCATTGCATCCGGTGAAAATATGCCATTAATAGAAGGGCCTGCTTATTTAACGCTACGAGGTTGTGGAAATCATACTTTAGGTCGAATCATGCTATGAAATAAAGCATGCTCTCCTTAAAGTATTTTTAATTACATTAATCTACAAAATACTGTTTAAACAATAAACTACACTTGAATCATAAAATGCCAAAAGGTTTGCTCATTCATAGTTTTACTCACTTTTACTCAAAAAAAACAACAACAACAACAACAACAACAACAACAACAACAACAACATTCTGCTGGTTGTTTGATTTTGTAAGTTAACATCTCTTTTTAGTTGCACTTTTTTGAAACTTCTTTAAATTTTCTTTATAGCATTTATATTTTTTTTGTTCTGTTCATGTAAGATATGGCATAATGGATTTATTTTTGGAGAACAGCAATTTCTCTTTTCAAAAACAAAGGTGGTTTATTATCTGAATAATATTTTTGTGTCCTTGACAGCTAGAGGCTGACAGGAGAGAGGGGATGAAGGATTGCGGTAAAGTACTTTATGAAGCGTCATTATTATCATTTGTTATTCTACTGATACAATTAATTGAAAGTGCTTGCCTCCATCCTGGCATGATGCAAGAACAACCCCACAGCCACATGTCTGAGTTAGTGGCAACATCACTCTACCCCACTCAAGCTGTCAAGTTGACAGAAATACTATTTGGACGATAGCATCATCTGTCGCTCTCATAGTCGCTGTCTGTCTTCCCCTCCACATCAGAAGGATCATCTCCCCCTCCAGAATCTCTGTGCCATTGACTCTCCCAATGACCTTGCAAATTATCAAACTCGGCATTCTATTGATAACAACTCCCAGGTGGACTTTGAACTCTGTCAACATCGTAGACAAATCCTGCAAGCTTAGGTAATACCCGCAGTTCTTCTGATTGTCCCTTTGTTTCTAACCATGGAGTCGACATTACTGCAGTCTGTGTCCAAAACTACATGTTTTAAGGTGCGTGTCCACTTGAGAGCTAAGCTCTCGCGAGTTTGTGTCGAGAGCATTTCTCGCCAATGGACACAGTTCTGAGAGTAGGCAACAGAGTGCGGTGTGATGCTTGCGGAGAGTGGTCGCCAAACGTACTACTTGCTAGTGGACAAGCCTGCGCGAGGACTCGCACATCCTTGCTCTCAGGTTTCCAAACGTGTTGGAAGCGTCTGCGAGAAAACTGAGAGCTCCGGTATGTCCGTGAAACAGTGGACGCGTGAAGAGACCATGCGTCTTGTTAATTTGTATGAGTGTGCTGGTGCTTTGTGGGACACCAGCAGTCCAGACTATAAAAACAGAGATAAAAAGGAAGGAGAATTTAGAAAATTGGCGGAGGAATGTACCTGTTCAGTAGCAGAGGTTAGAAGAAAAATTCATAATAAATAAATTTTATAATAACCTACGAAACCAGGTAAGCAAAACATCTATTTATATTCTGATATTATACATTAATGAAAAAGAATAGGAATTAGGTGTTTCATCGAGGTCTAGAAATTTGGGAATTGATATGGAACTGTGAAACCACGTGTTTTATCTTTGAAAGAATTATTCAAGCAATAAAAAAATGTAATAAAAAAAGGAGTGGAATGGGGGCCAGTGAAGTCCATACATCCAACTGGCAATTTTTTAATGCCCTTAAATTTCTTTCACCGAGTTTGACTGCAAGTAGAATGGAGTCAAATGTTGTAATGAATGTAAGTTATGAATTGTTTCGTGCGACTCAAATTTTGTAATTTTTTGAATCCTACTGACCATTTACATGTTTGAAACAGTTGCAACAAGCAACTACAGGAAATCCACAGAGATTTAGGCACAATACTGTTAATGAAAACAATAGATACAGTTGCATACATAAACTTTATTGAAGTGCACACACACACATATATAATGAGGAATATACAATTTGCTTATAATTAAATGTGCCTATATTGCCATTTTATTTCTCCTGCAGGAGTCATAAAATAATTTGCAAACTCCTCCCTAACCTCCTTTTGCTGTTGGCTATAATTATGCAGCCTGCCTTGTTCCAAATTCAGGAACGCATTTATTGGTGGCGGGTCATCACGCCAACTCCCTTGAACAGTCTCGT
This sequence comes from Teleogryllus occipitalis, assembly GCA_011170035.1. NCBI lineage: Eukaryota > Metazoa > Arthropoda > Insecta > Orthoptera > Gryllidae > Teleogryllus > Teleogryllus occipitalis. The sequence goes on along the minus strand of BLKR01001604.1, from coordinate 102,265 downwards.
GGGATTCATTTTCTGAATCAATTAGACCCGACACTAAATAATTAGAATTGCTGTCCTTCGAGAGAAGGAAGTTGTGCAGAACACATATGGCCAGCACAATTTTCTTCATTCTATCAGGCTGCAAGTTCATGGGCCTGCGGAGCACTCTAAACTTGTTGGAAATGATTCCAAAAGCATTTTCAACTATTCGCCTTGCTCGGGACAGGCGATAATTGAAGATGCGCTGTGGAGCAGGCTGGTTGCGGAAGGGATAGGGCTTTAAAATATAGGTTCTCATTGCAAACGCATCATCTGCCACAAAACAATATGGTACTGCCATAGTCCTTCCAGGCAAGGGATCAGGAGATGGTAATTCAATGGAACCATCTTGTAATTTTTGATTCAAAGTAGAGTTTTGAAAAACTCCTCCGTCAGATACTCGCCCATTGCAACCAACGTCTATATATAAAAATTTGTAATGGGCATCAACTACCGCTAGCAAAACAATGCTGTGTGAGCCCTTATAATTAAAATAGTGACTGCCACTGTGAATTGGAGCTTGCATTACAATGTGCTTCCCATCCAGTGCTCCTATACAATGTGGAAAATTCCATCGTTTCTCAAACGCTTGAGCATGTTGTTTCCACTGAAGACTTGAATCTGGGAACTGAAACAAACACATATCATATAAAAACACTCATTTGTTTATTTTATTTCAAAAACTGCTAATTATTAAGTTTGATTTCAAATCATTAATCCTAATATTTTCTTTTTGCTAATGTAGACTCCTGAAATGAACAGCCAGGAATCTGTAGCTGTGGATCAACCGGGGCCATCATCATCATCGAAGAAGAAGAAGAAGAAGAATGATCTTGAAAATGCATTGGCAAATGCCATAAAAATAATGGATAGTGAGAAAGATACCAACTCTGAATTCGGAGACTACGTTGCAATGGAGTTGAGGAACTTGTATTTAGAATCAAGTAGAAGAAAATTAAAACAGCTGATTAGGCAATCCATAATGAAAATTGTTGAGGAAGATGAAAAAGAATTCACTATCCTTCCTGTCAGTGTTCAAATTATTCCGGATAGTGAATAAATAAATTTTGAATCTGAAACTTTGTTTGATATTTTTGTATATTCCTTTAGTAATTAAGACAAAGGATGGGTTTATCTAAAATTTGACAATACTATGTCAAATTCCAGAACCTCCTGAAGGTATATTATTTCATATGGCAACATTCCTAATCCTCTAATTTATTTTGATTAAACTGTCAGAAAAATGAATGATTCTACAAAATACTGAGTGATTTCAAACTTACTTGTCTTTACATTCAGTCATCCTGTTATTTGTACATATATATCTAGTACCCATCACATTAACAATAAAACGCTTACCTTCAAATACTGCTCCTTCATACATTCATATATTGCAGTAGTTACTTGCAATACTATTCTTCCAATTGTGCACGTAGGGATACGAAATAAATTTTGTATGTAGCTATACGATGCACCTAGAATTAAAAGGAAATTGGGCAAAAGTTTTCATTTCTGTACATTAGAAGTATTTGCATTCACATTAAATTAAATATTGCTCACATTAACATAGAAATAAAAGAACTTACGGTCAATGCTGTGCCTGTTGGCACCATGTTTTGCCTTTAAACACTTTTCCAGTCTATAGATACAATCAAATTGAAGCAATTTTAAAAGGGAGTTAAAGTTAGGTTAAGGTAGAAAACAAGTAGTTACCTGAGGCGAGGAAACTTATTGTAACCATTATCCTGTCCCGAGCACTAATTGCATCTCTCATTTTTGTGTTGTTTTTGGCTACTGCTGGCCCAACACATTCGATAAGATGCTGTAACTCGACAGCAGTCATTCTAAAAAAACTTCGGAATTGTTGGGCATCCTCCAATTCCAATTCTCTGACGAGTGTCGAGCAAGCACCCATCTGTGGTCGACGGGCAATCCACTTTCTCACCCATACACTTCTTTTTTTCTTTTGCAAAGAAGCGTATAAAATGATAAATGCCGCAGCCGCTCTCTTCTTCGCCTCCATCTTAACCTGATCAGAACTGAACTTCGCTTCTCGTGAGCTAGTGCACTGCTCTCCAGTGGACACACTTCTGAGAGGTAATCCTGAGAGTGCACTCTCGAGAGGCAGAAATTTTCTCAACTCGCTCGCAAGTGGACAAGGTATTGCGAGCTTCTCTCGAGACTAGCTCACGCTAGTTACTCTCTAGTGGACACGCACCTTTATAAAACACTTCTCTATTATACTGTCTTCCATGGGATTTAAAGATGATTTTCTGTGCAATACATCATCACCAACATAACTTTTTTTTTATTAAGCCAGTTTGACATTTAGCATTGTCAATGTGTGGCTGCAAAATCATCTTTCTGGCTTGTAGTTTAAATGTGTAGACTGGTCTCCAATCCCAGAATTGTAGGTGTGGAGCAGTGTAAGGAGGAAGTAACGATTTGATAATGGCGAATAGGATGATGGGATGCATTATGATGTTGGAACATCAAGATGTATCACAGCGTGATTTTGTTTGAGCATTTTTGAATTTATTTCTTATAAATGAAGTTTTAAAACATGCGGTTGTTTCATATTGTATTACGTCCTTACTCATTGTTGGCACAAATTGTATTGTGTCCATGGCTATATTTTTCATGTTACTGGAATATAAAAAGTTTCTATTAGATGTACTGATCAGCTAGATCAGGGGTGTCCAACTTGCTAAGCCTCAAGGGCCAAAACTAAAATCTTTAATATGTTTGTAGACCATATTTTCATGACTTGGGCAATCCACACCTAACTCTCCCTTATTGTTGATTTCAGCAACTTGCCCTGCTGCTCTTAAACAGGGGGGTGGGGGTGGAACCATGCATAATGGCATAAAACACATTGGGATGATTTTGAATTTCTGAACTTACTAAAAAAAATTCCTTAAATCTAAACTTAACCTGTTTTTACATTAAAGGGGTGTTGATCCAGGCAGGGCACATGCACTAGGTGTACAATATTCTCTCTGGACATGGATGAATGGGAATTTCACTTTTGACTAATAACCTTTCACAGGCTGCAATAAATGGCCCTGCGGGCCATGAGTTGGACAACCCTAAGCTAGATAGTAGCGTTGCTGTAATACTGACCTTTCACCACCTAAAAACAGTTTAAGGCTTCTGGCAAATGGGTGCAGGGATCAGAATATAAACATGCATATACATATACATATATACATGCATTGTTTTACCTCCTCAACAACGCTCATCATCATCTGAAGAATATCACACTTTTCTTTTCTGTAAGGGGACGTTTGTTTCTGCCACCAGTCAGAATTTTGTTATAATAGAAAAGACAGAGGAATTTTAAAGTTTTAAAACCAAATGATTATCTCAAAATTTACTAGACAATTGGTTAAGTTCACATTCTAGGAAAAGACTGGGTAGTGAAGAATTACAAGGATTTCAGCAAAAATTATGAGAAATGTAAGGAGACCAGGGAAATGAAGTGAATAATGATGAGAAAAATTACAAAAGATGGGTAATACGTTGTATCTCTCAGAAATGGAGCCAAATGATCCAAGTGATGATCCTTCCAAGCCATTCGAGCCTATTTTGAAGAGGGCAGGCAGGACCCTTCATGTGGGATCCATGGGGTGTACAACCATCTAGATTACTTAGGCAACGAGGAGTGAAATGGTCGACTTCAGATATAGTGGACTCTCTGTTATAGTGAACAAAGTCACTGGTCCCATTTCACTTACATTACAAATAAGCATAAGAAGATTCTGTTATAGTCAACCTGAGCCTCGGTTATAGTGAATGTGGGAAATAGAATGTCCAGGAAATTAATTCACTCCTGAAGAAGAAGAAGAAGAAGAAGAAAAAAGAAAGAAAAAAAAAATGAAAAAAAAATTGCCTCGGTGCAACAAATTCCAACTCTACACAGCTTGGAAAAAACATTATCGGCCAAAGGTCATAATTGAAGAAGTCTCCTCTGAAACAGAGATAGCGAACCCAGAATGTTTCATTCAGCAATCAGTTTCATTAGCTGCTTGTGTCATGTTGCTACCGAAAGGATCTCGTATATTATTAGGTGAGTAAAAGGGCTTTTGGAGAGTGGAACGGTGTTCCAACAGTACAAGAAGCATTGAAGGGTATCAAGACTGCATTACGATGCGTTGCGTGAGTTGACAATGTAGAAGCAAGTATGAAGAGAGCATGAACTCTGGAGAAGGATCTAGAGAAATTACTAATGTAAAATGTACGAAGCAAATGATTAAAAAAAAATTTTTTTTGAAGGTCAAATAAAGATAATGAAGTTTCCAGTTGGTACCATTAATGTGTTTTGCTTTATCTCAAATTAATCATTGTGGAGAAATTCTATTAATTTTGACATCATAGGATATAATAAAAAATGTTAGTCCCCTGAAGTTCACTATAACTGGAGTCGACTGAATTGAAAACTTGTTGAGGAAACGATTGGGGGGGAGTGGAGAAGTGAAATCAATTTGCGAGAACCATTGGCTGTACCGTCTACCAGCAAGGTTCTTTAGATAAAGAGAAGTTATATTGAGAACTTGTTCAGGAAGGGATTTGGGAGGACTGGAGATGTGAAATCAGTTTGCTGTTTTATCAGATTGTCCACGTTCAGAACCCGTTCTCAGTGAAGATCCCACCAATCAAAATGCTGCACTTTGTGGCAATTTCAAAGAAGAGTGTGGGGCGAACATTTATGTAGCTGCCATCTTTGCACCATCACTCCTTTAATCATTAAGCTTAATATTGCAACATTCTATTGTGTAATACGTTAATAACACTAGTAAATTGTGTCTTATACTCTATCAAACATTCATCTTTGTAATGAGCCATACCGAAAAACCAAAAATTCAATTCAAATTAACTCCCATATAAATTATAAATTCTCGCCACATGGCCCAGAACCGAAGCAACAAAGCGGAAAAATCGCTGCAGCCGCCCCGATGCTTCAGGCTGAGATTGGTGCTATGGTAAGCAGCTGATGCCAACAAGAGCGACTCTCGATTTCCTTCTCTCCCTTTTCTCTCGTCTCCTCCTCCATCTCGTCTCTTAGTAATTAGAATGGCAATAGATAACTTGGGCAAATAAATTTAATTCTCTACGAATGGCTCTTCTCTCATTTCCCCTTCTCCTCATTCCTGACCACTCTGAACGTTAACGTGAAACCTCTCCTGTGTGGACTACGCTTGAAATTAGCATTCGCACAGGAGGGACATCACATCTAAATACACTACCAAATGGCAATAAAAAATCTTAAATATTTAATTTACTCTTGTGGTTGAAGCAAACTATATTTTGTCCATAACAACCACCTTAATAACATCAATAAAAAACTAATGTGATTTAATTCCCTACATACCCCAATTCAAGATATGATCTCGGATGGGATGGTGCCCTGCTGGTGGGAAATACATGGTTGGGGAACACCCCATTAGCTGACGGTATGTCGGCGTTGGATCTGGCCATCCAGCGGGGGAAGACCACTGCCACCTCTCGTGCAAAAACATGCAGTACACTTATGGAACTAATGACAATAGTAGTTGACACACCTGGAATCACTAACAATCACTCAATCTATTTCATGCTCCATGATCTCTTAGTCTTTGTTGGTGCTCTCTTGTCAGGGAAGATCCAGATCGTAGATTGCTGTTTGGTTTCAGGGTCAGATTGGTATATCCAAGATTCATCTCCAGTTACAGTATCAAACATTTGCAACATTTCTTTACACTACTTCTCATGGCCTGCTCTTTGCTCCCGAGAACAACAATGTGTGATCCATCAAGCTCCAATGTTCTTGACACCAAGGTTTTCATGCAAAATTCGTGACGCTACAGAGGAGGAACCAATACCCAAGGTCTGCTGTTAAGTGCAGCGTGGTTCATCCTTCAACATCATCTGCACATGCGAGATGTTTATTCTGTCGTCACTGTCTGTTGATGTCCCTCATGAGGCTCACCATCCAGTGACTTTATAGAAAATCATTGCCTGAAAGTGCTCTCTAGACAGGTCCATCACGTATTAAGGCAAACGAACAACTGTCTGCATTAAATGAGTCAACAATAAGAAACCAGTCGACCGATCTAAACCAGATAACTAGGAGGTCACAATAAGACTTCGTAGAATAGACATTGTTGATGGCACATTTGAAAATAAATTCTTTCCTTTCCATTCCAGAAACTTTCAGAGTGTCCTGTTCATTTGGTGACAAATTTTCATCTTGAGAGTTTTATTATAATACTCCTCATTTAATAAAATTACTATTTTTCAGCATTTCCTGTATAGTTTTAAATTTGTGACATGCTACAGTTTAAAAAAACGCTCATGTGTTTTCTTTGGATTGGTCAAAACCAGGTGAACCTCGCGTTTTCATCTTGTTTTCTCCTCTGTTAGTTGTAAGGTAAACAGTTCGTCTATTACTGCTGTGCTGCCTCAAAGACCACATTGCTCTTCGCCGATTTCTCTCTCTCTCTCTCTGTCTCTCTCCTCTCTCTCTCTCTCTCCTTTTTTTTCCTCCTCTGCTCTTTTTTGTACTTTCTTATGTATATATGTATATCCAGACTAATTTAAATAATACAGAGAAAGTTTTGTAATGCTACTGAAAATCAATTTCAAGGTTTTGACAGAAATGAAGTTTTGGTGGTCAGCTGATATCGAAAAAGTAGTGGGTTTTTTTGTTGTTGTTTTCTCTTTTTCTTTTCTTTTTTCCAAAACCGTCCATCATTAAACAACATTAGCCCTAATCAGATAGGATTTTTTCAAAATGAATGTTCTCCAATCAATGTAGCCTGATTCTAAGCCATGCAAGTTTGTAAAAATAAAAAAATCTTCAAGAGTCATATTTATGAACCTCTGCCAGCAGAGCTCCGAGGGGCCTGCCAGTGAGCTTGCTGGGAGGACTGGAGGCATCTGGGGTCATATTTACAAACCGCTGCCGAGCAATCTCCTGGTAGCCTTCTACCTGGGGACCCCTTGCTGCCAGTGGCAATATGGCCGATGGTATTCAGAAATCACTTTCAGCTTTGTCCCAGAATGGGAGCTTGCTCTGATTGGTGGAACGACTTAAGCGAGACTCGCACGCCAGATGAAGTAGTGTACCAACACAATAAATCTAAGTGAAATTATTTTTCTTTCTACTTTCAACTCTATTTTATCATGAAAGTGAATATACAAACGTTGACACACATTGTATACTACCCAGTTAATTTGTGTACATTGACATTGTACTGTGAATTGTAGCCTGAAACCAATAACACATCCACAATTGCATTTTGGTAATCGTTGATATGACAGATGCGTTTGCAGATTGTTTCCATATTCCAACTGATCCATGTGCATTCGAGTTCTGGTGTTGGTGGTGTGTGTTTAGTTACTGATAGTGATCATAGTGGTTTTCTTTGTATTTCTTTCTTATAATGACACGGCTTTTCTCCCTTGGTACTTTCTCTATTTTCGATTACTGTTCTATTTTGATTAGAATTTCCCCCCATTATAACGACCCGGCTTTTCTCTGAAACTGTCTTTAATTTCGATTCTATTTTTGTATCTTTCTCCTATATAATGACCCGGCTTCTATCCTATGTGTCTTTCTGTAATTTCGATTCGTGTTCTGGTTTTATAAGTATTTTTCTACATTATAATGACCCGGCTTCTCTTTTTTGGAATTTTCTTTGGATTTGGATTAATATTTATATTTTTTCACCTTTATAACGACCCGGCAATTTTTTGTGGAATATGGCAAAACCAAAGGCACCTTCCTTTTCAGAATTTGAGAAAGTTCTTTTGTGCCAAATGGTACCAAAGAATAAAGAGATTGTAGAAAGTAAAGTTTCAGATGGCTCCACAAAACAAAAGAAGAGCAATGCATAGGAGCTCATTACTCACACATATAATATCCATGAAGGCGTTACTAGACTAGATACGATGCAGCTAAAAAGGTATGTTTGCGCTTACATCAGTGCTAATATGTTTATTTACAATTATTCAATTAATTTTCTTGATATGCATGTGTACTTGATGCGCAATATTTAATTGCAGGTGCTAGGAGAAGATGAAAAGTTCAACAAAGAAAATTTTAGATTCTGAGAAAGTTCAGAGAAGGGGAACTGGAGGTGGCCCCTGCCTCCCAACCAATGCAATTTATGCTGAGATATTAGAAATCTCACCACACATGAGTGTGGAAATAGACAATTTTGATTCAGTTAATGTCAGAATGGAAACATTTCAGGATGCTGTTGCTGCTGATGCTCCTTTTATTAATGCTCCTGCTGTTGATGAGACCTTGCAGGGAGATTTACCCTTGACGGGTATGTAGATAGAAGTTGGTGGAGAGTTCCTACCCTGCCTTGCGCAGATGGCTTTGGTTTACCAGTCACATAGGTTGAAAGTGAAATTACGGTACAATTAATTTTAAGTGATATTGCAAACCAAACAAGAGTAAAAAAAAAATACTAATAATAAAAGAACTGAAAACTGGCTAGCATAATGTATAATATTAAATGCCATTGTAATGTACAAAATCAAACGAAACATTTACTAGAACTATTCTCAATGATTAATTATCAATATTTTGTAAAGTTTTGGGATTTGTAAGAACCTGTATTGAAATGATTATCATTATTTAATGGGATGCAGCAATCAAAAGATAGAACTGGTGTAGAAACACATGAATTTCAGTTATTTAAGAGGATCATGCACTTCTTTTTGTGTTCACAACTGTCAGAAATGTGCTCTGAAGTTTGCTTGTAAATAGTACTATTAGAACTGGAATTACTTCGATTGATGTCAGAAGTAACTAGTACATAAAAATGTGTTGCCCGTTTCTCTACTCTTTCACTGGGTTTTAAAAAAACTTTCCGAATTTTGAAGATCATTCCATGGTTATGCTCAAATATTTATTTTAATTTACTTTCATTTAATTTGCATTATCTGTATTACAACATTTAATATCTCTTCTACTCTTAAGATCCAACAGATTGTTTTGGGAAAAAAAAAGAAAAGAAAGAAAAAAAAAAAAGGTTCTTTCTTTTTTGTTTAGGACGACGGAAAAGACACCAACTAGATGCAGAAGTACTTCAGAGAATGAAGAAGATAAAGGAATCCATGCAGCACCAAGAAATTTTTCATTTGACAAAAATGGAAAATGAAAGGAAGTTATTGGAGGTGCAAATGGCTAACGAGAAGCAGGTAGCCGAGCATTTCAATTTAGAAAACAAACACCTGCAAGAGATCCAGAATTTGAAACTGGCACATATTCAGGAACTTCATGAAAAAGACAAGATTATTAAAAACTTACAAATAGAGGTGTTATTGTTGCAGAAAAAACGATTAGAAAATAAATAATTACAAAAATATATAAATTGTTTTATTAATTACGATAATATACTCTTCTTCATAAGAAATGTCTTTCAATGAAATGTCTGCGAGCTACCAATCCAGGACCTTGATTTCCAATAAATGGTAGATCATCTTAAATTTCATGTTTTTCAATTTCTTCTTCAGGTAGAGGGTCATTGCTGACCCTTGCAATGTTATGCAACACACTTTTAGCACTGATCACAGCAGCTCTATTTTTCAATTTCAGCCCTAAACCTTGTGACAGGCACCTAAATCTTTGTTTCCATATGCCTATTGTCCTCTACAATATTTCTGGTGCCTATATGGGTGTTGTGGGGTTGAGCACCGGTGTCAGAAGATATGCCTCACAGGGGTAGCCACTGTCCCCTAATGTCACACCTCCAATACGTCCCTCTTCCAGAGGAATACCTAGGCTACTGAGTCGAAATATCCTAGCATCGTTATATGATCCAGGATACCTCACAGTTATGTCCTGGATTTCCATGTCCGTTCTTACTAGTACCTGTGTGCAGAGAAACCAGTCATTAGACATGCATATTTCTAGGCCTTTAGAGATGTTGAGATCAGATGATATATTATGGTTCAATACTACATAAGAATATATTTCTGGTTCAAGAAAGGGTTTCCTCGGTTATCTTTGTATCTTACGAACGCAAGAACCCACCCAAGAAATGAATTCTATTATACAGTCATAGGAAATTGTGTTCATACACCTTCATATTTAATCATTCATTGTTATATAAGTTGTATTTCTTATAATGTGCAACAGGGCATGTTAAAAATGTAACCAATAAGAAGCCAGGAAGTTTCCCTTTGAAATATTCCCCTCAAAACAGAGAGATATAAAAAGGGTAGCATTTAGAGACAGGGTAATGAAGAGAGCTTCATCTTCAGCGAATATAAAGTATTCATACAAGTGTCTCTATTAGTATTCATCTCTATTTTACTGTGCTAAACTAGGCATCGAGTCTGTTGTGAGCAGAATAGTACCCTTTAATCATTTTTGAACTAGTTTTAAGGAAAATGGGGCGTAAAATGAAACAACAGATGGAGAGAAGGATTATAATATGGGTTCACAATTCTTGTTTATCGCTCTCTCAAATATCACAAATGATACGAAGACCAAGATCCACCTTTTCATGTATTATTAACAGGTATGGAAGTGGAAAATCGGTGAAAAATTTGAAGAGATGTGGACGTCCTGTTAAATTGACCAAGCATGTAAAATGACAAGTCCTCACAAACATTAAGAGAAACCCTAGGTTAAGTGCAGCAAAATTCAGTGTTGAACTGCAAACTAATTTAAATCTTAATATTAGTGCATCTACCGGTCAAAAATGCATGTGTTATAGTGGATATTATTGTAGAAATGCCAGGAGCAAACCATGTATTAGTCTGGTACATAGGAGGAAAGGGATAGAGTATGCAAACTATTACAAGAATTGTTCAATAGAGTACTGGAAAAGGTTTTATTTACTGATGAAAGTAAATTCATTGTTCTTCTAGAACACGCCAAAAAAGTGTGGAGGGAAAAGAATTCAGAACTGGAAGAAAAAATGCTTCTTTCAGTCAAACATGATGATAGGAGTGCGATGGTTTGGGGCTGCACGAGTGTAGCTGGGGTAGGAACGTTAGAATTTATAGATATTATGGATCATGAAAGTTATATTAACGTACTTAAGAAGAATTTACCATCCAGCATTGAAAAATTGGTACTAACAAACAGTTATGTTTTCATGCAAGATAATGAGCCTAAATGGCCCTAGATTCTAGATTGTGAATATTGTATAATACACTAAAATACATGGTAACTCCTCCACAGTCTCTGAATATTAATCCAATTGAACATTTATGGAGTTGCCTTAAAAAGAAACATCACTTCAAAGCAATTTCTAAAGGCTACTATTTTGGAAGAATGGGGAAAGATTGGGCCGGAGGTCCCCATTAAACTTGTTCAGTCAATGCCCAGACAATTGGATGCTATCATAAAGTTGAGGACTTCCACTAAATATTAAATAGCATTTAAAATGGTTAAAAACGGTGTATACAAATACATTTTACACACTTCAGTTTTTATTTCTTTGTTTTATACTAATTTATGATGTATTATAATAATTATTATTACCAAACTTGTTTTTTAATTGCTTATTTATTTTTATATAGAACATGCAAACATACCATTAATTTAATGTTATGTAAATCAATGTTATGAGCTAAAATACTCCAACATTATTTCTTGTTCACTTCTCCACTTTAAGAATACTTTTTCCTACGACTGTACGTAGTAGCTAGTACATTTGCTCTTGTTGGTAAATTTTGACACCTCTACCTACATTCTTGTGAAAGTGTAATGAATTAAACAACTCTATTGCACTGTTATTACTACTGTTTAACCATTTGAGGTCCAAAGAAACAATATTAAAATTTCAGAATGTTTAATTCATCAAGATAATTTCTAAAACCTCACATTACATAGTGATATTAAAAAACTGATCACATTCACTAAATTCAGTTTTGGATGATGGCATTCAAGTTCACCATTTAACATCAATTTTGTATAAATTTACTTATTTTTCTTTATCTTTCATATTACTGCAGTAATTGATAGGCAATTCAATTTTTTTAAAATTTAAACAGCAATTGGTACGAATGATCTAATCAGGTAAAATCCAATAAAAGCAATAGTAAATTGCTAATTTAATTGCAAGGAAAATGTACATAACAAATTACTGCCCATTTCAAATGAAGTTGACCAGTTTATAAGCCATAACTTTACCAGAAACTAACATGTATTTCTTTCGCAGTAGTATTGCCATCTGGAATAAAAAAAAAAGGAACTATAAAATTATGCATTCAAACATATAAAAGCTTAGGTTTGAAGTACTACTCTTATTTCATTCATAAACAGTGTGATAAGATATAAAATAGATTTCACTGATAAGTTTACCAAAGAATTCTAAAACTACATACTTGTTTCAAAGTTTCTCTAAAAAATTACCTGAACATTTAAGGAAAAAAATGTTTTTCTGTTACGGTACATTTCTGCCATAATACCTCCAGGGGAAGTAATCTTTGTGTGTGTTCCATCTATGCACCCGACCGATAACACCAGGAAATTGCCTCATGGCATAGAACTTTCTTTTAACATCTTGTTGCTGCTGTGCAGTTCTTGGCAGAAGCATGTAATTTCTCACTTGCCTTCCAAGGATAGCTGTCACCTCTTGAACCACTTTGCAAACACTTGACTGGCTGAAACCATGAATGTCACCATTATCTCTCTGAAATATTACCTTTACAGTAGGAAACACTCAAACCATACTTATAAGTTAATTAATTTCCACTCCAAGAGCAGACTTTATTAACAATTTTATTACACAAACTCACCTGGTACAGGCCTGTGGCATAAAATCTTAATGCTGTCAATAACTTGAACATTGGGGATATTGGCAAACCCCGCAAGTCCCCATCAAATACATTCCGCATCAGAGGAAACAACTCGTCAACAACAGTGGATTTCAAAAATCGGTAGCGACATTGCAATTCGTGGTCCCGAAATCTCTCTATAGGATTCTGTACATCCCGGATATAACGGTGAGGCATTCGTTGATGCTACTCTTCTTCTTCCTCCATTTCTTCCATGAATTCATAGAATTCAAGCAATTCGTTATCCATTATATCAAATGAAACTGATGGGCGAAATGCACGAAAGGTTATGTTGCAGTGTATAAAAAAATAATAGTTTGAACAAGTTAAACACTTCGTTGTGTATTCGATAGAGTAGTCCAAAAAGTATGCTCGATTGCCGTAAACCAAGAGGAGTATACATAAAGTCAAGCAAAGTCGGTGTAAAATAGAAAAATTCTTCAACAACAATGAACAGAGGGATAAAAACACAAGTAAACCAGGTTGGGAGCACGCTGGGGGGGGCTGCTGGCAGCACTTGCGGCCGCTGCCAGCTGAGAGCCGCTGCTGGGAGCATAAGAGGGGCCTGCCAGCCACTGGGAGCAGTTCGTGAAGCGCAAATTCGAACTCTGGGAGCCTGCTACTCTTGGCAGGCCCCTGGCAGCGGTTTGTGAATACGGTCCCTGGAGTTTTAAATCGTCTCCTAACTCTGTCCCAGGTAGCAGCTTCATGTAAGATGGTTCAGGGCGCACTGGCAACATTATGAGAAACAACAAAATGCCTGAGCAAATGGTACCAATATTACACACTCAATTGCTATTATTTAGTCCAATTATTGTTAATATAAAGTAATTGAGTTGCTTGTTTTGATATGTATTATCTTTTATAAATATGTGACTTTATGTAAATATATCATGATGGCATTAACGAGGAAATGACCTTGGTATATGAAAAGTTTCACCTTGTATAAGAATTCAGTTGTTTTCTCTTACATCATGCTCTGCATCAGCAGAAGCAGTTTAGTGAATCCATCAACTGTTTTGTGATTTTGTGTTATAATAATTAGAAAATGTCAAAGAAGATTGTGCCCTTCATGGAAACTGAGAAGACCATGCAGGTGTACGAAGTTAGAAAGTTGAAAAATTTAAGAGAAAATAGAAAAAACTGATGTGACCACCAATGCTTCGAAAACTTCAACGTGAGAAAAAGTTTCTTAAAGTTTGAATGCCCATGAAGGTGTTTGCCATCATAAGTCCAAACAGTCAAAAGGGAATGTACCATGTTAGTCTATTTTATATTATTATATAATTTGAAAATGGTTTGTGTATATGCTACAATAAAGTGAAATATTGACATTGAAATTCAATTCATAAATATTTAATGGGAGCTGTAGGCCTTCGTGCTTGGAAACTTATTGTTGTTACTATGTATTGAATGCTTCTATCTTCCCATGGCTGATTAAAAACTTTTAGATGATTATTAAAAACTATATGTATTGGTGTTTCAGATGGGAAAAATTAAAATCAATTTCAAAATCAGCCATGATACTAGACTTTGGTACTGGAGAGAATACAACGGATTTAAATGGGGTGGACTTTCCATATGTGACAGCAAGATGATTTAATTTGATTTATTTAATCAAAAAACAGTTAAAAAAATCTCTGAGAAGTATGATCTGTGCTGAGTATGATTCTGCTCCCAAATGCCAACCCCACTCTTTATCTTTGTAGGTGCAGGCAGATGTGCAGGTCATTCTGCCAGACATACCACAAGTACCCAATCGATTTGATTCTGTATACTGCAGGATGTTTGCATCAACTTCCACTGCACCTACCTCTGATATAAGTGATGCAGCTATTGATGCTACTAGCAACAGCAGAGTAGCTAATGACACTATTATTGCCACAGTTACTACTGGAAATAACAGTAGTAACTGTAGTGGTAACGGGACTGCCCCTACTATTGCTAGTATCATCGAGTCTGTTGCAGCCAATGATGCAACTGCATCACCAGGGCAAGAATATGTAATAGAATATTCTGCGAATGGTATGTTGAATTTTTGTTTAAAGTTCTGATGAAAAGTTAAAGAAAGTAGTTTTTCTCATTGCTAGTGAGATTTTAAATCAAAGTTCTGAAACATTGTGTCCCTATTAGCAGACTGCAATGATTTCTGCATAAAATAAAATTAAATAGAGGAAAATGTATTCTTACACAACTCATATTATTTAAATTGTTATTACTCTTTATTATTATGATTACTCTTACATCTGAGTGCATTGTCACTATTTGAATTTTTAAATGTTATATTTACTCGGTAAAAACATTTTCAAAACAATACTATTTTGGGGTTCATCATAAAGTGCCAATGATGCTCTTAAAATAAATAGTTTTTCTTCATTTTATTTTATTATCAATTTTAAACAATAAAGTTTGGATTTTGATGTGAAAAGTTTCAAGAATTTTTTGGAAATAAATTGTTCTTTCTAAGAAGCTATTTGAATTGAACTCAATGTGAATGGAGAAAGACTAAGAGAACTAATTAATCACATCGAAAATAAAACTAAAAACTTTCCACATGTTAAGGATATGTTAATATAAAAAATGTATTTAAACACAGAAAGTAAAACATAGCATTGATGGCTACAATTCTCGAGTCAATCCTATTTAATTATAGTTTGTAACATTGTTGATTTGAAGAGTCAGAAATTGAAAGCTTGTTCAATGTGTTGTGAACAATCATTTTGATCCTAAGAATCTCAAAGAAAATTAAATATACGTAAATTTAATTATAGTGGCTTGATGTCCAATCGGAAGCTTCAATACAACTTAATCGTTGATATTGAAGCTCCTGATAGGATAACAGTCCCAGCTTTTCAAACATTGGAGATCACTAAAATTAAATTGGAATAACGTTAAAGAGCATAATTCACCAAATACTACAACAATGTAAGTTCCATGAATTATTATCATGGCTGTCTGAAATCTCATTATTTTATTTACTTTGCAGTAATGTCTCCCGAGACAAATTCGAGGGGACGAAGAAAAACAGAATTTGATCCAGAAATATGTAAGAGATTGAAAAAACTTGATGAAGAGATCAAACAGCAGGAAGAAATGCATAAAATAAACATGCAAAATGAGAGAAAACTTCATGATCTCCAAAAAATTTTTTTAGAAAAACAGTTAAGGAGCGAGGAATTAGAAGAAAAAATGTTGTTGAAGAAATTGGAAATTTCAGAAAAATAAAAGATTAAGCCTTCTCAATTATGTTTTTATTTGTAAACAAATTACTTCATTTCATTGAAAGTGTCTATTAATAAATCATCTTTGAGCAACTAACCCTGGCCCCTGGGTTTCCAGCTTAATCTTCAGTCAAAGGATCACGGATAGTTCAGGCAATATTTTGTAGTACACTTGTTGTATGTGTCACACTGTTGCAGTGTTCTGTAGTTTCAGGCTCAGACCTCACCTTAAACATTTTCCAGTCTCCTATTGCCCTCTCCACAGTGTTTTGGGTATCTTTATGTGCTTCGTTGTACCAGCACTCAGGAATTGTTGAGGGGTTCAACACAGGAGTCAAAAGATATGGCTTACAAGGATATAGAAGGATTTTGCTAAGAATGAGCCAAAGTGACAGGTCGCTAAACAAGAGAACATCACATGTAATTCAGAGAAGTATCCCTCTGCTCGACAGCTGTTCAGGCGCGCCTCTTCGTAAAGTGTTTGGTTACAGCTCCTGTGAAGACATCACAGAATATGCAGACATCTAAGAGTTTCACTGAGGTATAGGCACATATGCGAGTCCGGGAAATATTTAAATTTAATTATATATGTGGAAAATCTCTTAACATGTTCTCTGAATGAGTAAAAGAAAACTGCCTTGAATGTAGATAGAAAGCTCTCAATCACAGCTCGCCACTCAACTCCACTGCCATTCACTCATAAGTGGAAACATGTGCACCAGTACGGATCTCACATTCAAGTCGCAGTTTTAAAATAAACATAATGTCTATCACAAAAAGTAAATTCAGTGTCATATTTATAGAAAAAAGATAATTTTTACAGAAGAGCACATAACACTGCACTTCCTAATTTCAATTATTTCTCTTGGCGCACTATTTTTGTCAGATGAGCACATAACACTGCACTTCCTGATTTCAATTATTTCTCGTGGCACACTGTATTTTTGTCAGATGAAGACACCGCAAAAGGAAGTATCAAAACCATTTACAAGTTAGCCAACTGCAAACGAACGAATGCGGGAAGGGAGTCGAATGGGCTCGAGGGCACAACGACCTCAGAACCTTCAGTTATATTGCCAGCACTAGCTGTCACTTTGGCTCATTCTTAGGAAAATCCTTCTATAGCCACTATCCCCCAGGATGATCCCATGTATATCTCCGCCCTCAAAAAGAACATCCAAGCCGCTTAACTGCATTATCCTGGCATCATGAAATGAACCAGGATATCTCGCGGTAATGTCCTGGGTTTTCAAATCAGGTCTAGTGACTACCTGAATTTAAACAGTATAAATACAGTTTTTGCTGTGTACCAAGATAAATATATTTTAATTCTAAAGAACGATATTTTTGAATAATGATGTTTGCTGGTAGACATATTTTGCTCCATAATTGTCAGTTTCGGAATAAAATAGTTCCATTTTAACATTAATAAATAATTATATTTCAAATTAATTCATCTTGCAATAACAAAAATGAATAATAGCTGAGTATCTTACAGTACCAATTATAAATTACAATAAGTTTCATTTAAGGTTAATAAAGTTTGTAGTAATATGTAACTTGACTTGTCTGATCAAACATTCATGTGTTTTAATATATGATAAGTTATAGTTAACTGTAGAATGTTACTGAAGGTGTCCAATTAGTTTTACGAATAAGTTGTGGGAATGATCCTTGAGAACTGTTGTTAAATGCCAAAGCTTGGGTGTTAAATGCTTTTATTCCATAACATTTTGTGGATCATGTACTTACCTCTTCAGGATCTTGAAAATTATATTTACACATAAAACAACCAATAATTGAATATTTTTCACTGACACCATGTTCCCTCCTGTTGAATCAATTTTAATGTGTTGCATCAATGCAGCCAACCACCCTGAGAAATTATCTAATCCCACAAAATGTTTGCATTGTTGATTCTTGCTGTTGACGAGTCATAAACAATCGAACATGGTTCCTTAGTTCACCAGGAAGAATATCTGCCACTTCTTTTACAATTACACAAACACTTGCTTGCCTAAAGCCATGGTTATCTACATTGTCTCTCTGAAATACATGTTATTTATAACGCAAGAATATCGTATTCATAAATAATAAGGGAAAATGTGGATTAACTCATAATTTGCCAGTAAAATACCTGAAGCAAACAAGGCTATCACAAGGATTATCATAATGAATATTGGTTTTCCATGATTATCAGGCTTTGATAATCTAACCGTTGAAGGGTACCAAAATTCAACAACTGTTCTTTTCTGAAATTATACCTTTCTTGAAATTGCATTTTTGAAAAATGCTCCAAAGTATACCAAGGAGGTGGTTTATTTATTATTTAGTCAAAAACTGTATGTGACTTATGGGGGAGAAAATCATCATAGTTTTCTTTCTCCCCATAACATCCTACATGAATTCAAATAAATCCATAAAAATTATCCACATCCAGAAATAATCCCATGTCCACAAAGAAAAAATATTTAAAGTCAACCTCAATCCACAAGATACATAAGAAATTTACTTTATACTCAACTACCTTGATATAAAAAATGTTAGCAGGGTCATAATTAGACTTCACAGGTTATGGTGCTATATATAAAAAGAATGGTCCAAAAGAGAAAGCTAAAATTCACTGTATATCCAATTGAGAAGTCCAGAACGTATGCTAGGTTGCTGTAAATCAAGAAGAGAGTCAAAAAATCAAGCAAAGATGGTAAAATAGGAATATACTACAACACAACACAAGAGGGAGGGAGCCAAAAACAGCAAAGAGTAGTAAGGAAAAGTTATGGTCCTTTGCTATACCATATATGGTTATGAGAACATTGCATGCCTTGGTGTTACTTTATATCTCTAAAGAATTTTAATAGCAGCAATAATTACCACTTCTTAATAGTGGTAAGAGGATGGAAAAGTAATTATTTTGCTTAGTTTATCTCTGATTGATTTGTACTGTCTGAATTCTTACATGTTACTGGCTGAAATTTCATGTAGGAATAGAGATGCGACATTGACAACAAAACATCAGTTTCAAAATATCTATATTAATAACATATCAATACAAAAACATCTATGTCCTTAAATCTGGTCTAACATTAATGCTTGTGCTGGGGTCGAGTCATTTAATTCAACAGCGACAGTGTTTATTAATATATAATTATGATTAAACTGGCAAGACTAACAAGTTGTATTGAAAAACTTAAAACAGTTGGTAAATACATCTTTAATTTCCACATTCATATTTGAACCTTATCATTTTCTTAATTAACCCTTAATAAACACGTAGACATGCATACTATTACAGATTATCCATACAAATTATGGAACTTGCTTTCTACAGCATAAAGCTCCGAAATAAAATTATTTTGGTGTATTCTTTTAATTTCAAGTCAGTTTTTTGAAAGATATGGTCTTGAGACTTTTCTCAAGTACCGCATATTGTCAAAAGTTGTAGCCTTTAAAAAATCTAGCCAGGAAAATAAAGTATTGAACAAAGATTCTGATGTAAAATAGAATTAGTTTCACTGAAGTTTAGCTCACTATCACTACAGACCAAACAACCTCTTACTCCTAAAAGTGTTGTACAGTTTAATTTTCCAATATCCTTTTGCTTGGAATGTTTTTAAATAAGTTTTTCTGTGTTTAAAAATATTTCCTTTGTAATACGAATGCTGAAGTGCTCATTTTAAAGCCAGCATTAAAATACCTGAATCTGAAACAAACCCCTTGGCTTAATCCCTGAAGATAATATGGAGTCAGTAATCCCTTAGTTACTGCTATGTAGGATTTCTATGCACAAAATATATTATATTACTTTCTTTGCATACTTAAGATCATTATATTAAAAAAAAAATATACTTTATTTCAAGAAACATAAAAATGAATTAAGATTATTTGAGGTGGGGGAGAATTCATCCATTCCATTGTCCATAACTAAAACTCTAAAGATTACCCATTGCTGAAATTGTTGCCTCGACCTGAGACTAGAAAATGCAAAAAGATATGGTTTCACTGAATTTCTACTTCAGGATTGACAGAAAATAGCATTAATCAGAAGAAATCTGGGTCTACTATTATCAAGCAAAAATGATTTAAACATATTTAACAGTCATGAGCCAATGGTATTTTGTTATGGGATTCCGTCTTGAATTCTCGTGCCAATAATGTAACACCTCAAAATGAGGAATCTTTATTCACTCAGCCCTGCAATGTTTAAAATAAACCCCTCTGTTCCTCCTACAGAAATTATGTTGGTAGCATGAGCTGCAGCTTGTAACTTACGAATAGGCATTCACCACAATCATAATCCAGTGAAACTTCTATTTTACGCCACTAGGGTCAAACTGGTCAAAAAAGTGTAAAATCGAGGAAATTATTTTTAGCACTGATTTTTTCTAAAACACATTGTAATTCTAAAAATAACAAATAATACATTAAAACTTCATATGAATAGAAACTGGTTGCTAAATAGCGCGTACTTCCTCGCCCGTACTTTCACGCAAAATTACGCGAAAAATACTAAAATTTTCGAGAAATTGTGCTGACCTTATTTCCAAATCTATTTTTGAGAAACAGATTTCACTATGGGAAAAATCTCTAATCTTCGTAATTATAGTTGTTTGAACTTTTGCAATTTTCAAAAATCAGAGTTTTCAACGAAAATGGGACCTACACCATTCTCTTTAACATCCTTCACAATGTCCAACAACAAAATTTAATCGAAAACGATGGAGCCATTTTTTTAAACAATTTTGAAGATGTCCGAGTTGCTTCATGTAAAGCATCCACAGAAATTACAATATCGGTTTCAAATTCGAGGGCCCGCGATATCAGCCAGATCGATAGGGGAATATCAGTTTCGGAGAAAATTGGCTGAACGGTTTAGCCGCTAGCGTTGCTCACAAACGTTTGGCTTAAATCAATTTTTCGATATCACGGACACAAAACATCGATTCTGGCTACACCACGTATTTCAGGATTTCCCCCCTAAATTTAGCTACTGGCTTTATTAACTTTTTCGATACCAGGACCGGACAATAAGAGTTTTTCTGCCGAAAATTCGCCGGTTTTTTCGCGGCATTACATAATTGACTCTGTACTGCGTAAGCGGTAGCGAGAAAGTAAAAGCAGCAACTGACTTATCCCTAGCGACAAACACACACGAAATGAAACACGTGGGTTCAGTCCTGGACAATTACTGAACCAACCAATTCAGAACATTCACCAAAATAACCGGGAGCGGTAGCTCAGTGCATCAACTGATGGCACTGCAACGCCTCTGACCGGGAAGTCCTAGGTTCCCACTCCCCACGGCGGCAGGATTTTCGACACTAGCTAGTCAGCTAGGTCGAATTCAGTCGCTGTCTGGAGGAGAATTCTAGTGGCCGGCTGCTCTGATCGGTAGTTTTCCGTGGTTTCTTCGATCAACACCAGGCGAATGCCGGAGCAGTACCGTACCAAACGGGCCACGGACCGCGCGCGATCTCTCCTTCCTCTTCCTTGACCTATCCTCTCCCCTTACATACACACTTGCACAAAACATACACTACACTACCACATAGTCCGGGAGACCGGTCGGGAGCTTAGAGCTTGTCCCGGCTGGGGCGGTGCCCCGCTGGTGGGAGAGTCCTGGTTAGGGGGATACCCCACTAGCCGACGGTAGGTCGGCGCCGGATCTCGCCATCCAGCGGGGGAAGTTCGCCGCCATCTCCCGAGAAAAAACATGCACTACACTAACTTGACCAAAGCAGTTGACGCGCCCGGAAACACGAATAAAATCAATCATTCAATTCACCAAGATATACTCCGATTTATAAATAGCAGAACACATTACATTTATTTGTATCCTCACCAGCCTTCCCGAAACCGACACTGTCATTGCTGACGCCGTTTCTGTCAAAATGTCTGTTTAAATTAAGAGTCCTGTCGTGCAAAAAACTTATTAGCGGGGTTCCAATACACATTAGAACTTCACAAGCTGGACGCAAAACCGAGGAAAACGTAAAATGGAAGAAAATTATACATTACTTATATGGATATTTTGTGGGGACTACTCGTTTATCGTATGACGTAAAATCCCCGTTTTTAAGTCAGTTATTTACCGAGTTAACCGAAGTTTCACTGTAGATGCTGGAAATGTTCCCGTCACTTGTTTCCTAGTAATTTGGTTGCTACCGACATAAATGCAATTTTGATAGGAAGGCGTGACTTGACTCGGTGAGGAAAGACTCCTTGTGCACTGTAAAATTGAACATCATGATGGCTTATAGACTGTTTCTATTTCTGCTGCAGGACCCTTTGGCATCGTGCAATGAAAATGTTCATGGAGTTGGTGCCTCGGCAGTTGGTGAGTTGAAAGAAACAATTATTCTTATGGTTGTCATCACCAGTGGTGATGCCCATGAGCTCAAGTGTAAGAAGTTTGCAGACTCACCCAACAGTTTCTCCATATGTATTAAAAAAAAGTGTTATAGTGTTGCATATTAAATGGAGGTTTCATGTGGTTCAAATCATGTCAAAGTATTGACGAGTCATGACCATTACTGAGTGGAGACCAGAAGCTAGTTGGAATGAACAATATGTATGTGTGTGTGTGTGAGAGAGAGGGGGAGAGGGGAGAGAGAGGGAGAGAGAGAGAGAGAGAGAGAGAGAGAGAGAGAGAGAGAGAGAGAGAGAGAGAGGTGAGAAAAATAAGGTTTAGAGTGGGAGGGAGAGAAAAAAAGAAAATTATCGAACATAACTTGATGTTGATCCTTTTGAATTTTGAGATTATCACATCACAAACTTCTGTAAAAGCAATGTTGGTCAAAATAATGTTCATTGCATTACATATTTTAATATAAATTGTATGAGAAACTATTCTTTTATATCATTTGGGTTCGTTATTGAGAATTGTTTTTCAGTGAATTTAATTATTTGGTATGCAGTGGCTCACCCGAGGTGGGGAGGGGGGACATGTCTCATGGATTATTAGCCCTCTGCCCCAGAAGCCAATGATACATATTAAACTAATGGTGACACAAATGGTTCAGACTTTCTCGTAAAAGTTTCTAATTTCCTTGGTGTGGACCAGCTTTACGTTCTTGCCCCATCCCAGCTGCCACCTTTTGCTGCCCAAAGTAAATTTTTTTGAAATTTTCTCAACAAAATTTTGAGCCGTCTTTAAGGAAATGGCGTTACTGTAAATACAAAATTTGAAGATCTTTTTTACAGAAACCTAATATTGAGTTTGAGTATCAAATGAAATTTATTGTTTATAATCAGTTCTTTCAAAAAGGCCAAGTACTTTTTTTTTGAAAATTTTAGTTACCAAGCAATATTGCATTCAACATGTACAATTTAAAAATATAGAAACACAAGATTTTCTCGCATATGACTTAAATTTTTTTCTTAAAACTTTTAGTAGTGATAGTGCTAAATGTACCCTATGAGATGACAAATGACATATTACTGTATTCTTTTGTTTTTTTTCCAAAATTACAAAAATTTAGATTTTTACTTGTGTCTCACGTCGTTAATTTTTACATTAGCGGCAATTTGTTCACTGTTGTATTTATGAGTACATATGCTTTAAATAATGTCAAATAAAGTTTCTCGAAAACTCAACAGATTTCTGTTAAAAGGAGCTCAAATTTCCACATTTTCAGAAACGCTCAAACACCATTTCCTCAAAAATGGCTCCAAATTTTTCCTTCAAACTTTTCGTATGCATAGTGCTAATAGCACTGTTTAAGACGGCATAAAATTAATTTTGCTGTATTCATTTGTTTTTTTCAAAAAATACACAAATATTATTATGAAAAACCTTCCAAGCTGCTAATATGCACATTTCCAGCAATTTATATACACAATTGTATTTGGGTGTGGATATGCTTCAAATGAAGTGTTTCGAAAACCCAATACATTTCTGTGAAAAAGAGCTAAAAATTTCGCACTTACAGCAACGCTTAATCACCATTTTCTTAACCCTTCAGCGTGGTATGCCATCTGCAGACGGCAGTTTCCTTTCTCTTCTAAACGCGGTATGCCATACCTGAAGAGCATAGATTTTCCTTTCCATTCGCGGTAAGCCGTCTCAGGACGGAAGGACTGCTTTTCCTCTCATTTGCGGTGTGCCAGACGGCACGGCCAGGTGTGTCAGACGGCTGATTGCTTGGCGGTGCTGTGCACAGTCGCTGGCACTGTGTTACGGCGAATTTTCTGTTTCTTTTTGAGTGATTTTCGATACTAATAGTTTAATATCGGTTAAAGTGTTTCAATTTCTGTTTTTATGGAAACAATAAATTTACAATACTTGTCGTCTATGTACTACGTATCATATTGAATTATTGCGACTGTCAGGTATACGTGGTATGTATTATTTAATTATCTGAAAATATTTGTTGCAACAAGTGTGTGTCATATTTATAATAATTAACGTAATTTGTTGTAGTGACTAATTTTAATGTGATTGCCTCGAATTGTGCTGGTTTGTCCGAGTCAGCTATTGAGGAAGAACTTCTTCTCCAGTCAGAAGAGGAGTCCAGTGAATCGGATTGCAGTGATTCTGACGCATCGCAGGAAGACAATGATATGAACGCCGAAAATGAAGATTTTTCAGAGTTCGACGCTTTCATTTGGGAGAATATGGACAATTACGAAGGTCAACGGGAAGTTTTCATTGGTGAGCAAGGACCCCAACACGAAGCGATGCATTCAGTGAACATCATTTCGATTTTTAAATTGTTTTTTGATTATGAGTTAGTATGCATGATAGCTAACGAGACTAATCGTTATGCTTCTCAGTACATGCAAAGTCGTGGCATGTTGTTTCCATTTAGATCGCGAATCAGAGACTGGAAGCCTGTAACTATAGATGAGGTGTATGTAGTTCTAGCAATATTTATGTTGATGGGCATAATTCAAAAGCCAACAATGCGGTCGTATTTTTCAACAAATGCTACTATAAAGACCCCTATATTTTCGACGGTGATGTCATTAGATCGCTTTGAATCTGTATGTAGGTTTTTTCATTTTGTGGACAATGACAAAAAGAATTCGTTTCAGGGCCCAAAAAAGCTATTTAAAATCTATCCTGTTCTTGTGCATTTGAATGAAAAATTTAAAAAGTATTATTTGCCTGGGCAAAATATTTCAATTGACGACTCACTGACATTGTGGAAAGGTCGCTTATCTTTCAAACAGTATATTCCGCTAAAAGCTGCGAAATTTGGAATAAAATCGTTTGAGCTGTGTGAATCTAGTACTGGCTATTTATGGTCGTTTATTGTGTACACAGGAAAGGACACCATTTTCGATTCTCGGCCAGTTTCATGTACTATTAATAAAACGACAGAAATTGTCTTAAATTTAATACAACCATTGCTAAATAAGGGCTACACTTTATGGATGGACAATTACTACAACTCCCCATCATTGGCTGCGATGTTAAAAAAAATGGGAACAGATTGTGTCGGAAAACTGCGTTTGAACAGAAAAAATGTTCCCAAAATATTGCGAGAAAAGAAATTGAAGCGTGGTGAGTACATCGCCCGACACTCGGGCCCCGTTTCAGTGTTGAAATGGATGGATAAGAAGGCTGTTTCAGTAATAAGCACCTACCACACAGATGAGTTTAAAACAGTCACTACCAAGAGAAAAGAAGAAATTAAAAGACCCGTGTGCGTTATTGATTATAATAAATATATGGGAGAGGTAGATGTGAGAGATCAGTATTTGCAAACATACCTTATTGAAAGGAAGAAAAGCAAAAAGTGGAATATGAAAATGTTCAGAAGATTGTTAAATGTCACAGTGTTAAATACATTTATTATTTGGAAAAAGAATCACACTGCGACAAGAATCGATTCTTTGAAATGTCGTATAGACCTGGTGGAGCAATTGCTATCTGAACACTCGCGTGACAAAAGAGCAGCGTGTGAGCGCCCTTCGGCGAGTGGTTCAGAGCGCTTGATAGGGCGACACTTCCCTGAAAGGATTCCACCTCAAGGCGAGAAAATGAAACAGCAGAAACGATGTGTGGTATGTCACAGAAATGGAAGACGTAGAGAACCTACATTCTGGTGCCCAGATTGTAAAGTTGGACTTTGCCCTGACACTTGCTTTAAAAACTATCATACTTTAGAGAATTATTAAGAGTATCTTTAAAGAATATTCATGTACTTTATTTTTAATTACATTGTATAAATAACATTGTTACATAAACATTGTTGTAAATGAATGAAATTGTTTCAGTTATTTTAATCTGCCATTTCCTTATAATAGTAATAGTAATAATAATAATAATAATAATAATAATAATAATAATAATAATAATAATAATAATAATAATAATAATAGTTGTATTATTGAATATTTTTGCCGAGGAGAGGGAAATGCATTACGCATATCGGTGAGGCCGGTTATGTCGGACTCTCCAGTATGGCATAACGACTAAAACCTAACCTCCTCGTTCCTCATGGGCCGTGGTATCTTCTGCGCGGGACGCGATAGAAATATGAACGATCCAGATACAGTCCCTTTAACCAATACTTTTCGAGAATTGCTGGCGGATCTCCCTAAGAGTCTTCAGCCACAAAATTCAATGTTAGACAACTCTCCAAAAACTTTAAACACCATGTTCGTTTCCGAAACTTCTTCCTATGAAATTCTCAAAATAATCGATAAACTAAAAAATAATATTCGTCTGGTTTAGATGAATTTCCGGATTGTTTGTTAAAGACCTGTGAGCTTGCCATTATACATCCGTTAACCCCTATGACTAATGCATCCGTATGCACCGGAACTTTTCGCGATATTTTCAAAACAGCTATAATTAAGTCGCTCTTCAAAAAAAGGCAACTAAAGTGAAATTAAAAAGTATCGGTCTATTTCACGTCTCAGTTTTTTCAAAAATATTAGAGACACTTTTACGTACGAATGGAAATCTTTCTCAGTAAACACAACGCGCTTTCAGATTGCTAACATGGATTTAGAAAATCAAAATCTACGGAAACAGCCATATTTTATTTTCTTGAAGATGTCGCCTCATCATCGGATCAAAACGAAGCACCTATTGGATTATTTTTAGATATTTCAAAGGTTTTGACGTCATTGGTCATGACATTTTTCTTTCAAATTTACCTTCATTTGGAATCCGTGGTATTTACCTAGATTGGTTATGTTCGTACCTTAAACAACGATCTCAGAGAGTGAATATACCTTACTGGAATGATGGAACATTATGTACACACCTTTTCGACTCTTGGCTAATTGCACGTGGAGCCCCTCAGGGATCGATTTTAGACCCTAATTCTCTTCCTATTATACGTAAACGATACGCCTTTGACGATTCGAAACGGAAAAAGTTATTTTTGCGGGTGATACAAACATTCTTTGCAATAAAGAAGCCGTAAATAGTACAATATCAGATGTTTCGAATTGGTCCTGTAATAATAAATTAATAGTAAATGAAAAGAAAACAGTTTTAATGCAGTTTTCCATTTCAAATAAACAATTCTGTACTCCATTGAAAATGAACTGTGAATCATAGACTGATGTTAAGACAACCAAATTTTTAGACCTCTCAATTCTGTCAAACCTCAAATGGAACGTACATTTAAATGAATTGAATATAAAATTAAGTTCATTTTGCTACGCCTTCAGAATTTTTTCAAATTCAGTCAGCCTTCATAATGCTCGTTGTGTATATTTTGCGAATATTCATTCCCGCCTGAGATATGGCATAATATTCTGGGGAAATACATCTTACAGCTCCCAGACTTTCAGATTACAAAAAAAGTTGTACGAATAATTACCAAATCCCACCCATGTGATTCTTGTAAGCCTCTCTTTATTAATCTAGGAATGTTTCCATTACCTTGTGTGTTGATTTACGAATCAGTGGTTTTTGTCAAAAATGACTTGCTTAAGGGCGGTAATATATTTTCAGAAAACGCCGATGTCCATAACTATAACACTCGACGTAGTAATCGTATCCATTAGGTGATAGTATCAACAGCTCTTTACAAAAAATTTACATACATTACATGTACATTATTTTACAACACTTTGCCAGATGACATTAAACGATTAAATTCAATAGAAAAGTTTAAATCCCAAGTACAGTTGTTTCTTCTGCATAACTGTTTCTATACAATTAGACAACTGTTTCTATTCATAAGTGTTTCAATACAATTATATACTGACCATCAACAGGAAGGTAACATTCATTTTAACTGTGATATTTAATGTATTATTTACCATTTGGACTGTATAATTCTAAACAACCTGTAACAAGTCTTGTACCACAGCCTCTGGGTCAATGATCCCCATCTCAATCAGGTTTTTCCTCCAGTTTCCCTGATCCTTTGAGCAAATGCTGAGATGGCCCCGTGTTTTGCTTCTGGACGTAAATGTAACTTCATTATCTGTGCACGTCTTCCAGAATTCAGTGGGAAGTATAATTATTCAAATTATCGTTCTCTACGTCGCGGCAGGAAGTATTATATCTTCCCGAAGGACATGATGAGGGCTAAGAGCCTAAAACTATAACTTATTTACCCTTGAACATAGATTTTATTTCATCGGAGCGAATATTTTGTTAAGAATCCTTCGCTGCAACGCTCATTTTCTTTCTGTATTCAAAATTAAAGTAGTATATGGCTTAGGGAAGGGATCACAGAATTTTGAAAACGTGCACAGAATTCACTTCTCCCCATAGATCGTCACACACAGTTTTAAACTATTTTTGACGTAAAATAAATAGCATTCTTCCTCATCTCGGGATTCGCCCACACTATCGAGCACGTAGGCACTTTTTGTTGATACAGTACAGCAGGAAAGCGCCACATTAGGTATCACTATTTCCATGAAAGATCGTACTTCATTCTTAACCTCGCCCGCGCTGTAGTAGAGCTGCAGAATCGTAAACTCTCTCGGAAAATTAGTTTTCTAACTTTATAGTCAGATTTTTTCGGTTTTGCTACTTTTATCTTCCCCACTGCTGTGTATATGGACCTAATAGTCCCACCAGGGCCTCACGCAGTACCTATCCGTCTTTTGGGGACATTGCCAGTGAAAAGCATTTTCCAGCTTCAGGAACCAAAAGGGCCATCTCAGTTCCGAACAAGGTGCTCAGAAACTCACGGACACCACTAACACCTACACGAAAAAGAACTGAAAATAACATCATTATTCTGTGCTGAATTGCATGAAGAGTGACAGGTTCTGTTTCTCGAGAAAATTGGATTTAAAAGTCACTTCCGGGCGCAAAATTCAAACTGTGTCATCGCTGACACTGCGGCTTACCCATGTCGAGAGACAATGGTGAGCGACTGCGCATCGCATCCGACTTCAGCCAATGAGCTTCAGGCATCCATTTGCCAACACAATGTAGCGGGAATTTTAAATCCAGCCACAAACCAAAATTACCACAAGTCATTGAAGCATTTCTTTCAAATATTGCATCTTGTACACCCTGATCGCGTTATTTTTGGTTGGTTACCGTTTAAAATTGACGCTTTATGCCGCTTTCAAAATGTTTTTCAACACTACTCGCTCTCCATGCAACATGGCGGCTAGCGTCTGGTCTGGCTTTTCAAATGATGTGTCCGTGCTGTGGTCACGTGATTCGTGACGCAAACTGGTGCTGCACAGAACGAGTAAAAATCGGTGCGCCGGAGTGACCCACCCATAGCTTTCCACCATTGGCTTCTCCTACGACGCTGAGCGTGACATCGTTTCACTGTGAAACAATCGATAATATATCTGCGAGGGAAAATATCACGTGCCACATACTAGAGAACTTAAATAGTATCAAGTGTTTAATGTGATCAATTCAATCTATGAACTGTAGCTCGTACTGAAAATACAGTTATATTGAAAATGATCATCGTGGTATTTAGCAGTTTAAAAATGAACCCTGATCACGAACCAAGAAGCATGAAAATAATTATTCTGGAATACTAATATAATACTAATATTATTTTTTGCATATCTTCAGGATGAAATAGTGTCTTGTGATTAAGACAGCTATATAAATGGTAGTATCTTGAGAACTAAATCAGTAGTAAATGATACTATCTCTATGATAGTATAGTTCTAAATGTGACACAGAACAAAGAATCCTATGGTTGAAATTTTCGCTAATAAAATATTTGAATTTATTGGCTACATCTACCGACAAAGGTGGCTGAGGGCATCTCCTGATGTCACTGCAGCTACGTATCTAGGTCGAATTCAACCGCTGTTTGCAGAATTCTAGAGGTCGCCTTCTCCGATTGGTAGTTTTGCATGGGGTCTCCGATCAATACCAGGTGAATGCCAGAGCAGTACCCAGACAAACGGACCACGCACGATCTTTCCTTCCTCTTCTGTGTCCTATTCTCACCCCTTCCACATACATGCGCTACACGTAGTACCACACACGTCAGGTGACGAGTCGGAAACTGTGCCGCGGTTGAGGCGGTGCCCCGCTGGTGGGAGGAAAATCCTCGCTAGCCGACGCCTAGGTTGGCAAAGGATCTCGCCATCCAACGGGGGAAGATCATCGTCCCCACCGAGATAAAAAATGTACTACACTTGTGGGGCTAATGACTTGAGCAGTTGTCGCCAGAAATCGGTAATCAGTCGATCAACAGTCACCCATGGGTCCATCGCTCGCCGGCCAGTTGCCCCCGGTGCCAGCAGACGCCTCGGAAAGGCCATCTCGCACTTGTCCTTTACTAGAGGAAATTGACCCCGGGGCGGGCTCCTGGGCGTTAGCCCCTCCCAGCACCCCGCAGATGTACAAGTACGCCCTCGGGCTGGTAGCTGGGCCCCGCCAGGACGCAGTTGACCCTCACGGTAACCTTCCTATACCGAAGCCAAGAGCCCAACTGCGGGCTACCTGAACTAAGGTTCGAGTGACTCGGAGCCCCCATCCCGTCTCCTCACTGCCTACACCTCTAGGCTAACGACGTGAGTATTGCCGGAACCTAGACAACATGTATCAGTTTCCTGCCGGACTTTTCTATGTGGGTTCCCAAGCATTTCGAGAAATCTCGTTCACTCAAACCTGCTCAAATGTCAACGTGCCATGGGCACAGCTGGTGGGTTGCCAGGCAAGCCCGGCAACCGGGAGCGTAGCATCGCGTACTCACTGTCTTCACCTTGCAGCAAACGACGTGAGTGCCGCCGCGAAACTCAGGGTCCGGCTGGTCGCCATCAACTGCCCACCAGAAATGACGTCACCGCTATTTCCCCTTGCGGGGACCTCGGAAAGGCTGTGAGCCGTGGGTCCTTGACGCGACGCACGGCGACTCCTTCTGCGAACCACTGTGCTCATTGCACCCGCGCACGTCAGAGCGCAGGGTGCCCACTAGAGCGCAGTGTCTTGCGCAGGTGCGCCGTGACTCTGCTGTAGGCGGAAGAGAAACTGATTGAAGCCGCGCGTGTTCTTAATGGTAGTTTTTCTACTCCCATTGTATAATTCTGCTGCAACCCGCTGCATAATGGTACTCATTACAATACAGATTTCATTATGATACAGGTCCTCGACCAATCACAGAGAAGCTTACAAATCAAGTATTGACACTCCAATAATCATTCAGAATCGTTCTAGTAAATGTTTTGCTCGATTGTATGTATTAAAATTGCATTTAATATTATATTATGTTTATCAGTTTTAATTTCTTTTATCAGTAATTTTTATGTGGAATATTATATAAAATAAATTGAATCGTAAAAACGAGAGACGTTAGGAGCGAGTTATCAAATTTGTACGAATGCAATAAAGCTTAACATTATAAACGAGTTGCATACGCTATTTTTGTATAAGAGCATTATAAATTATTAAGAGAATCCAATTTAATTTTGAGGAACAACTTTCTTGTATCGTCATGGGTATTTGACATTGTGCGAAAAAATGGCGGTCGGCTGTTCTGTTTACCTCTACCTCCCCCGATTCTCTCGCCGCAATTGGCTCAATGTGAAGGTGCAATCATTCGTGCCGTAAAATCTAATACGTCATCATTTGTGCCGAAAAATGCCCGATTATGTACGATTTCTTGCAACAGAAAAGATCTTTTATAATGCTGGAATACAAAAAGGTTCATGACACAATCCATGAGGATTATTCACGAACGAAGCTGAAGGCTGCGCAACTGTAGTGGAGGACGTTGCCAAGAAAGCGGGCATACGAAACGGTAAGTAGTTTTGTAACTCTTTGTTGGTAGTTTATCTGAACAGGTCCCTGGAATATTTTTCCACTTTCTTTTCTTTCCACGTTCTTTTGGTTTCCATTGGTTTCTATCTTTCTTCCACAGAATGATCAAACATTACACACTTGATTCAAAGCAAATGTTATAGAAACTGAAAAGTGA
The DNA here is from genome assembly GCA_011170035.1 of Teleogryllus occipitalis. Classification (NCBI taxonomy): domain Eukaryota; kingdom Metazoa; phylum Arthropoda; class Insecta; order Orthoptera; family Gryllidae; genus Teleogryllus; species Teleogryllus occipitalis. Next base: position 69,906 of record BLKR01001604.1, on the reverse strand, counting down.
AAAGTATTTTTCCCTGAGGTACTCACGAGCGTAGTTGTAACCTGATTTACAAATTCGTTCATAATGTTTAGAAAGAGCCAATGAATAATGTTCAAGATAGTGAACGTAGTATTGTCTATTATTAATGAAACCATAAATTAACTTGAGTTATCCTGTGTTACTGAAAGTTGATAGTGCTGATCAGTGTCGGGATAAGGCAGTAGTGTTGTAGTGATCTCGGACCGAAGGGTCGCGGGTTCGAGTCCCGCCTCGGGCATGGTTGTATTTGTGTTCGTCCTTTCAGGGGGGATTCGAGCTTCGGAGTGATTTGAATATAAAACTCACACTTAGATATGAGTACACACTTTTATCATAATAATAAATTCTGATGCATGTAATATAACATAAACGAATTTAAAATATACAATTATCCTTACTTCATACCACTATGGGAGGGGGCGCAATTGCCTACTCTTGTCCGCCTCCCCTCCCCCAATCGCGCCTCTACTGCTGAGCCTGTGAAGCGGGATGTAGAGGTATTCGGAAGGGCTACGGAAGTGATGCGTTAGAAGGACACCTGTCCTCGCGGATCTAACGAAGCAAAGATGCATGAGGGAGATTTGAAAACCGAGTCACATGTGAGATAAAATAAAATTCTGAGAATTGACAAATGTGGCGGGTAATGAAATTTGCTGATAAAAGATGGAGGACAGGCACCAAAAATCGTACAAAATTCTTGAAACTGTAAATGAAATAATGTATGGGATCCAAACTCTCTGATGCGACATCTCCCGGGTTAAAACAACATACTATAACGTTTTTGAAGCCTTTGATGCCCAAGAATGGGATAACAAAATAACTGAAAATTTAAAATAATAATTAACGAACTATGTGAATGATCTGAGTACTCCAAGCTAGTAACCTACTAAATTATTTATTAATCAAAACAAGTTTGTATTTTATGTAAGAAAGTTAGTTTCACTTTAAACGAAAAATACATGTATTGAAAACATATGATGACATTGTAATTGTATGCAAATTCTTGGTATCTCCTTTTTCGAAACACTTTCTCTCTGCCATGGAACCATTCTTATGGAATTGAAGTACGTAGTTATGTTCTGTGAAATTGTAAAAGCTTTCTGTGAATTTGGGATAAAGTTAGACTGTAACAATGATCGCAGTTAATCCTTCGACATTTCTTCTATATTCTCGCATTCACTTTAGCTACAGAATTTCTGAAATAATGATGCAACACACTAGCTGCCTTAACACTATTCTCTTTTAATTTGAAACTATGCTCGAAAAGTTTGAAAATGCAATGGACGTTATCCCAAAGAAAAAGAAAAAGAATGTTTACTTTAACGAAACAATGATATGGTCTAATGAATTAGTTTATATTTACATTGTATACTTTAAAAAAAGACTTAAATGCCTGTAACAAGTTATGTACTTCAGCTTCAGGGTCAATGACCCCCATCTCGGTCGGGTTTTTGTCCAGTTTCCCTGATCCTTTGAGCAAATGCTGAGATGGCCCCTTGATTTGCTTCTGGACGTAAATGTAGCTTCACTATGCGCACGTTTTGTTGAGCTTTCCGTTTACTTGTAGTGGTAGTAGAGCTCAGGGTGAGTTTCTATTTTGTTAGCAATACAGAAAAATTAAATCTGTTCGTTCGTATACCGTTAAAAATATTTTTTCTATAATTGGCAACGAAAATATCTAGTTTTTGAAATGATAATTTGTCGCTTTTGTAAATTTATTATTATTATTATTTACTATTATTTTTTCATCTTTCAACTATTAATAGTTAAATTGTTGGGAAGGGATTCTGAAACTCAAGAAAGCGTGCGCAGATGATTTTCTCCCCCATACGTCACATACAGTTTTTGGCTGTTTTTGACTAAATAAATAAATAAATTTCAAACCTGCGTTCTACCGTTTGGCGTGCTCAAATCTTTAATTGAATGAGTGAAAGCCAGAACGGTATAAGTGACATTTTATAAATTCTAAGAAAAACGTGTTTCTTTAGTCTATATTTCATTGACAATGTAATTTCGTGGTTTTAACGTATAATTGAAATGCTGTGGTTTTAACGATTAAACAAAGCACCACGACTTTACAGTGATATGAATTAAATACACAGTTTTCTCAGAATTTATAAAATGTCACACCGTTCTGGTTTTCACCCATTCAATTGATGATTATGTTTTCGTAATTGTCAGTAACGCTTCGGTTTGGGTAAGGTTGCATCAAATTCTCAATTAAAGGGAACACTTTATCTCCAAATGCGAAAAGCCTGTATTGGAGATTGTACTGCAGGTGATGGAATCTGAAAAGAACCTTTCATCATTCATCATCATCTATAACACTTGGGTTGAAAATACTTCCGTCGTTGTACCTTCCTGGAGATCCTACATCAATTGTAATGAATTAATATTTTGAGTCGACGTTAACCATTAGCTTATCGGAGAAAGTAGTTTATTATCGAAATAACATGATACAGTTTTCCCAATTTTCTTTATCGTAACATTTGTCCAGCAATAGCGCCAACGCCCACTCACAAATACAATAAGTATACAAATCGCTCGATCTGTGCATATTAACGGCGTGAGAGATATTAAAAAAATACATTTGTGTAATTTTTTTAAACAAAAGAATGCAGCAGAATGGTTCTTAAGTAGTCAAAACAGTGCAATTAGCACTATCCGCGTGAAAAGTTTGAAGAAAAAATTTGGAGTCGTTTTTGAGGAAACAGCTTTTGATCGTTTCTGAAAGTGCGGCGATTTGAGCTTATTCTCACAAAACTTTTGATTTTTGAACTGTATATGACATTATTGATAGCATATGCCCTCATAAATGCAATAACGTGAACAGATTTGTAAACGTATCTGTTCACGCTGATGTAAATATTAACGACGTGATAGATAAGTTAAAAAAATTATATTTGTAATTTTTGAAAAACAAATATATAGCAGAATGGCGTTTGTCATCTTATTTATTTTAACCCTACACCTTCCAAAATTTTAAAGAAAAAATGTATAGCCGTTTTCGAGAAAATCTTGTTTTTGTTATTTTTAAGCTATATTGCACGCATTTATTGCGGGAAAAGTACTAGAATTTTCAAAAAAATGTACATGATCGTAATGAAAGAACTATGAAGGAAAAAAATTACTTGAAGGTAAAATCTCCATCTTCAGTTTTGTAACTATAGGAATAACCCAAAAAATATTTCAAACGTTTGAAATTTTCGAAAATTAAGAGTTAACAGTGGAAAACGGACATATGTCATCTTTATAAGTATATTTTACTCTATTCTGTCAAAAAATTGAAAGAAAAAATTTAGAGCTTTTTTTGAAAATTTAAAGGTTTTTCAAAATCGTAAAGCTTTGTACCGCGCCAGATCGACCGTGGAATATCAATTTTGGAAAGAATCCTACGTATGGTTTTGGCGCTAATGGTGTTCACAGACGGACAGATATACATACAGAAAGACGGTCGTTTTGAAAAAGCAACAACAATTTTTTGGCATCAGGGGACCCCAAAACGTGTATTTCCGTTGAAATCTCGAAATTGATTTTCCGCAGCATTATATAACTTTATCTATATTACATATATTACTCCATATATACGTACTATACGAGAAAGTAAAAAAAAGAAACAACATGGAAGCGAATAATTGTTTTGTAGCCTTATTTTTTAACGTTCTAATTCAAAAGCAAATATAGCGCACGTCTAAATTCCCTCTCTGCTCCTTTGTTGCAGGTGTTGGAGGGAAAGCGAACTGGGAGAAGCGGAGACTTTCGCTGGGAGACGCTCTCGGGAGGCAGCAGAATTGCGTGGAAAATGGAGCACCGGCTCAATCAATTAAACAATGGAAATCTCAAAAACATTTGCGATTTCTGCAACCAAACGTGGCAAATAAAACACGAAAAGGAAACTTAAACCAAGGTACAGACGATAGAGTAACTCCACCGCAAAATTGCGGCATCGATAATTCAACGGAAGTAGTTGAACAGCGTAGGTCGAACAGGCAGCAAGGATTCGGAAGTGCTGTTGACGAAGCTGTATTTCAAGCGCCTCCTGAAATTCCATCTCCGACACAAGCTCTGATTCTTTCCCCGTCAGCCATCGACTCAAAATCTGCTAAAACCAAAAAGAAAGAAACTGTAGCTGGCTTACTCAAAAGACACTTGGAGCAACATGAAGAACGAAGGAAATCGAGATCGGAAGAAACAAAACGGATGTTCGAACAAATGAGTGCTCCAAGCGATTCTCTATATCACTTCTTCCTATCTATGTACGGGGTGACCAAAAATATGCCACCGACGTTGCAGTTCGCCGTCAGGAAGAATGTTTTACGTGTCGTTACGGATATGGAGGCCTCGTTGCTCAACATTCCAGCGGATCATTCCCCCAAAACGTCGCAGCCTAACACTGATCAGGGGACGTCCCAATTCAGCAACCGAACATTCAGACAATCCTGGACCGGATCATCGACTCCAGCCTCCTCTGGCCATTACGATAATACAATGAGCTACACATCACAGACAAGCGAGAAAAATTTTGAGATTGAACCAAACACTTCAACTACAGGTTGAGGTCAACAAGATTTGGTCAAATGTATGATCTTTATGAAAATTGAATTTAAGATAAGGAATTATTTCACTATTGAAGTTACCTAAAATCGATGACATTTGCGACTTTTTCAGCGATTTATTTGATCTTCTTTATTCAATAAAAATTTTTCTGTAAAAGATACATTTTTAATTTCCACCTGTGTTATGTTCGGAATAATACACGCTTTAACCAACACAGATTTATTAACACAGAAAGTACATCAGGTACATATTCAAAACCAAAAGAATGTACCAAAACACAACAGCCAAGGTCGAATAGCAAATGTCCAGGAGATGTACCAAAACTAGCAGGGTCTAACAGATAATCAATACAGAATTCCAAATAACTTGCCGGGCCAACAATCGCTTATAACACTGTACGTATCTCCTGACTCAACTTCACACAATCACCAAACTCTAGCGCTCTGCTGTCCGGGCTGGCGGTGCCCGCTCTTAAAGCGGGCGGTGCTGCAGACTCGCAATCCGGCTGCTGGCTCCGCTGATTCCCTTGATTGCCGCTGAGCGCTGCCCTCTAGGCGCGCTCTTCAAACGTTCACAGCCGCGACAACCTGTATTGTATAGTTACTGCAATCCTAGATCACGTCAAGGAATCTAGTGGGAGCCATATTTACAGGTTTTGTTGGTAGGACCCAATTTTAAACCTTTATTAACTACTAGAGTCCGAAAATTAGGGCATTTATTTTGCCTAAAATAGGCAGACAAAAAGGCATTTATTTGTACTAAAATAGGCGCGTTAAAAAGGCATTTCTTTTGACTAAAGTAGGATTACAAAAAGGCATGTAAACAATGAAAAATCAAATTTAAAAACAGTTATTGTAAAAAATTAATAATTATAATGATTACCTAAAATTTACATTAGCTCTTGCGTGCAAGAAACTGATATTTTCTTTGTAATCTTGATTTCACATGAACACTCTCGGTATGAAGACTACCAATTTGTTTTACTCGCGACGTTGTTGGATTGCTTCCTTGCGTAACTGACGTGCTCGGACTGTGCTCCAATATTTTACTAATTTTGACTACTTTCTTACATCTTTCAGGTACCTTTTGTTTTTAAATTGTTTTCTTTACTTGTTTACTTGTTACAGGAACGCGGAAAGAGATTTATATTGTCCGAAGCAGTGGAAAAGAAGTAAATAGTTATTTGTTTAAAAGACAGCGTAACGGACAAACGTGCATTTTAACGAGTTCAAAGACTTTTAATACATATTTGCTGTACAAATAAATTTAGTTTTGCGTAAAGGGTTAAACAACTAGTGAAAGTGTTGTGATAATTGTGAAAAACATCAAAATTCAAAGTTTCGCATATATTAGTAACGGAAAATTTTGAACCTTGTGATTTCAAAAGAATATCAAAGTGGTGAATTTTTGTGGCCTTTAAAGAGGTAAAGTATAGTAATCTAATTGTATTTATTAGTTTGCAGCTTAGATCTATTAACGGAAACACACTCAACTCTACTCGCAATTAACCAATAACATTTAAATACTAATTAGAATCACATTTCTTTTATTTTTTAAATAAATACGTAACTTAAATTAAATAATTTAATACACGTAAATTAAAAAGATAATTTAGGAAACATTTTTGACACATAATCTGATTTCTCATCTAATTATTTATTCTCATATTTGCCACGCATTTGATAAACATTCGTGACATGGCTACTATTCGCTATACACTTTCTACTCTGTACACTCTCAAAGCCGACCTTCTGAAAGCCTTCACACACGTAAACAAAAATTTAGATGAACATATCCGAAGGCTCGAAGAGGTCGTTCAAAACTCAGACGGTTGGACAACAATAGGCAACACCGCAGAAACTTTCAACCGTCCATCCGCGAAAGCAAAAACACAATCATCTCAACCAATCATGACTCAAAACAGATTTGCTGTGTTAGATTATGACAATGATTTTCCATGCCTTCCCAATTCTCACTACCCCCTCCCATCATCGACACGTCCACCCACAAACCGACGCAAACAGGCTAGCAAGCGCAAAGAAACAAAGACACGTAGAGTTGCGCAACCTGGCCCACAAGTGAACAAGGACATTCCCACTGAGCCCACGAAAAAGGTACTAATTTTAGCAGATAGCCATGGGCGACAAATCTCCTCCCTGCTCAGTGGGAAACTCCCATCCAATTTCTCTGTCATGTGTGTGTTTAAACCTAACGGGAGGTTTGCCGACGTGATCAGTGAATTGGACACCCACACAAAAACTCTCACCAAAGATACAGTCATCATCATAGGAGGGCAGAATGACATCAATTTGGGTAGTCACTTTACACCTGAGCAACATGTTGACAAACTACAACGTGCCGCCCAAAACACGAACATTGTAATCTCGACTCTGCCCTTCTGGTACAACAAACCAACACTGTGCAAAGAAATTAGACACGCAAACAACAAATTAAAACTGCATCTGAGAGGCACACATGTTAAATTATTTGAGCTTAACTTTCTCTCAGAAAAACACTTCACCCGGCATGGTCTTCACTTGAACCTTGTCGGAAAACATGCACTCGGTAGCGAACTTGCCAAACACATCCTTACACCTCAGCAGTATCCTATCCAAGATTCATCCCCACCTACATCTCCTAGTTCTCTTCCATCCTCCGGAACCCCTTTGGACCCAATTACCTTATCCCTTGAACCTAATCCTTGTACTACCTCTCCCATTATTCATTCCCCTACATCTGTAACCCCTCCTTCCTCACCTCCTAACACTGCTGGGACACGATACTTCCTTCGACCACGCACTCGAGGTAAAAATGAGATAAATAAATAGCAATTACAGTCAGATGCAGCAGAAAAGCATCCGTGTAGGTACATTCAAAAAATTCAAATAATGCATCATAATGTGCAATCTCTTTCAAATAAAATTGAATTTATCGAGGCAGCATTAGAGTGTGATCTCAGTCAAATAGATGTTCTTTGCTTTACAGAACATTGGTTATCTCATAATGATCTAAACACACTCCAAATTCCTAGTTTTTACCTTGCAGGATCTTATTGTAGAGCAAGGGAATCAAATAAAGGCCTTGCTTACGGAGGTTCGTGTATTTATGTAAGAAATAATATTGATTCTACCTTCTTGTCAGAATTCAGTTTATATGCAGTTGAAAAAGTTTTTGAAATAACAGTTGTACATCTTACTACGCTCAAAATTATTTTCATTTGCATCTACAGACCTCCAACAAAGCAAGCTTTAGATTATTTCAATTTCGTGGAAAATCTAGAGATAACTGTGAACAAAATTAGTAATCTCTCTTTTAAATCCATTGTTGTATGTGGAGATTTCAATATTGATTTTCTGAGCGAATCCCACGAAAAAGAGCAGCTTCTCAATTTAATTCATTCTTTTAATTTAGATATTACAGTGAACGTACCTACACGGAATACTCTTAAATCACAAACAGCAATAGATCAAATTATAATTAAAAAAACCACAACTAGATATGAAATAATAACGAATAATCTAGGTTACAGTGACCACGATGCACAAATTCGTACAATTACTAATAACATGAATACTGACACAATAAATAAAACACGCATGTGCAGAGCATTTACTACAGTTAACATAAAGTTATTTACGGACTACTTGCTGAAAGAATCATGGGAGGCAGTTTATAACGCTATTGACACAAATGAAAAATATAATTTATTTTTCTCAAAGCTTTCATTTCTCTTTAACGCATGCTTTCCTATTAAAAAGAGAAAATTAAACATTTCACGAAAAAGTAATACTTGGATCACAAAAGGAATTAGAATATCGTGTAAAAATAAACGTACTCTCTACTTTATTTCTAAACGTCATGACGTATCTCAAGATTTCCTTATCTACTTTAAAAAATACAAAACATTATTACGAAAAGTCATAAGGCAGGCTAAAATCATGAAAAACGATCAGATAAATTGAACTCAAATAATAAAACAAAAGCAATGTGGAATATAATAAAAAATACTACCAAATCAACTAGAAAACCCGTAGAGAATGTTGTTTTAAAATATAACGATATAAATGTGAACGATCCGGCAACAGTGGCTAATCTCTTTAACCAATACTTTTCGAGAATTGCTGCCGATCTCACTAAGGGTCTTCAGCCACAAAATTCAAAAACAGACAGTTCACCCAAAATTTTAGACACAATGTTCGTTTCCGAAACTTCTTCCTATGAAATTCTCAAAATAATCGGTAAACTAAAAAATAAATATTCGTCCGGTTTAGATGAATTCCCAGATTCTTTGTTAAAGACTTGTGCGTATGCCATTATACACCCGTTAACTCACATATTTAATGCATCTTTATGCACTGGAACGTTTCCAGATATTTTCAAAACAGCTAAAATTAAGCCGCTCTTCAAAAAAGGCAACAAAAATGAAATTCAAAATTATCGGCCCATTTCTCTTCTATCAGTTTTTTCAAAAATATTAGAGAGACTTTTTTACGTACGAATGGAAACCTTTCTCACTAAACACGACGCGCTTTCAGATTGCCAACATGGATTTAGAAAATCAAAATCAACGGAAACAGCTATATTTTCTTTTCTTAAAGATGTCGCCTCATCATTGGATCAAAACGAGGCACCTATTGGATTATTTTTAGATCTCTCAAAAGCTTTTGACGTCATTGATCATGACATTTTACTTTCAAAATTACCTTCATATGGAATCCGTGGTATTGCTCTAGATTGGTTATGTTCGTACCTTAAACAACGATCTCAGAGAGTTGAAATACCTTACTGGAATGATGGAACATTACGTACGCACCTTTCCGACTCTTTGCCCATTGCATGTAGGAGTTCCTCAAGGATCATTTTAGGCCCTATTCTGTTCCTACTTTACGTAAACGATATGCCCTCGACGATTCGAAACGGAAGAACGGTTCTCTTTGCGGATGATACGAACATCCTTTGCAATAAAGAAACCGTAAATAGTACAATATCAGATGTTTCAAATTGGTTCCGAAATAAATTAATAGTAAACGAAAAGAAAACGGTTTTAATGCAGTTTTCCATATCAAATAAACAATTCTGTGCTCCATTGAAAATGAACAGTGTACCATTGACTGATGTTAAGGCAACAAAATTTTTAGGTCTCTCAATTCAGTCAAACCTTAAATGGAACGTCCATTTAAATGAATTGAACACAAAATTAAGTCATTATGCTACGCGTTCAGAATTCTTGCAAATTCAGTCAGCCTTCATACTGCTCGTTGTGTATACTTCGCGAATGTTCATTCCCGTCTGAGATATGGCATAATTGTTAAATTTCAAAACTAACTTTCTTGAAGTGCATCCTCTCATCGACATCTGAGAAGTCATCTGTGCATCCGAGAAGAATTTCTTATTGTATTGTAGTTAGTTTTGTAATTTAAGTTTATTTATTCTACTGGTACATGTCATATTTTATGATAAAATGGGAAAAACCCATCTCAAAGTGTACATTTTTATAGTCTATGGCCATAGACAGACTCAGGTTGATGTACTTATTGATATTGTTTACATTCTAGATAAATTATTTGGGTCTAAAGGAAAATTAAAAAATTATGATGTAAAAATCCCATATTGTAAAAAAGGATTTTATTTATCATAAACTATACAGATGTTCTAGCCATGCAGACTAATAAAATATGAAATTTACATAAATTTTGTGATGTTTTGAACACTTTGTTTGGCCTCATACCCTTAGAATTAAAAAGTTATTAACAAAATAAAAATTTATTTGTATGCAGGTGTATAGTTCGCCTGCCGCCCGCTAGATAGGGCTGGTACTTATCGATTTCTAAGAATGTTCATTATGAGTGCCTAACAAGCTGCTTGCCCAATAGTTTTAATACTTACTTGTTCTTTGTACTATGATCGATTTGTGACTCGTCACATCTCGATGCATGTTGTTCCCTCTCCCCCCAGGGAGAATCTATTTAAGCGCCTGCGAGCGCTGTCTCAACGGCTTTTTACCCTCTTCTTCACAGGTCTTAGGTCCATATTGCTTCGGCGCGTAGACTCTGCCCGACCGCGCGTCGGTTTTATCGGCTTCGGCCGACAGGGTAACATGGTAACGGGTGTCATTAGTTGTAATCCTACTTTATGTTGTTGTAAGGAATTTTTGTAGCGGCATTTATGCCGTATCTGAGATGGAATTGGATTGGTGTACAATATTTAGAATTATGTATATTTTGTAAGTTTCTTGTCTGATGTTGCGCATGTGCTGATTTTTACTTTTGGATTTGTCATGACTGTTTCGTGTCTAGCCATTGTTTGTAGGCGGCGACTCAGCTCATTCTAATTGTTGTGTATCTGTACTTGCCATATTTCGGCAGTCAGAATTTTGTAAGCGCATTCCGTGTCGAGTCTATTTGTTACAGGCGGCGGTATTGCGTATGATTGCGTGTCTAGGCACAGTGCGGCGCAATCACTTGTTTGTTATATAGTGTGTGCACATTATCTAATTTGTTTGTATTGATATGTTGCAGCATCACTTAGCTTCACGTCCTTAGACGCTGGACGCTTGGGACCTCTGGAGCACTTGTTTGTCGGCGGAGCTAGAGCCCGTACGGTCTATCCGTGGCTCATTTGTACGCTCCGTCCTTGGCCCCGTGAGCTAGCTTGTTGTACGCAGCTCGGGCAACAAGCTGCTGTCGGCATTTGGCCGGCCGTTGGTTTAGCAGCTTTGTGTGGTAAAAGTCAGCACACACACACACATGTGTGAGGTATAAAGTGTTAGCGCATCAAAATCCAATCCAATTCCATCAAAGTGTTAAGTGTGACACCCAGGAAGTTGCCATGTATGGTTTGTTCCCTGTTTGTTATTCGTTAGTTTAATTGGGCATTTAATACAGTAGGCTTTTTCATTGTTGTTTCCAGCTCAAATGAGCTCTTAAAGTTTAAAGTTTGTAATTCAGTTTAATACCTTCTTGTTTGTATTCTGAAGGTATATTCTTCTATTTGTTACAGTGTCTCACTCAATTTGTGTAAATTTTTGTAGTTGAAAGGCGCTTATGTGAAGGCCTTTGTCATTTTTGATATTGTACGTAAGTCGTCGGCACTCCTAAAGTGGATATTTTGTCCGACGCCGTTTGTAATTCTGTATTGTTATATTATTGTATTTCAGTGGGTCCTTGTGAACTGGTCTTGTTCCGTTCACTACATTTTTGATGAAACTTGTTGTTGTAATTTCTGTGTCATTCCTCGATTACAGATGTGTGTTTTCCTGTTCGAGGAATAGTATTTGTGATTATACAAAATTGTTATTTATTGTAATAAAATATTGGTTAATGTACTTTGACTGTCTCCTCATAGTAATTATTAACCTTTCTTTCCCTGGCAATTTAAATGTTTATTCGATAGCTCGAATCTGTATAGCGTACTCCCTATTGGAATATGCGCACTTCATTTTGCGAAATCATTGCCCTAGGAGTTTTTCTGTGTTAACTCCGCTGAACCTTAGGCTCATTAAACATGGTCAGCTGGCATATTTGTTGTTAAATTGCTTTACAAGTAAAGTAATTGTTTTGTTCCTGATTATATCAGGTGGCGACCGTGAATTGTTTGTATTCGCAGATTTTGCGATTTGTTTATGTCCACAACTTGCTGTTGTGTTTGATATGCCAGACCTGATAATGTGAGTAATATGTACTTACCTTATCAACAAAAGTAACAGCATAATATTCTGGGGAAATACATCTTATAGCTCCCAGACTCTTAGATTACAAAAACGAATTGTACGAATAATAACCAAATCCTACCCACGTGATTCATGTAAGCCTCTCTTCATTAATCTAGGAATTCTACCATTACCGTGTCTTTTTATTTACGAATCAGTGGTTTTTGTAAAAAATGACTTGCTCAAGGGCGGGAATATTTTTTCAGAAAATGCCTTAGTCTATTACTATAACACTCGACGTAGAAATCATATTCATCAGGTGACAGTATCAACAGCTCATTACAAAAAATCCACATACAATACATGTACATTATTTTACAACACTTTGCCAGATGACATTAAACGATTAAATTCAATAGAAAAGTTTAAATCACAAGTGAAATCGTTTCTGCTGCATAACTGTTTCTATACAATTAGAGACTATACTGAGCATCACAAGAAAAGTAACATTAATTTTAACAATGATACATAATGCATTAATTACTATTTGGACTGTATAAATTAGTATAAACAACCTGTAACAACTATTGTACTACAGCTTCCTGGTCAATGACCCCCATCTCGATCAGGTTTTTCGTCCAGTTTCCCTGATCCATTGAGCAAATGCTGAGATGGCCCCTTGTTTTGCTTCTGGACATAAATGTAACTTCATTTTCTGTGCACGTCTTCTAGAATTCAGTGGAAATACAATTATTCAAATTATCGTTTCCATGTTGTCGCGGCAGGAAGTAATAAGAGCCAAAATTTATTGCTTATTTATCTTTGAAAATAGATTTTATTACATGGGAGTTTTTTTTCTCCCTTTCGAAATTCAAAATTTATTGCTTATTTACCCTTGAAAATATATTTTTTTACATGGGAGTTTTTTTTCTCCCTTTCAAAATTCAAAATTTATTGCTTGTTTATCCTTGAAAATAGATTTTATTACATGGGAGGTTTTTTTTCTCCCTTTCAAAAATTCAAAATTTAAGTAGTATATGACTTAGTGTAGGGATCACAGAATTTTGAAAATGTGCACACAATTCACTTTTCCCCATAGCACGTCATACGCAGTTTTTTACTGTTTTTTGACGTAAACTAAATAAATAAATAGACGTTATCTCTTAAAAAATTATTGTGGACTTCAGTTTGAATATTTATGTTGCGTTAGTGAAAACGGAATTATATACTTTTCTATGCAGTAGTATAATCGCCAGCACTGAGAAAGTCATATCATACACAGAATGCTCTGTCCTCGAAAGAGATCGGAGGTCATTCTCAAAGGGAGGATGGGATTTCTCGTGAGACAACAAAACCTGTTAGCATCCATGAAAAAAATAAAAAATTTGGAAACGTTTTGGGAAAATGTGTTTGAGCTTTTCCGCAAATGTGCGATTTTGAGGTCATTTTCACAGAAATGTATGAGTTTTCCGAAACTATCCCAACTAATTGGATCTATTTGTACTCATATATTCAATAAATTACAAAAAAAAAGTATTGTGATATGAATGTTAATGATATGTTATTTTTGAAAAATTGTGAAGTTTTTGAATAATCAAAATTATGCATGAATATGGCGTTTGTCATGTTCTTTAGTACATTTAACGATATTCCTACATTAAGTTTAAAGAGAAAATTTGTTGCCGTTTTGGGGAAATTTGTTAAAAATGTTGTTTAATATTGCTCAATATTTCTCAATAAGTTCTACCATTAAAAATGTACATAATATTATTTAAAGAACTAATTCTGGGATTAGATTTCATTTGAAGAAAAAATCTGTCTTCAATATTGTAGTTGTTCGACGGGGATTAAAAAAATGCCAAACTTACATTTTTCGAAAATGTAAGGGTAGCAGTGCACACTGCACCTATTGTCACTAGTATGAGTGTATTTCATTCTATTTGTTCAAGATTTGTTTTAAATGGAGGAATTTTTGATAAAATGTAGAAAATGGTCCAAGGGCATCATGTAAATTACTCCGCAAGTTGATCGAATTCTTTTCAGAATTGCAAGACCTCAAGTCGGGTCAGATGGATCGAAGAATATTCATTTTGGAAAAATACTGTGAATGGTTGAGGTGTTAGTGAACTCGGACGGACTAACAAAAAAACTATGTCAGGGGACCCCAAAACAGTAATTTTCGGTAAAATCACGAAATCGGTCTTCCGCGTCTTTACATATTTTGTTGCTACGTTTATACGTACGTTCACAAGAGATTAACTTTTTTGGGCTTTCAAAAGCGGTTAGTGTTTCAATTAAGTAGTATTTTACACAGTTTTCGAGATATTCGCTAAAAAATTAGTGCTCACATTTAAATTATATTTTAAAGTTCAGAAAGGAAAATGGGGTAGTTTCAAGAAAGCTGATGAAGTCAGTAACATTTCTCTTGTTTTGAAGTTTTTTATACAAAATATCTTCAGAGATAATTAAACTATATAAGTATAAAAGTAAACGAACTCTTAATAGAACATAATGATTTAACAGAGTTGCCCACCCAAACAACACTCGACAAAAATACTCGACATTTCAATATAAACCCCAACCAAATCGGTTTAGCTATTTCTGAGATTATTCCGTATCATTAAATATTCATTAAAAAGAATATATTACAATCATTAAAAAAATAATCATCAAATCATTAAAAACAATAGGTTTTATATGATATAATCATGTCATAAAAATCAAATTAAATTAAAAACGTATTTATTTTAAACCACCCTTCAATTTCATTTTCATAGCAAAAGGTGACTTGGCCAAATTTCAACTTCTATGTCGTAGAGAATACGCTATTCCAGTTACTAAAATTGTTAAACTTACAGGTAAGTATTACCAACTTACTTATTTACGGGCGCCAGCTGCTCAATAAAACAGCAAACATTTTCAATCATTTATTTATTTAATTCCTACCCAAACCCTGTTAGGAAGGAAGGGTAGACATTTGACCTTTACCTAATGAACTGGGCGGGCCCAACATAAAAAGCCCTAGGCTTAGACTTCGTGAAGAGCGCTTGCTAAGTCAAAAAGAAGCGCGTAAGTCCGGTTCGTACTCGGAACACCCTTCAAAGGTACAGTCTAAATTTAAGGCATGAAACCATCGAAACGTTCAGCTTACAAAGCAATTTATTATAACTTTAAACATACATATTTGATTAAAGTCATAAACAGATTTACATTAAATATTTCTCTTGACCTGAAAACAGAAATTGAACAGAATTACCAATATTACATACAATAAAGACAGGCAAGAAAGTGCCTCTTTAAATAACATAATGTTGTACAATCATAAAGAGTTATTTAAACTCATGACAAATTTATACATAAATCAGAATTACTGCGTCGTAACACTTGCTGCCATACTCTCCACTTTAGGAGCACAGAAGTTGACGCAAAGCAAGCAAACAATTGACAAAGAGTTCATCTGAACGTCTTTCTTTAGAAAAAATACGTCTGAACTGTTGCTTCGTTCTCAGCGCTTTTTTATTACAACATGATTATGGATTCTTAACATTAAATCATTGGCCAAGCAGATTGTCAGAACCCTCACGCATGCAGCAGGTGTTTAAGAGCGCGGGTCCACTGTGACCATGTGCGGTGTTGCCCGAACGGCTGCCTCTGCCGCTCACGGGGCCAATAGGCGGGCTCTCACACAAAGGTCACTGCCCACCGGCAGCACGGACCCCAAACGTGCCGTCGACGGTGTCTCCCACTGGGAACAAGATCGCTGTAACATTCAACAAACAATTCAATGCGAATGCACAGAATCCCTTTGCAACAATAGGCAAGACGCTGAGTATTCTACTCCAAGTGTTAAAATTGAAATTTAAGACTCGGTTTGATTTGTGAAAGTATGTGCTACAACATCATCTTCAACCCATCAATCATCTGAGAAGCCAGCTGAGAAAAATTTATTACCCTAGCCTTTAAGCAATAACATTGTATATAGGTTAAGCATGGTAGCATAAGTTAAAATTTTTGTCATCTTTTTTCTTAAATCTGGTATATCAGACAAATCCAATTGAGATCTTATGGCCATGATAAGGTGTCAAAAAGACAGTATTTTGTTATAAACATCAACTTCTTATCTTAATTTGTCTTTGAGAAAAAATTGGTTCTTCATGTCACTAAAATTAATACTTTCAAATCAAATTTGTGATTGAATGGAATCATCGTTTTGCTTCTGGAAGGCTCAATTAATAATTTTAGAGCAAAATTAAAAATTATTCATCAACATGTTTATGTTTCCTTTAGCCGCTCATAGAGCGCCCTGCTCTAGCTGCAGCGCCTTTCAGCAGCAAGCCGGCAACAAGGAGTAGGGTTGTGGGTGCGGTGCAAGGAAGGAAGGTGCATTTCTTCCGGCTGCGGCGGCGCCGGAAGCTGCCAAGGGCCGCAAGAGACGCGACCGGAAACTGCTGGCGCCGGAAGCAGCGGCGGCAGGGTCTACGGTTGCGGTGGCGCTGAGGGTGGATGCAGACGTGCAGGTGGGGAAGGAACAACCTACAGGTTGAGACGGGAGTCGCGGGCGAGGTTGCGGCCACGGTCTCGTGTTGTGGCCCCACGTACGGAAACCCCGGAGAAGATTTGGAATCTCCCGTCCGGGTGCCCAGATTTCCGGTGATACATTGATAGCAAAGGATGGCCGCAGTGAAGAAACGGGTTGGAAGCTCCGTGCTCTTCGGGGTTAACAACCCGGGTGTCCCCTCAATGATGTTGCTCTTGGCTTAGTCATGGTGGTGCCCGACACTTGTGGCGTGGGCAGTCTCGGGTTGGCAGGACGGCCTTACCCAAGCCGTGGGTAGATGGCTTCTCCTCTCTCCACGCTTCCGGCGTTTGGTGGGTTAGCCATCCCTCATGCCTACTTAATAGTAAAGTAGTTACAATGGCTTATCACTAGTTTTCTACTCGGCGCAGAGGTAGCGCTTTATGACCACAATTGCTAGAATTGCGCAAATGTACAATGAGGCGCGAGTTGCACTCGTTCTCGAGAGTTGCAACGCTATCTCTGCGTAGAAGGAATGTATTTGTAATTGCCATACGTGCAGTATGGTTGTCAGGATTTGTACACTATTTGTGTCAGTTAAATCTTCACTCCAATTCAGTAATTTGAAAAATCCTGTGAAAACAGGACCACTTTTTCTCAGTGAAATCTGCATTAATTGAACTGCATAGAGTTTTAGTGTTGCCCTGAAAAAGGCCGTTACTTATTTGTCATGAAGTCCATCTTTCCCCTACTGTTGGGTACCCAAAAATTCTTTTTTTGTGAAATAAGAGGCACTGTATTCTGAAAAATGTTTCCATTTAAAAATTTAAATAAATTCAATAAATAAGTTCATATCTGTATTTAAATCAGTTCCCCTTATCAATAGTGGATTTTTAGTCTGGCAGTATAGTACTGGGGTATTATGTATAAAAGTCAATGGTAATTAGTGAAAATTTAAAAGAGATTTTTAGAAAAAGATTTCTTGAACAGCAATGTTACTATTCCTACATAAACAATACAAAGAAAACTTTATGGCAAACTTGAGTTTCCATGAATCTTAATCACAATTTAAAAAAAACCTTTAAAAATCGAAAATGTTAAATGTGTACACTTTTGTATATCTTAATTAAATATCATTCCATTAACTGACGAAAGTAATTGGTATTAAGGATGTAGCGCATGGCTGCTGAAAGGTACGATGATATCTGATTTGAGAGAAAATGTGAACATAACAGTAAGAATTGAAGACAGTATTTTAATTTTTCCTGCAACAAAAAATAATATATTTCGTTACATTGTTTTCAAATTCAGGTAAATTGCCTTGAAATACGGTATTTTCTTGATTAGGTTTATATGACGTATCCATGTTTCAACAATGGATTTTTAACAATCCATCGTTAAGAGAGTAGATGTCCTTTCGACGTTGTTCTAAGAATCCGTAATATCTGTCGATATGAAATAAATGAAGCTTTGGATTTCCTGGAATACTTTACAGAACCAAATCTTTAAAAGAGACCATGCGTTTTGTTTTAACCGCATATTTTAAAGGAAAGAGATGGAAATTGATAAGTCGGGTTCAGAAATATTTTGTCTCTGCAGTTCTGATTGTAGATTGAATAAAGAAAACGTAACTTAGGAAGGTACATTTAGCCTTGTTTTACAAACTGAAATTTGCAAAAGCTTCCAAACTTTTAAGGAAAATAAATTTTATGTATTTTAATATTATGATATATTTCTTCGCAAAAAATTATTGTACAAAGTACATAAAGGATTGTGATTGTTGAGTGAGAAATATGTGGGCTCTGCCCGTGACGTGGGAATAATGATAAATGGTGTTGAAGTGCTTGGGAATCCAACATTGGGTTGAAATTTTAGGAATAGTTACAAGTAAAAAAGGGATCGAAGTGGCCTCAGAAAAAAATTGCCGTTTTAAGGATGTTCTATTTTATGACACTTTTCCAGATATTTTGCCCTGAATGTACAGGCGAAATTACTACTCGTGTATATCATCAAAACATTACAAATTCAACTTTTTATATACTAGACACAAAAGGTAAAGTTCACCAAGTTTTTAACAATGGCGACAATTGTACGTAACTTAAAGCTTTACAATTTTTAAGCACTGTTCGGCATGTAAGGCAGCTCTACTTGTACTACATACGAAATTTTGTACATAAATTCACAGATGTGAAAAATTGCACTATACAATCAAAAATCATTTAAAGAACATGCCAAATGTTTTTCAATTTACAAAATCATAATTGTTTACACTTTGTTCACTGTATTTGGACTTTTCAGTGCCAGTGACCAGAACAATGTTGAATTATTGTTCGTTATTTCGTGATTTTAAATTGTTCTTTCTCTTCACTTCATTGGTTAGCCTTCTGCCCGTTCTCTCCTCAAAGTGTCTCATCTTTTCTTTGGACTTCCTACATCTCGTCTTCCTTCTGGTGCGTAACACAAAGCTGCCTTTGAAAATCTGTTAAGATTTTTAATATTTAAGGGGAGTATAAATGATATTTTTTCGAAAATTTTGGTTTTTTGTTTTTTTCATTGAAAATAATAATTGAAGTCTGCTCTTTATTTTGGTGTTTGTTTTATTTATCTACGTCATCTGGAAGTTAGTTTAATAAAATTTTATTTACAAGTCTGCGTCACACATTAATCATGGCCGTCTGGGGAAATGTCACTGTCAAGCCTGTCACACTCTCCAAAAGAAAAAATATTATATCTCCTGAACTGTGCAATCTAGAAGGCTGTGGTTTGGCTAGTCTTGCTGAGAATTTTGTGCATCTTATGTTGGCATACCTGTCTTGTTTACATTTGCGATATTTCGAATGTGTATTTGTTATTGAAGTGCTTCTGGTGTGTAATTAGTTTGTGGAGGTTTGGTATTGTTTTATCTCGCAAGTTTAGATATTACAATATGACTAAACCCAAGGGAGTATTTAAAAAGGTGAAGAATAAGGGAAACAGATATTACAGAACTAATACTATTGTGAAATCTGAGGTTGATACTGAGGTTAGTGTAAGCAATCACACAACCACCAAAGTTTCAACTCCTCCAAGTTCATCCAAAAGGAAACTAGATAAAAGTAATATTATTTATACCAAGGACAATGTGAGTGAATTGGACAAAAATGTAATTATAGATTTAAATATACTTTCTTCAGTGATAGAAAAATTTGCATGCTGCAAACTATGTGGTGGACAAATCAGGCTGCAAGAAGATTCGTCTAAAAGAAATGGATTAGTTTGTTCTTTCAGTTTTTCTTGTGTTGAGTGTGATAATGAAAAACAATTTTACTCTTCAGAGAAGTGTAATGATAATGGTTTGTATGAAACTAATGTTAGATTTGTGTATGGACTTAGATGCATTGGCAGAGGACTGAGTTCTGGCAAGACACTATGTGCACTTATGAATTTTCTATGTCCCCCTACAAATTATTCTAAATACAGAAGTGTTTTGGGAGAGAAGCTGAAGACAGTAGCAGAAGAATCTATGAAGCTTGCCACAGAGGAAGCTGTTGCTGAAAATGATAACAGTAGAGATATTACTATTGCATTTGATGGAACATGGCAAAAAAGAGGGTTCCAATCAAAAAATTCTTGTGCAGCTGTCACAAGTATTGACACTGGCAAAGTGCTGGATGTAGAGGTGTTGTCAAAGCATTGTCATGGCTGCAGTTTTCTTGCCAAAAATGAAGAAAATAAAAAAAAGCATGAACCACACTGTCAGAAGTCATATGTTGGATCTAGTGGAGGAATGGAGAGTGCATCTGCTGTCATAATCTTTCAACGCTCTCTATCTCAACGTGGTGTGAGATATGTAGAGTTTATTGGTGATGGAGATTCCAGCTCCTTCAAGTCTGTTGTTGACAGCAGGCCATATGGTGACCTAATTCCAAAGAAGCTAGAATGTGTATGCCACGTTCAGAAGAGGATGGGCACACGTCTTAGAAAAATTAGGAGTGAACTGTCAAAAACTGTGCTCTCTGATGGGAGAAAAATGAGAGGGCGTCTTCCAGACTCAGCCATTGATCAGTTGACTGCTTTTTATGGCCAAGCCATTAGAGACAATTCACATGATCTGGAAGGGATGAAGAGAGCAGTGTGGGCCACATTTTTTCACAAAGCATCAACGAATGACCAGCCTAACCATTGCCTGTGCAACATCAAATGGTGTAAGTACAAGCAAGCAGAGGCAGCGGGCAATGTAAACAATTTTTCACATAAAAACTCTTTACCTGCAGCAGTTATGTGGGCAATAAAGCCAATTTATAAGGACCTGGCTCATCCAGATCTACTCAAAAAGTGTTTGACAGGTAAGACACAAAATGTGAATGAATCATTCAACAACATCGTGTGGTCAAGGATTCCAAAAAATGTATTTGTGGGACTTCAAACACTGAAGCTTGGTGTTTATGATGCCGTCATAACATTTAATGATGGGAATGCAGGAAGAGTAAAAGTTTTGGAAAAACTTGGTGTCAAAATTGGTTTTAACACAGCAGGCATCCTCAAAAATCTTGACAAGGAGCGAATAGCAAAAGCTGAGGTTCAGGCTCAAAAAATGACCCAAGAAGCAAGATCAGCAACAAGAAAGAGAAGATTAAATCTAGAAGATGCAGGAAAGAATGAAGAGTATGAAGCAGGAGGGTTTTAGCCATTATTTTTATTTACAAGTATGTAAATGTAATAGTTTATCTTTAAATGCGTTTTACAGAAAACTACATTTTTTGGTATAAATGACCCATTTTCTCAGAAACGGTGAGTGATAGAAATGTGAAATTTTGGATGCATATTAATAAAAATATGACTAAACTACAGCTCTACATTAATGTAAATATGGTTAGTAGATCTCCCACTGTGTTTAAAAAAGTAATTTTTTTTTGTTAATTGAAGTACAATTTTTTCAAAAAATCATATTTTCATTTCTGACTTATGAAAATGAATTAAAGTAGAGCAATAGCATAAGAACATTTAAGAGAATAACTAGTAGAAATTTCATAAATTTAGCTGCAGCCGTTTTAGAGAAAACGGGTCATCTTTTCAGCAAATTTAACATGGGAAGGATAGGCCATTTAAACTCCCCTTAATGTATTTATAAAATTAATTAAAATGTTCAATAAACTACATAAATTATACCGTTATCATATTTTTCTTCAATAAAACTTAAATACCATAGCAAATTATATAATCCCCATCCATGGTACTAACCCTCCTAAAATTTGTACGTTTCCTGCCAGCCCTGGGTTCGATGGTATGTTTAATTAAATGTACTACAGTATGTATGTATTTTCTATGCTGATATGTAGTGTGTAATTCTTGATATTAACTCTCGCAACCTTTCAAAGTCAAACTATAATTGCAATTTTAATCTATCTTAGGACAATTCGCTTCATCGGACCGCTGTTTTTCTTCTCTTTAGACAACAGAATTGAGGTACGAGTGAGTTATTTTTTAACCCTTTCGTTGAAAAAGTAATTGCCGTAGCTAACTGGATCACCTGACCCGAGGTCGCTGGATGAAGTTCAAATTGAACTAATTGCTAATTGCTATTTTATAAATTAGGGGTTCTCATAACCGATCTCGCAACTCGTCGACATTTATTTTGAGTCACAGACTTTGCGTTTTAAGCCGACGTCACACTATCAGGCTGTACGAGGGAGATCGAATAAACGAATCAGTCACTTCCGTCTTACTCGTTGGAACTATTTTTATACGACGTCGTGAAACGCACGTCGCATTCGTTGGCGTGAGCTCGAGCAATTCACATCGAGCAGCGCACTCTAACGAGCGGTCCATTACTGCGAGTTCAGTTGCATTCGCGGTCAGTGAAGGAAAGGTTGTGTCAATGTTAGAGAGTAGCTGCCCCGACACGGGCCAGATAATTGTTAGTTCTATAAAACTACTTAATTCTCCAACCAGTGAGTCTTGTGAAATGTTTTCAAATAATCAGTGTTCAAGTGGCAGTTTATTGCAAAACAGGGCTCAGGGATTTCAACATTACCTAGTTCAACCATATCCCAATCGTGTTCAACTCCCGCATCTCGTGTGGACACCGGATTGTCAAATTACAACAGCGATTCTGCATGCAGCATACCAACAACCAGTTCAAGAAAAGACGAGCACCCAACAGCAAAAAATGATCCATGAAGCCCAGAATAAAGTAGGTTCTTCGGAAAGTGAAAACCCAAATCCAGTCTCACCGGAACCTAACAGATACAAGCGCGCCCGGCAAGGGGACGAGAACTGCGTAGAGACAAACTCAAATAGTGGTAATCAAACTAGTAAATCAATGAACGAGAGTAAAAGAAAAAAGACGTATTTTGAAACTTCTGGCTATGTATATAATGTTCCAACTCATTCAATATATGCAGTACTAGACAATATAGTGAGTGAAGACAATAATGCAGTAAATTCAGACGCAAATAAGCAGCCGAAAAAAACAACAACCGAAAATTCCCCCAAATTATGGTGCAGGATGCAGAAAACTTTCCTTTAATCTTACAAGATGTCAAAGAAACAGTGAAAGGTGACTTCAACACCCGTCTAGAAAATAATGGAGTGAAAATAAATCTAATGGAAATTGAAGATTACCGTAACTTCAAAACATTTTTAGAAATAAAAAAGATACCATTTCATTCCTTCAGAGACCCTTTTGCAAAAACATCTTCAGTATTAATGAAAGACCTTCCCTATTCATATTCAACACAAGGAATTCATAATGGTCTAACTGAACAAAAATACAATGTTGTTAAAATGTCTAGGCTATATAATAAAGAAAAAATGCCTATCAATATGTGTGCAGTGGAACTGAAGGATGAAGCAAATTCTAGAAACATTTTACATCTTAAACGTTTTGATTATTGTATTGTAAGATTCCAGGCTCAAATAAATAACAAAGTTATACAATATAAAAAATGCCGAAGGATAGGGCATGCGCAGGCTAATTGTTATTTAGAACCTAGATGCGTTAGATGGCCTGGTAAGCACCATTATTCAGAGTGCAAAATCAGAAAAAGTACAACCCCCGTCTGTTGTAACTGCCTAGGCAGTCAAACGTGGTAGTTTTCATTCTCATTCACTGAAGGCCAAACCAATATCAAACCCATGGACAACAGGAGCCGGACCTGAATCATTTAATGCTAGAAAAGATAAACGAGACGAAGCAAGGCTACCAAACAGGACAGAATTCCCTCGTCTACCACAAAGATCACGCATTCCAAATTTCTCGGAAACTGTTACTCCAAACGCAAGCATAACTAAAAACTAAATTACAGAAATAGCAACACAAGTAATCGTGGCTATTATACCTCACATAGAAAATATATGCAAACAAATATTCCAAGAGTTAATGAATGTCAGAAATGAAAGCAAATAATATTAAAATTTTAAACTGGAATGCAAACGGGCTGAATAGGCAAGAAAATGAATTCAGGTTTTTCCTTTCAAACTGGGAAATAGATATTGCATGTATCAGCGAAATCCATCTCCATAGTAATCTAAAATTTAACGTTCCAGGGTATGAAACCTACAAGAAGGATAGAGCAGCAGAAAAGGCATCTGGGGGAGTTGCGTTAATAATAAAGAAAGCATCCTACATCATGAACTAATTATACCATACACCGTTGACATAGAAACGGTCGGCATACAAATCAGCTCAGTTCATGGAGACATGATAATCTTTGCCTATAAACCACCAAATAAAACATTCCCAGAAAAGACCCTAAAAAGCATTCTAAACAGTAATACACCAATGTTAATTGCGGGAGTTCTGAACTGTAAAAATATTGAATGGGGCTGTAATTCAACAAATAAAGCAGAAGAAAAATTTATTAACTTCTTACAAAATAATAACGCGGATTTACATACACCATCAGAACCCACTATTCATCATTATGATCACAATATTATTCCAGACATCCTAGACATTACAATATCTAAAAACGTGCATATCCCATTATATCAGTACGTAACAGCAGACCTTGTTTGAATTGAATTGAATTGAATGTGCCTTATTTGATTCAGACCGTTGTCCTGTAATAATAAGCTTAAAAACCCAAATCACAAACGCAGATTCATTATCTAAATTCGTAAATGGTAAAATAAATTGGGAAAAATTTAGGTTTACATTAAATATTTTGTATACTTACCCCAATCAACTAAAAACATTTGAAAATATTAATAAAGAAATAAACTCACGAAAGCAATATGTTAGCAAAAATATTGGCCAACATGTCGAAAATAAATAACAATAAGAAAGAAGCTAAAATCCCCGTATTCATTCTCAATTTAATTAAAGAGAAACAAATACTAAAACTGAAATGGAAGAAAACGCGAGACCCATATATAAAACGCAAACTAAATCAAACTCAAAGAAAAATAAAAACAAATATAGACGAACAGACATTTAATGGATTCCAAAATTTCATTTCTCAAATACCGAAAGGATCTAGGCACCTATGGAGCACAATTAAAAATTTACTAAAGAAAGTCATAAACTACCTCCCTCAAAAATAACAAACAATCTAACAGCCCTAACGGATAAACAAAAAGCGTCAGCTTTAGCCACTAATTTCGAAGCGATATTTACACCAAATAAACCGGAAATCATGAATCAAAATAGGCAAATTGAAAAGTTTCTCTCTCTTCCAGTCACAACAGTCCTTTAAAAAGTAAAATTCATATCTTCATCTGAAACACGTAAAATAATCTTTAAATTTAAACTAAAGAAATCGGCAGGTCATGATCAAATAACCACGCAGATTCGGAAGGATCCCCCTCGAACAACAATAGCAGGACTTATAGCGATTTGTATTGCAGCTCTAAGACTTAATGACTTTCCGGATATATGGAAACAAGCTATAATAATACCAATAAGCAAACCTGGTAAGGACCACAGTTTGCCCTCAAATTATAGACCAATAAGTTTACTTACTAATATAGGAAAAGTTTTTGAAAAATTAATTCATAGAAGGTTAAATAGTTTCCTGAAAGAAAACAACATAATCCCTAAAGAATAATTCGGATTTCGCGAACATAGCTCTACCACTCATCAGCTTATAAGACTAACTGAAAATATAGCAAACGCATTTCACCAGCATAAACACACGTTAGCTAGTTTTCTTGATGTAGGCCTATGATAAAATTTGGCATTCAGGGATACTATATAAAATGAGAAATTTAGGAATACCCCATTATCTATATGAAATAATGAAATGTTTTCTAGAAAATCGTTCTTTCAATGTGAAAGTGAATAATACTTTATCAGATCAAAAAAATCACGCAAGCAGGAGTACCGCAAGGGTCACCACTCCCACCAGGATGAAGAGATCCTGACACGCTCAAACATCAGGATTTTAAGTCTACGGTAATTGATAATGTAAGATTCGTATGATAATTTTTTCGTATTCGTATAAATCGTATAATTTTTTATTCAACTATTTAACATGAAAACCAGTATTACAAATAACTAATATTGGTGAAACCACTGCCGTGAATACAGTGATATAAGGTGGTGAAAGTAACATAGGATGGTAATTTTCCAGTACATGCTATAAGAGAAACGAATACGGTCTTAGTCTTTCATTTATGGTGGATAGAATCTTTCCACCGTCCTTCCATTTATTTTATTGATATGAAATGACTCGATATCGAGTTAAATTTAAGGAACTTCCTGTGTGCGTTAAAAATAAAATAGTGTTATAAAATGAAAAATTTCAGAAACAATTGTCATTGATACCAGAAATTTAAGTGGAAATACCAGGATTTTTGAAGGTTGGTACGGGTTTATACATTTAATCATATTGCAATGCTGCAATGGTACGGAATGACGCCGATTTTCCAAGCCGACATTGTGGTCAGGGAGAGCCTAGAAACACGTGATGATTTTAACTGCAACTTCAATCTATCAGTGGCTGCTGAGAAATAACTCCTCCGACGTCGTCTCTAAATATCGATCCTCCGTTTCTTAAGGGGTTTTCTGAAATAAATTGTAAGTCTTAAAGTTAATATTAATAAATCGTACCTATAATTCTAACCAAGACAAAACAAAGTCGACCATGTCTATCGGTCAATGTCCGGCTCTGTGGCTAACAGATTTTAATATTTTACAACTTGATAATGTGGTAGTTTTTCCTACCAAACTCTTCCGTATTGTTTCCAACCTTTTTAACACTTTAAAACTTCCAAAGCACAATTAAAAAATATAAAATTATTCACATGGACGTATAAGGTTGCCTCTGGTTATATACCAACTCTTCTCTACAACCTTTGGTGTCCCTAGTAACTCATTCTCCGACCGACTTGTCACTTTTCTGCTCAACATGTGTTTATTTTACGAGGGAGGTCATAACGTTACCAACTCTTATAAGAATTTCATTTGAGTTACTGAATTTTCTTCTTTAAGGTGACGACGGCTTCAGGCTCAGGGCGTGAGGTTTCAATAAAGGATTCGCGCACCACTCCCCCTGCCTCACGTCCCCTCCCTGTGCGCTCGTCGCCATTAGAGAACAAAATAAATCTGAGTGGGGCTTAATTTCTCCTCGCTTCTGGAGCCCTGGGGACGTCGCCCCTAAACATCTTGAGTGCTGCGTAATGAGATTTAGTTTAGTATATTGGCACTTCTTAGTCCGGAGAGGAATTGGAAATCGGCCAAGAACTCTTTTTAAATGAAATAGAAGAGAATTAGCTTGATATATGTCCTAGCGATATCTCCTCCGCGGGTAATTAGCTATCGTTTAAAGTTCTAGAGAAATCGAAACTTGAATCGAGGAAAGTCACGTGCGTGTAATTGTTTCCTTTTGCTTCGAGGTTCAGTTTTTTGCTAATTTTATTTGAAATTGATGATGTACCAAAGTGAAAGAATTAATATAGTATAAGTATAATTAAATTAATTTTGAAAACAATTAAGTTAAAATAAAAGAGCTTCTATTAAAGGACGTAACCCTGATATTTCCTTCCTAAACATACGAGGATGAGTCAGAATGTATGTACAATCAATTCTTACAACTTATTACAACAATTCAAAATTTTTAATATGAATATTTTGCACCAAAGTCACACTGCTCTTCAATTTATATGTACCTTATCAAAAGATTTCCAATACCATCGAAAAATATTTTCGACTGATCAGCAAGTCACGTATTCACCGCTTTCTTCACTTCTAGATTTAAATTGAATCTACTGCCTCTTGAAGCAACTTTAAATGGACCATGTAGATGGTAATCAGACGTGACGCAATAATTTCGGTGTACAAAATATCCTAACATCTCGAAATAACGTTTCTTAAGTTTTTGAAAAATGTGGGGGCGGTATGTAAACGCGCGTTGTCGTGCACCAAAAGAACGCCTTTCGACAATCTCGGCAATTTCGACAATCTCGGCGTTCTCATACGCAGAGCCATCACTAACACCGTTTATCAATAGTAACTCGATAGTTATTCGAAATCAGGGTTTGTTCAATGCTGACTTCAGTGATAGCTACAAACCCTTCTTTATAGGAAAAACACTGACAATGTTGATAAAGGACTTGCAGTGTTTTGACCAAATTTTAATTTAATTCTAATTTTCTTAAGTATGCTAATTGCATTTGCCCCTAACTTTTCGTGATCAAAATATAATTTTAAAAGCTGAAACATTCCACGTTGTCGGGGTATTCATTTATCGCCGTCGTTTATTATAAAGAAAACTGAATTAATTTTATCCATAGTGTTTCCGGGTCCTGGTCCGAGACGCCCTGCCAAAACCCACCCGACCTCATCCTGCCCTACCATCTCTTGCCATGTTGGCTATAAACACAGCTGTTTCTCCCAGTGTTCCTATGGGCAGCTATAATTAGATGCGTTGTTGCTTACGTTTGACGAACTTCCACAATTTTCACCTGCTCGTACTCAAAGCGTAATCGTGCAATTGGACAGATTTAGAAAGCACTTAGTAGGAAATTTTAAGGGCACTAATAAACATTTAACATTCTTTGATGAATTTCCTAATATTCCTCCAAGTATTCGCAAAAAACTGAATAAGATCACACTTCAATTTTTATCTGAGGAGGAAAAAAGGCGGATAGAAAAATTCTTTACAGACAGTAGCATTTATCTTAATTCGAAAGTCCCGAGTACACAACTTCATTAAGATCGAAATCAACTATCGAGTTGTATGAAAAATAATATTTTTTCTTGAGAAAAGAGAAAATAATAATTTGGAAAAACGAGTAGTCTAAGTTATTCCCAATGTTCTGTACCTTTCTGTAAAAACATCATCGAAATCGGTTGAGCCATCTCAGAAATTACCCCTGAGAGACAGCCAGGCTGACCGATAAACTGACGAAAGTCGTAAAAACAATTGAATGGGTTATTTAACTATCTGAATATGAATATGGGATTATAAATATTTTCAAACCACAGACACTCCAATTTTATTTATTTTCATTCTACCAAAAAGGACTGCGAGAACAAAAATAGCACCATAAAAAGATAAGCGTGACGTGATAAGCTGTGAAACGTATACTGAATAATTTGTTGAATGCAGCAAACGTCATGTATCACTATTCTTTTTATTGATATATGATTTATTTGTGTCCATTCTACACAAAATAATATCTAGCGACGTTGTTTGGAAGGATTGTAATAGGTTTCAATTTTTAAAAACTGGTCTTGGTTTCAGATTAGTGTTTTGATGAGACAGCTTCAAAGGCACATTGCGAAGTTGTATTCATATAATTTTCTTTGGATTAGTTGTTTGCTTATCTGGCACAAAAAGAAACTTCCAAACAAGTCCAGAAGTTGAAAATTTTCTTTTGAGAGCAGAGCAATTGTTTTCGTGATAAACTTCGCGATGAAGCCTCAAAATAGAACCGCGACCCACCTCCGAAGAACGTTTCCGGATGATGATCACTCAAGACTTCATGTTTATATCGCCATTATCTTCCATGATGGGTCTTCGCCACGCTGACTTGCGGAGATTACGTCGAAATAATTAAGAAGTTTAAAGGAAGATTAAGTTGGAAGGCTGCAGCTTACTCGGAAGATTTGCTGGTTTCGGAGATAATCCGTCGTTTCATGTTGACTAGAGCCCGTGCTCGCGTCGGCGTGATGAGTTCTGCAAGAGCACTTACCTCGCGATCCATTAATATTCAGGAGGCCTACTTTTGAACTCGCCCTCCCGCCCACCCGCTTCCAGAGCAGTGCGTGTGGCGGAGCGGCGAGGCGCGCGGACTGACTATGAGCGTCTGCAAGTCCTCGGCGCGGGCTCGTCGTTCTATTGGTATGCCTCGTTTAAGTTTGAGTTGGAGCGTGCAACTTTCCAACAGCGGCGTTTCTCCGGAAGTATTCGGAAGTAGATGTTTCCTCTCGCGAAATCGCGCGCCTGCAATTTGCTCCCGCCATCACCTCGTCGAGTCGAATTTCTGGTTTGACGCCGTGAGGAGGGCGAATGGAATCGCGACTGACTTTTCTGGGAGTAACTTTGACGTCGACGCTAGAAGAGTCTGCTTGGCCTGCGAGCGAAGATGTTCATTGTGGGGAATGCGATTTGTCTCGGTAAGAAAATTGTGTGCTTGGGATTGTTTTTGGACGTTTTGCAGTAGATTCTCCGTGGTGCGTTTAATGAATCTCGACGTTAGCATGTTTGTGGGCGTGGTGTTTTCGGTGTGGTTGAAGACTTTTGGAGTTACAAGAGATCTGTATATTGGAATGAAATAAATGTTTGTGTTGCTGACGTTTCGACCGTCTTTTTCTGGTCTTCTTTAGGCGTGGTCTGCCTGCTGAGGAAGACCACGAAAAGATGGTTGAAACGTCAGCAACACAGCCTTCGTCGCAGCGTCACCCGAACTGCCAAGATCATTTACATGACTCTGGCCACGGAAGTCTAAGACTTCACAACTAAGAATAGTTGCTAAAATAATTAAATGTTATTAAACATACTTAAATACTAAACTTTTACGTACCAGATTTTACTTTTCAGAAGCATTTACTCATATTTGTGAATATTATAAATTTGACTCAAAATTCGTGTAAAAATAGCTAAGGAATTACGTACACACCAATCAAGTGAACGTTTTCAAATAAAATATATAAATGAAAATTAAATTGATGGAGATTCCAACATTTAGTGGAATCTATTGTAAGCTATTGGTGCGATCCGAATCGTCTTGTGGATTATTTACCAGACAGCAAAATAATTATCAATTACGAATAGACTGTTAATAAATCAGTTTTTTAATTAAAATGTTCAATATTTTTTTATGATTTTATTGCGAATGAACTATACGTTTTCCTCATACTCCAGTTAGATTTGTTATTATCTCGTGGATTTTGTTTTGCCCACGATCCTTTCCAGGAAAGAAACACGACAAGGGAAGTCTTCCTTCTCGAACACTTTACAAACCCTCAAAAAAAGAAAGAAAAAGAGACAACCGCTCTCGCCGCAAAGCCGAACAATCGAACTTCGATTCTACGTGGCCCGGTTGCCTTCCCGCTGCCCCGCTTTCTCGCTATCCCGCTTCCCCATTCCCTCACTTTCCCGCTATTCCGTTTGCTAGCTACTCCGCTTCCCTCCCACTTCGCAACCACGTTTCCCCACCTCATCGGCATTCCGCTTCTTCCTATTTCGCATCCCCACGACCCGGGTTCCATTCTTACCCGCTGCCTGGCTTCTTCATTCGAGATCCACGGCCTCCTAGTCACTTCTGGAGGGTAGCGGCGGTGGCGATGGAGGCGATAGAGGCGGCGGCGGGGGCCGCGGCGGCGACCGCGACGACGTCGGCGGGGGCGGGGGCAGGGGGCGGCAGCGGGGGCGGGGGCCGTGGCGACGCGGCTATCGGAAATACGCGGAGTCCCTCTCTTTCGCCACGATTTATGCCCACCGGCTGCGCCGCTAATAACATCAATTGCTGCTCAGCCATCCCGCGCCGCGTCCCGCTGCTTGTGGCCCGGCATCGCTGCCTTGCGTCGCTTCGGTGTATAGCCTGCCAAGTTCAAGATGATGCTGTGGATGTAGACTTTGTTAAAATCCCGTTGCCGATGCAAGTGGAGCAGAGAGCACGAAGACAATAAGAGTACGGTAAAGTTTATCGTAGAAGAATGTAATGATCTCGTGTTTTACAGTTTGTGATTGTGAAATTGGGGGAAAGTAAATGTTCACGAATGTTATCGAGTTATTTATTAATTTGTATATTCCATAAATTAACAGTCAGTCCAGTTTCTACCAGTAAATTCCATAAATTAACAGTCGGATAATCGGGCCCAAATTCATACCTAAACAACGTAATTTATAATGGCAGGTAGTGCGAAGGAACATAACAGAAACATAATATTAATATTATAATTTGTATAATAATGGTAATACTAAACATTCATTTTTGGCAAAAAAATAAGAAAGAAATTATGCATCTCCTAGACTCAAGGTCTCTGTTATGTAAATTGTAAATGCCGAAAGTCGTAGCTTTGCCGCCAACTTAAAAATGAGTAGCAAAGCAACTGAGGTATACCACCAACTGTCTAATCCCTCTCTTTTTATCATATATTTTCAGCTATTCTTCGTCTCCGTAAAGCACATCACCTTAGCTATCTAGTGTTAGCTAACGTGTGCTTCATCCGGTTAAAATTCGAAGTATGCTTTTGTTCGGGAGTAAACCAAATTTCGACTAAATCCCTAAAATATCAAATGACGAATGAAGTGTATGTACGACTGCTTCAAAATGTTGAGTATGTTGTTTCTAATGACAAAATGATCGCCTTTGCCTGAAGATTTTACCCGCCATTTCTTATTTTCTTAACGTCGAGATCCCTCGTCTCCTGTTTTTCCGACATAATTTGATTGTTTTATTCATATAGCTGTCAAATATATAATTTTATATTTAGTTATATTCATCACCTTCTTATTTTTGACTTTCGATCATTACCCTTTTGGTTTTCTACTTGTCTTTTCTGTCCACCATAGTTTGGGAAAAATATAAGTATATGACTTCAGCACCATCATATAGATCAATCTTTCATTTTACCTTTATTATGGTATTTTATTATTATCCTCATCTCTGTATTATTCGTTCATGATTATTTGCTTGTATTTTTTCTCCTTGAACTTCTAAACCTGCGTGAATTCCTTTCCTCTTCATGATTCCCCTACCCTCGCCTTTACATGACCACGACCTGTACCTCGCATAACAACTCGCTAGCGCCGTCTCCCCTCCCCCACCTCGTCATTGCTCCCACCAACTAGTAGCCCCGGAAGTTCTGGCTGGGGCCAAAACAGGCTCGCATGAAGTTGGGGCCACTGGCGACGTTTTTGCGCGACGCCGCCTGTCGCGGAGCCAAGCGTTGCAGTGGCGGTCGGCAGCGTCGGGGCTTGCGGCGGGGGCGGGGCGGGGCGGGGCCGGGGACGGTGGCGGGGTACCTCGTAAAATGAATCTCAGGCTTTTTGCACTCGGCAGTCGCGGGACGGCGTCTGTTTCCCGCCCCAATGAAAATGTCTAATAATATTGATTACCGGCGGCATCCGGGTTCGCAGTAATATTACTGCGGCCATTTATTTGTCATAGTGTGACAGTCGCGCGAGCCCGCCCGCCCGGGTGGATTTATTCGCCGTGTGTCTGCGAGAGGAGCAGTTTGGAGGGCGATGGCGGTGGACAGTGACCGGGGGGAGGGAGGGGCAGTTTGAAGCAGGAGGTACTGAACGCACTCGGTCGTACGGATTAGCGCATAGGGACTGATGGGATTTGTGGTTTATTGCGTGTAGATTTGTCAGATTTCTGCTGCATGTGATATTTGCTAAATATTTCGATGCATTTTTATCACGTAACGTGATTTGTGGAATAATGGTAGTTGGTGGTAGTACTTTTCATCCATTACATTACATACTTAAACTTTGTATTAACATCGAGATATTATTACTAAATTACTTAACAACTAAGGATTTCATTACATTTGATACACTGGCTTGCTTTCTACTGAATGAGATTTATTTTCAAACAACTCTTACAAAATGTAAAAATGCAATTTGGTGAAAGGAACTTGTTAATATTATGGAAGACAGTTTGTATTAAAATGTCAGTTGAGTGTTTGAAAGTTTTTTGAAAGAAAAACACTTACTAATACTATTTCCAAATATGAAAAAAATATGCTTGTGCTGAAGTATAGTGAATAACGACATACATATGTTGTGACAAATAACACGAAATTTAATTATGCTCTTTAGAAGTTGTAATGATCTTTACCAATTACAATATTTTAATTTTTTGAAAAATAATTATTTCACATAATTTAGATAATTCACGGAGATCAATGCCTTCTAATTAATAATTTCAGTACTAACTCATCTCTAAAGAATTTCTTATTATGTTTTGTCGCTTGAAGATGACACAGTCCAAAATATTTCAACTCCTTTTTTTGCCTCGTTGGAGATCGACGTATTGATGTATTTGTACTTCCACTCGCTTAAAAACTACATCTCTAATAACAGTTCGTATTTTATAGATTCTAAGATAATAAAATACAATATATTTTGCTATTGCTTCAATTTCTCCCGGTGCGTTCGGGCTTTATTGGAACCAAGTGATATCAACTCACACCGTGATGATAAAGTGGAATGAGTTATGGAGCTGTATGAAATGAGAGTCAGTAGTATTAATAGATACAACTAACCTCCAGCAGCAAAACTGTTACACAAAAAACACACAAAATTGTTTTCCAAAACGCGGCACGGTCTCTTCTCGATAAAACAAATAAACTACTCTCGTATAACACAGCAACAAATTTAATATTTTATTAAAAACATACTACAATAACATAGTATAGCACTAGTGGCCTGCAGCAACAAAAATGGTGCAGTCGAGTGTGAGGGAACTGAAACCCTGGAGCAGCAAAAAGTGAATAATGAAGCGACACACGTGAATAATGAAACGTCTTTCTTGTTCGTTGCATGACGTCAACTGCATCACCGCGTGTGAGAATACAGCCTTTAAATCAGGTATGAAAAAGTGCGAATTAGCATTATCAAATATTTTATTTTGTAGACAAAATCGAAACTTTAATAGTTTGTACACTTTTCGGGAGTTCTTGGGTATCTAACAAAATCAGAGACTCCTTTCATGTGACCGGAGGCAGCATATATTTCTTGCAATTTCGACGCATATTGGAAATTAGTATTACAGATAAAATGATACACAAAAGAGCAATTCTTTACAAACCCAAAATATCAAAACTGTTGGTGTTCTATGACGCAACGCGTGAATAGCAAATACGTGCGACCTCTACCATAGATCCTTGCAGTCACATGACCTCAGTTATGATGCACTTAGCAACGAATTGAGCATAATAACCCAATAAGTGGGCGCAGTATAAAAAAGTATGAAGGACTTTTTCCGAGTTCCTAGGTCTCTAAAAAAACAACCCCTCTCACCTGACCCGAGGATGCATATTCTTCCGTCAATTTATGCGCATATTCGAAAGTAGTAGTACAAAAAATTAACCCTACAACCTTTTTTGACCACCAAATATTACACGAATATCCCCGACATGTGAATCCCCAGTACTCAAATGCAGAAACCAAGCGCGCTGCTTGCTACTTTGCAGTTTCCAAATAATGTGCCTTGCGCTCCCATGAAAGCTGCATCGCTCTCCCACAAGGAACATTTATTTTCATTAGAGGTTCCACACTCCCGTTCCTTGGCGAGCGTTACAAAGTCTACGTCGCAATGTTGTGTGGGTTTATTAATAATACTATTTACCGCAATTTGGCATTGTCCGGTTTCACCAGAATACCCAGTTTGCGAGATATATTTTATGAAACGAAATAATAGTGCTTCATTATTAAAGTTATTATCAATCATACAAGTATACAAAATGTACAACTTAAGCTGGGTAATATTAGTAAATAAATAAATTAGCTAGTGTTTTTACTAATTACAAAAATGTCAAATATGTTGCAAACTCGCATACACACGAGGAGTTTATCCCTTCCCTCGAATTTATTCTTAATTCATCTTTACTTTACCACATAAACGTTTAATGTTCAAAAAATGCTACTCGCTTGTGAATAATAATTGTGCTAGAAAAACGTGCTCTTGCCGACCCGGATGGCCGAGGTGGCTAAGAGCGAGTACCGACTCAGCGCTTCGGTCTGAAGGGTCGCGGATTCGAGTCCCGCCTTGGGCATGGATGTTTGTCCCTTGACTTTGTGTGTGTGTTGTCGCGGAGGGCCTCACGTTCTGCTGATCCCAGATCAGAGGAGCCCCAAGTGTTTGTCTAGTGTATGGTCGAGTATGCGTCCCTTCGAGACGTAAAGGGCAACCGGCTGTCGGCTGGATAAAAAGCCCTAGGAAAAAAGAGTGCTCTTTAAAGACCTCCCGTGCAGTGAGCAGCAGCAACAAGCTTCGTCGATACTCCAATCGAGAGGCCCCTCCTTGCTGGCAACGAGATAAAGGTCTGAATTCGTAGGGGTCTGAATTCCGCGAAAATCAGCCGCCTGCCGCTCGAGGTCCAATCTGACAACCGAGAAGGCGTCCGCACGCGCCGCTGTTGTGAATATCAGAGCCCACCAGGCGGGCGGCGACAAGTGGTCGGTTGCCGTCGATTTGCCGTCAGTCATTTAGCGTTTGGCGCCCGACGCTGCGCAAGGACGTCCATTCGTGGTGGATTCAATGAATTCTGGAAATCCAGTCATATGTCGAACTCGCTAAACTACCCTTTCCACTATCACTTTCGTCATTCACATCCGCCAAGTAACCACGTAATAAAATTAGCATAGATAAAATGAGTTTGAAATGGTCTAGCATCAGAAGTAATTAGGTAATTGAAATTGAGAGGAATATCTGGAAAGCAAGCTTGATCGTAGTTCACTTTCATTAATAAACAAAAAAAAATAATCCTTATCACGAGAGTTCGTTTTTTATTTATTTTTATAATTTTTATTTATATAAGGTCGCATCAACATCTAGGTCATTAGCGACCACTATTGGCGTTAACGGTATGGTAAGTATGAAGATGAAACGAAATGGTGATGATAAGGGGTGAAAGGACGAACAAAAATACAACCATGCCCGAGGTGGGACTCGAACCCGCGACCCAGCGGTCCAAGACACTACTGCCTTAGCGATCTCGGTCACCGGGCCGACAGTTCGTCTTTAAAATTGCTATGGCGGCAGCAACAGAAGTCAGTGAACGGACGTCGCGCCCCATGGTCGCCAAGCACTCGCCACAGGCAACCGGTTGCAAAGCGCGCTCCATCGTACACTTCTAGAGGGCTGATAGCCGGTCGGCCGCGAGCGGTATCTTTTACACTTACTCGTCCAGACGTGGACGTCGTTCAGACAGCAAATCATTTCACGAAACTAATACGTAAGTAATAGCATATCAACTCCAGTTTAATGGTGACATAACAGTGAACATTGTCATTCTTCCGGAATTGTAGACTATGCTGTTGAAATTATAATTGTATGAATCGTCAGAATTTTTCTTTTTCGTTTGTCTTTTATTGTTGATACTCATACTTGTTAGACACATGTATCATATCGGGAGTCCATATGTCTAAAAACCATTGGCATTTATTATTTACTTGTTGCATGTACCAATATAGCCCTCAGTATCTCGTTGGTTAGCGTGATCGCAACCCCGGGTTCGATTCCCGGTCGTGGCAAAAATTAACTGTGCGCTTTCCTTGCAATATCGCAGCACCAGTTGCTTTGTGACGATGAGAAAGCTCACTTCTCAGGTAGAGAAGACAAGTGATACAGCCAAGTTATGTGCTAACCAAACGTACCCTTCAACCCATTGCCACAAGATCAGCACGCCAATGATAGGCCTTAGCTCGTAATGAGCTGTCGTGCCGAAGTACAGTAACAGGTGAATGAGCTACAAATTGTCCGATAATTTGAATTTTATTGCAAGTTGAAAAATCGAATTATAATCAGAGTTTTAATGTGTTAATTGGAAGTCTTTCATATGCCCAAACTAATTAATTATACTATTCTACAAAAATTGTAATATGTCTAAATGAACATACAAGAAGATAATGTGATGCTTCTAGCTTGACGGGAACCAAGCAACCCCATAAACATAGAGATTCTTACAATGTTGGTCTCTTCAAATGAAGCGTATGTGCATACCGTGAATTCCCACTCTGCGTTATCTCATCCAGGAGTTACTGGGTTTGTGGGGATTTCCTGAAACAAATCCGAGCGGGCGTAGAAGCTAGCTCTATTTTTCGTGTCCGTAAATACAATTTGGTGGTAATCATGGCTGTGACAATGAGGGCATGCTTTCTATTTTCTTTTCATACATGAAATGGACACGCGTGGGGCGCGCGGGGATGGAGCGGACGCAGTGCGCGGCGCGGCGCGGCGCGACCGTCGACACATCCCTGGGGGCGCGTCGCGTGGCGATGCCGGCGGGCGCATTTGCGATTCCGTTTGCCGGAGTCCCCGAGCGAGTCCCGGGCTCGCCACCTGCCGCGCGCGCACGCGTCGCACAACGAGCTCGCCTGCCCGCCCTCTTCACGGCCCCCATCCCCCGCTGCCTTCTGTCGCTCTGTCACACCTTCATTCTCTTAGCTTACTGCTACTTACGCCCTCTCGTCCCCTCGCCCTCTTGTCCCCTCGCCCTCTCGTCCCCTCGCCCTCTCGTCCCCTCGCCCTCTCGTCCCCTCGCCCTCTCGTCCCCTCGCCCTCTCGTCCCCTCGCCCTCTCGTCCCCTCGCCTTCTCGTCCCCTCGCCCTGTCAACCCCGCGCTCTCTCGTCCCCTCGCCCTCTCGTGCCCTCGCCTTCTCGTGCCCTCGCCCTCTCGTCCCCTCGCCCTGTCATCCCCTCGCCCTCTCGTCCATTCGCCCTCTCGTCCCCTCGCCCTCTCGTCCCCTCGCCCTCTCGTCCCCTCGCCCTCTCGTCCCCTCGCCCTCTCGTCCCCTCGCCCTCTCATCCTCTCGTCCTCATCCCCTCCCTCTCTCGCTCTCTCATCCCCTCACGCACTCACCCTTTCTCTCACCCTTTCCGTCTCCTCCATCTTGCCGTCTCACCCAACCGCCAATGATCTCGCCCGCCCTAACACCGTTACCTTCGCACCCACCCCTTTCACCCACCTTTCCTTCCCCTCCCGCGACAACCCTCCTGCTCGCTCGGCCTCTCTCCGGCTGCCCCGCATACTTACTCTTGGGGCAGTCTAACATGCCGCACTAAACCTCCAATATGGCGGCGTTGGCAGGTGTCTGTCAGTACCGCCAACTTCTGAACCCAAGGGTTTTATCCCGACCAGCGATATTGAAAGGTACGGATATTCGGAATTAATTGCACTGCGGATTTGATATGTAATTGATTCCCCCCCACCACCACTCTTTCTTCACTTTGTTAGGTTTTGAGCGCGGGGAATAATACATTATTATTTGTATGCGATCTATTCGCAACAAAATATAAGTATTTAACACATAAGTATGAACTAAGAAAGATAAGTATAACTGATAAAATAAGTACAACTATGATAAAAATGAACCACCTAATAAATCCAATAATTACTAATTAAATAACTTCAAATAGCTTTAGATTTTTCAAAGTCTTCAAATTAAAATTAATTATTAAAAGATGATGCACACACTACAGTACAATAACCCCACTAAATATTAATTATATAACTAATAATGCATTTAAATGGTTACAACATAACAAATACGAGTTTCGAACTCTTTTTTAACACAATAAAGGTTAACGCAAAAGTCGCAAGATTATCCCACTGATCACTTATTACTCTCTTTGACAAATAACTAATAACACTTATATAATTAACTCTGAAAATAACGAAAAACGGTAAATATTTAAATAACTTACTGAAAGCTGATGCACAAGATATTACAAAACAAATCCGAGCAAAAATCACACGAATTAAAAAAAAACTCAGTCACAATAGTCACAAAATATGCGTTTCAGAAAATCTTCTTGACATAAGAGGTGTTGGTAGCAACAAGGCCACCTTCAAAACTGTTCTAACTTCATTTGTTACTTTAAAATTAAGCTATATATTCTTTTAATTAATGAACAAATGCTATTACATTTGTTGACATGGCAGTTAAATATTTCTCACTTCTAGCTGCTCCTTTCACCATGTGAACATTCAAATAAATCTGCAAATTTGTGGGAATGCTACAAAATTTTCAGTGTTCAGTACCACTCCTGTGGAATAAAAGTA
>BLKR01001604.1:0-25000 GCA_011170035.1 Teleogryllus occipitalis | reverse complement strand
AATTCAGTCGAGGTTTGGAGGAGAAATCTAGATTACGGCTGTTCTGATTGATAGATATCCGTGGTTTCTACGATCAACACCAGGCGAATGTCGGAGCAGTACCCTAACAAACGGGCCACGGACCGCGCGCGATCTTTTGTTCCTCTTCTTTGTTCTATCCTTACCCCTTAAACACACACCTACACTAACATGCACTACACTACCGCATATTCCGGGAGACCGGTCTGGGGCTTAGAATTAGTCCCGGCTAGGGCGGTGCCCCTCTGGCGGGTTTCCCCTCTGGTTGGGGAAAACCCCCATAGCCAACGGTAGTTCGGCGCCAGATCTGGCCATGCAGTGGCCATGTAATATCTGGCCATGTAGATCTGGCCATGTAGTATTAAAAATATTTATAGAAGTTATCAGGTTCATTTCATTGGCTTTCCCAGCGTGGGATCGATTACAAATATTTATATGAGGTTTATATCAGTATGAACGCCAATTAAGGAAGGCGAAAGAAGGTACACCCATTAAGAAAGGCTGTGACCGCAATACAAACAACGCTGACATAGCGAGCAGCACACGCGGACGGCTACTGCGACTGGTCATTTTTGTGTTCTGTCTACTTTATCTGTGCTGCCATCGGAAGCAAAGAATAAGAGGGCCGCAGACGAGCGGCGCCGCTGGAAATGCAGTTGCGAACATCCGGCAAAACCGTAATCGGTCTTCTGCATATTGCCGTCTCTTCGCAGTTGTTTATGATACCGAATTATTAAAAAATTTGGAAGGTAGTGAAGGTAGATCACATTTCCCCACGACACAATTTACTGAAGCAAATTAATAATATTGTCTTCATTTCATGTAATTTCATTTCAGAATTGTAATACAGATGTTTATAGTAGTCTTCAGCATTTTGGAATCACTTTCACGTGTATATAAATTAAAATATATCTTATTTCAGTATTGGACTCTGTCGTCTGAACTACAAATTCTAAGAGCTTGTTCCACAGGCCTCAAAAACGAAATTATATTTTTTTCACCCTTGTCATAACCATAAACCGGAGGATTAATGAGGGAATTACTATTTTCATCACATCTCCCTAGTAACTCTCCTCCCTGGCCTTATTTAGCAGCACCACCTCCAACCCTTCTTCGCTTCTTGCATTTGCTGAATCAACGCCCCTTTCCGCACACGTCGAACCTCAATCTGCTCTCCTTGCCCCGCCCCGTCTCATCCCGCCTCACCCCGCCCTTCTTCGCCTGGCCCCACCCCTTCCCGCCCCGCCCATCTCCATCTCTCCCCGCCCTGCCCAGCCCCGAACCTTCCCGTACGTCCCTCCCCCCTCCCCTCCCCACCCCTCCCCGCCACACCGTGCCGGGGCAAGCTGCCGGGTCCAGTACT
This sequence comes from Teleogryllus occipitalis, assembly GCA_011170035.1. Lineage (NCBI taxonomy): Eukaryota > Metazoa > Arthropoda > Insecta > Orthoptera > Gryllidae > Teleogryllus > Teleogryllus occipitalis. The sequence goes on along the minus strand of BLKR01001604.1, from coordinate 23,619 downwards.
GTTTCTCGTGCCTGACGTCAGCGCGCGTTGTGGTCGCCGCCGGGATGCATATTTTATGGCATTTATGATGCCGTGCGGCTGCTCCGCTGTAGAATAAACAACTTAAGATTTACGTCCCGCCCTCGGGACCGGTCAGCCAGCGCTGCCCGCTTTGCCCTGCCCTCCCTCACACTCCGCGTTTTCTCCCCTCCGCATGCGGCCTTCCAAGTAATGCCCCATACTCCAAGCAGCCCTGTTATGTCCGATCTGCTCGGACCCATACCACTCCTCCCAACCCGTTCTGTCCTTCCACGACCTGTCTCTCCCCATTCCGCCTACCCCGCTGTCCGTCCCCGCCACGGCTCTTCCCTCCCCGCTCCGACTCTCCCCGCTCCAACTCTCCCCGCTCCAACTCTCCCGCCTCCAACTCTCCCGCCTCCAACTTTCCCCGCTCCAACTCTCCCCTCCTCGTCTCTCCCCGCTCCGACTCTCCCCACCTCATCTCTCCCCGCTCCGACTCTCCCCACCTCATCTCTCCCGCTCCGCCTCTCCCCGCTCCGACTCTCCCCGCTCCGACTCTCCCCGCTCCGACTCTCCCCACCTCGTCTCTCCCCGCTCCGACTCGCCCCGTTCCGACTCTCCCCGCTCCGAATCTTACTCCCTGACTCTCCGAGTTCCGACTCTCCCCGCCCCGACTCTCCCCGTTTCGACTCTCCCCGCTTCGACTCTCCCCGCTCCGACTCACCCCACCTCGTCTCTCCCCGCTCCGACTCGCCCCGCTCCGACTCTCCCCGCTCCGAATCTTACTCCCCGACTCTCCCCGTTTCGACTCTCCCCGCTTCGACTCTCCCCGCTCCTACTCTCTCCGCTCCGTTTCTTCTAACCCCGTCTCCTTCTGCTCTTCTCTTTCCGTTCCTTTCCGTCACTCCCTTCCTCGCTTTCATAGACCGCACTCCGCCTCCAACCAGACCCTTGTTCGACCCCGCCTCGCCTTAATACCCCTCACCCCTTTCGGTCCCAATCCATCCCACTCCTTCCCGTCCCCTACATTGTACGCTCCCACTAGGCCCAGCTCCGTCCTCCCTTCCGACTTCGCCCGGCACCACCCCGTCCCCTCGGCGCTGTTCTGCTGTCCAGTTATTGCGCGGATTTCGCATCCAACTGCACAGCGCGGCCTTTACGGAGCTGCTTTGGGAACACGATGTGACAAGCCAGTGGCCATCCGCGGGTTTTGCTGCGACCGCAGCGGCTCTGGCACGCTTCGTTTTACTGCGGAAGTTGAATTTCATGAGTTCCTCGTCAGCGGGCATGCAAATTTCCGCGACGATTGGGTTATTTATTGACCGCTGGGGTGCGCGGTTTTGGCAACGCGCGTGGACCTTATTTCTGTGGGTAGTGTTGTGGTGTGTTTCTTCCTATGTAGTTAATTGCATTACTATGATTTCCATTTGGACGAGAGCATTCTGAATTAATTTTACTTACGAATGTGTGCATATGTAAATATTTTTGGTAAATTCCTGTTCCCTTTAGACTTACAAATTTAGAACATTTTAATGAATGATAAAAGCAAAAAAATGTATCATTGTTTAAAATATCCTGTGACATATTTTCTAAATAAATAGTTCTGTTAAATTAATCCGTGAAATTTCTTCTAGCTACAAATATTTTGTGTTGATATTGTAAACATTATTCATTCTAGTTGACTTTATCTTTCAGGTAAATGCAAACTTTCAACCGTTGACGTTGAAATTTCGATCTTCAATTTACAATCTTCTGTATAGCTTAATACTCACAGAAATGACCTTCGGGGCAATTTGTCTCTCTTGACCTAGAGAATGGTCTTACCAATGTTTATTTGGGTGGATTCTCAGATATGAAATGATCAACTGATACCACCCAATTAGCGTCCTATTTCACATGGGTTGTGAATCACTTTTCCAATAGCAAGAAATTTAACAGCTACGCAACGCACTTTCACGAATGCGAAGCGTACACCACTTAACCCTGTAATTACCAGGAGGGGCTTAGAGACCCAGAGCTCCTGTCTGTTCTTTTTACAGGCCACAATCTTTTAGGAAGCTGAAATTTGTTCATAAAGTTGATGACATTATTTTTGTTCAGAATATGATGCAATGAATGAAAACCATAGTAAGTAATTAAGTCAATAATTTAGTAATCAACCAATAAATAAGTAACTACAGCGTCATTGGTGAGGGATAACAGAATGAAAGTTAGAAATGCTTTTTTTGAAAAATGAATACAAATGTTGCTTTATTGTTATTTCAGTTTATTACTTGGGTAAAATAAAAGTCAATAAATTCACAATTTAAACACTGTAGTTCCAGACACCTCGTTGGTAATGTACGAGATAATTTACAGCTCGCCCGATCATTCCCAAAAGATTTATGATCTTGTTGGCTTCTAAAATGAAGATAAAAGCCATGTCTCAAATACCTCACGGAAGACATGCGTCATCAAAGCTCATTAACAAAATTCAACCTCGCAACCCTTCGACTAGAAGTTGTAGCTAGAGTTAACTCTCTAACAACACCAGAAGCCCGAGTAGTGGGAACTGAAATCCGAAGCAAATACACTCCTACTTTCAGTGATCTAACGATCAACTTTCCGTGCACCACCGCCTACTGCGTTGCCATCACGGTAGCAAAATTTGCGAGCAACTCCACGCAACACTTTCCAGGGCAGGGAGGGGGAGCGCTAGCGAAGGTGGCGGGCTGCGCTATGGGCGGCGGTCGCGGCGAGGTAGCCAGGCAGCGTAGCGAGCCCGTATTATTTAATAAAATAAATGGAAGCGGAGTAAATTGGAAAGCGCTGTTCAAATAACTGGGAGAATAGACGGCGGGTGTTGATAAATCGCCGTTGGTTGTTTACACTGCGAAACGTCCAGAGAACCCCAGCGGTCGTTCATCTCGGACTCGGCGCGCCGCACCGCGTTAAGAGAGCGAGTGCTTGCGCGGGCGAGTGGCGGCCCACAGCGGTGGCCCACGGCGGCGGCGGCGAGGGCGGCGGCGGGGGCGGCGGTGGCGGTGGCGGTGGCGGCGGTAGCGGCGGCGGTGGCGGTGGCGGCGGCGGCGATGGTGGCGGTGGCGGCGGGGGCCGCGGTGGCGGCGGGGGGCCGGGGCGGCAGTGACGGCGGTGGCAGTGGTGGCGGCGGCGGGGGCGGCGGCGGCGGCTGCGGCGGTGGTGACGGTGGCGGCGACGGTGGCGGTAGCGGCGGCTGCGGCGGCGGGGGCGGGGGCGGCGGCTGCAGCGGTGGCGGTGGCAGTGGCGGCGGCGGCGACGGTGGCGGCGGCGGCTGCGGCGGTGGCGGCGGCGGTGGCGATGGTGGCGGCGGCGGCGGCGGCGGCGGCGGTGGCGGTGGCGGCGGCGGTGGGGGCGGCGGTGACGGCGGTGGCGGTGGCGGTGCCGGCGGTGCCGGCGGTGGCGGCTACCTCGGGGCATTGCGAAAAGAGATGAAGGACCACCGGAGGTGTAGTTTCCATACTGCAACCTCGAATGAGGCTTTCTGTGACAGATTGGGAAGCAATTCGACTCCGCTGGCCGTGGAACAGAACGGCTGGTGTTCCGATAGAATTTGGTGGTCTAGTTACATCTCTTTTTCAAAATAATAAATCTAATGATGTTAGAACATCGTGCACACTTTCTCAAATTATGTTTGAATACCATAGAAAATGTAAATGTTACTATTTTTGTTAAAAGTATTGACAACCAATAATGTTATAGTAATTATATTAGATCACATTAATATTTATTATTAATTTCATGAATATTTAAATGATGTCTCCACTCAGGAACAGTGAAGCTCGTAACATTTAACATGAATCATCAGGTAGAAAAAGTATTACAAGCTTAAAGGGCTTACAGAGGAATCGCAGTTGATCAGTTCTTGCCAAAGAACGAGCAGTCGCAATTTTATAAAAAATGAAGATACATATGTGACGTTTCATACTGTTTGTTGGGCAACTCCTGGCAAGTATTGGACTGGGAACCGAAATTTCTTTTTACTGCCACAAAACGTGATCTGTCAAACACTAGTGCTTGAGCATTTAGCTGACAATGAGGAGCTAATGTTACATGCTTAAAATTTGTACATTGTACCCCCATATGTTCTTTGGCAAAAACTGATTATTTTTACCCTTATGCCCCAGAAGTTTGCAAAATTTATTCTGGGGCACTTCTACTCACTATGAATTCGTTGCCGGTCTGACATTTTCTAAAACGGGAATATATTTTAAATAGTCAACTAATGAAAATAATATTCGAAAACATATTTAATTAGGAAGAAACGTTTAAGAGATTGAACCCCATATTCTGTAGTCAAGTAATGTACACATAGTTAGCTAAATATGCTGAAGGTATCAGCAACTTCGGCAGCATGTTTTTGGCCTCCGACTTCTACAAGTCGAATTCTGACTCCCAGTATTAATTTTGACGAAATATATGCAACAAAAGAATTGCTCATCATTGATATCCGTTTATAGTTTTCGAGTAACCTGCTTCCGGCCATCAGTGCGTCCGTCCGTCCGTCCGTCACTCACGATTAGGCTACTTCCTGTCCTCTAATCGAGACAAATGAGGGACTTCCGTCGCGCCTCGCTCTCCTGGTGGAGAACTAATGAATTGCGGCGTCCAGTGAGAGAGGGAGATAAACCACAAAATTTAAAAAAAAAAGACTTTTTGTCATACTCTTTATCCTCTTTTTATCTTCTATATTCTGTAAATTTCATAAATGTATCGTAATTTATTACGATATTATTCCGATCTTTCAAAATTAATGGCACGCCCATTTTCTACAATTTCCGTAGAAGTATTTAGACATTTGATGTTTAATAACGTTTTGACATAACAGTTTCACGGGTTTCTCAATTTTCCAAGTTTCTGAGATGTTTTTAAAGACTACTGATTGGTAACCCGATGAAGAATGAAGGCTACTCTTTAGGACACAAAGATCCCCTTGACTAGATGAGATGACTCAAGGTAACAACTATTCCTACTGTAGTGTCTCTGACAGGAAGCTTCTAAGGTCGTCGACATACATAGAGAAATATGTGTCAAGTCTTTGGGTCTGACAACAACCCTCCGGAAACAAAAAAATACAATTTCACGGTGTTTTTTCGCGATTTAAATAAATTGGAGGGAGTGGCGCAATTCTGGTTTCAGATTCGGAATGAGCACATCCAAATACATAGAGCAAACACGTGTCAAGTCATTGGGTCTGACAACTGTGTGTATGTGTGTGTGTGTGTGCCTATGTAATTAGTCGGTAGATGGGTGAAAAAATCTTACCTTTAGGGTTCTGTATCAACTGTAATATACTTGTAAAATTGCAAAATCATTTTTTTCCAAATAAACAAGTTTGTTACCTTGATGCTAGCAAGGAAGAAGCATCCCATTTATTATACAAATAATCGATAAAACAAATCAAACGTAAAACTCAATTTATCTCAGTTCTTTACTCTTTGTGGATTAGCTCCCTCTCTCACTATGCACCTCAATTTTTTGCAGATCCATCCAAAAGATTCCAAGAAAGTTTTCGTAGACGTGTGTGTTTGCGTTTTTAGGCAATTGAAACGTGCCTTGAGCCACTTACAGCACCAACAGAGGTGACCAATTGATCATTTGATTCCTGTAAATGAGGATTGGTATTATTTTAGTCAGATTCTTTCAGTTCATCTTGAAAACCAAATCTAGAAAAATATATTCCTTGGTGGTAGCAGAGTAATCCGTAATGACGCCGACTTAAGTCCTACATGTTTAATCCATGATACTTGGGTAAGCATTCTATTTATATAAAGTTTAGTGTTAATTTGTATTCCTGTGTTTATTTACATTAATCCATGCTCTAATTATATTTGTTAACTCAATTTCACCTTTTAGAGCCAATGAAGATGGAATCAAATAGTTCCGAATCATGGTTATGGCTGTTTTTTCTTCATATGAAATTTATATTGTCATATGAAAAACTATACTTTGTAGTTGGTATCTCCTCGATTCTTAAATCATAATCACTATAAAAAAATGTTTATTTGGATACCTAAAATCATCAACAGTAGTAAACGCTATGAATTAATTCAATTTCTGCCTTTCTGGCATAGCATGAATTTATAGGTCATGGTTCATATGATTGACAATATTTAACCTAATTATGTGAGGAAGCATACACTTTTTTAAAAAAAAGTGCTTCTGTCGATTATTATATAAATTGAAAAATAATACATTTTCGAATATTTGCAAACAGTAAATGATTTTTTTAGGACATGATAATGATCAAAGTCAGTTAATTTAACATTGCAGTTTCATAATAATAATAATAATAATAATAATAATAATAATAATAATAATAATAATAATAATACATATTATGTTAAGTGCAAGTTAAGTTCTTTAGTTGGTTTAATAATGAGATGTATTTTGTAGAGCTTTATGTTATATTTCCTTAATTATTTTCTATGTTAAGTGCATTATCGATATAAAGACCATCTATTGTATGGTCTTTTTGAACTTGCGAATAACAATATCAAGAACTGTCTCATTTGCAGAACCAATGTCGGAAACTAAGAATTAACAAAAACGAAGTTCGTGATACTTATTACTTATGGAAAGAGTACAGTCTCGAAACGCGAATAAAATGCATTGTCAGCAATTGCATTTTCGCCTGTCGCCTGTCAACCTTTTAACCTATCGTTCAAAACCGCCCGTTCAAAAGGGTTGGATCACTTGGAAGAAAAATATTCTTTGCCCATCTCTTAAAGTAGAATAATTATCGTTTTGGAGGGTAACTTCGTTATGTCTAACATAAACGATAATGCTAACCATATAATTAGATTTTGTGGGATAATTTCAAATAGGAAATTATATTCTAATACAGTTTAAAATGAGAATTGAACGGTATGTTCTAGAATTGTTTGCAAAGGTAAACACTTTCTTTAATAAACTGTCTGATAATACACTGAAAAATCAAGTCTTCGTAACAACTCCTCTGGGAACGTTTGGATTAGGTTTTTGAACACCATATTCTGGAGAGGGTAGCCGTAGTATCCTAAAATAACATATGACAAGAAGGGCTGGGTTTACACTTTTTTGTAATTATTTAAATTTTAGTCTTAATAGCTAATTTTTTTACATAAATCGTTCGAGGATGAAAAACTAAACTACTCTATGGTTAAATTTTATTTTTATTTATAACTTAGGTAATAGAACTGTTCAATATTTGAAAATAGTTTTAAAAGAGTCTAGAGAGTCTGTGATGCCACAGCTAGAATTCAGCTAGTATGAATTATTTTGATGAAGACGATTTCCACTACTATTTTAGCCCTCATAAAATGTGATAAATCATTTTATTGGACGCATGACATTTATAAAAGACACATTACTGTTATTGTTATTATTATTATTATTATTATTATTATTATTATTATAAACGTTAGTTATTGTTATTCCTTTGTATCCACAATTATGTTTTCCTGTACGCAAGTATTGACAGACATGGTCGCACATGGCTCACAAATTCTTTTTATATACGTTTAATATTGCATATGTCACGAAGCTTTCTTTTGCAAATACGCAAGCAAACAAAATTGGTTGCACCCAATATTCGTAGTACTTCAGCGGTGTATTACTTACGGTGCCGTAATTTCGTTAATGAAATTCTGTTAATTTAAGAAAATGTTATTACGGGTGCCCCAGTTTCCGAAGCGCATGAGGTACAACTTGCTACAGCTCCAAGACCTATCTTCTCCAGGAACTTTTCGTTTCCGGCCTTGGAGGGACGAGGCCAATACACGGCCGCTCATTGCGTATGCATGCGGGTGCTTCTTCGAATCCCGCGCAGGCCCAACCGCCTTAGTTCTCTTAACGATTTTTTTCCCGGACCCGACTAAGCAAATTTTACGACGGTTCTTTACGGAAGTACGTGGCGAAGAACTCCGTCTTAGTGACGTGCTTTGGATGCAAACGAACGTGTTTGTCGAATTTACCCAGAGGGTCTTGAGCAGCTTCCCGGCCATATTGTCTCTCCTCTCTAGCCGTTCTGTGGCTGACGTCGTAATTCAATTTGCCTCTCCTAAGCCGCCTGGTAACACGTCTGGCACCGTTGACCAGACGGGTGAAAATTTGGCTTTCTTGTGAATTCAACGCAGAGGGTAGATTCCAGAAGAAAATGAGGAAGGTTTATTTTCGGTTTTTCGATATGTAAATGATTTACAAGGCTTAGAGGTTTCCATTATTTACATTCAATACTAGCAGTATAATGCAAGAAAATGTGTATTACGTTGAAGCTAAGAAGTGTTTGTTTTTATTTACTCCAAAAGATTTGAACATGTTATACTTGAATGAGCGTTCTAAACAGTTTTGAACTTTCGACGTCGTTTTTCAGTTTAACTTTATATTTAGAACTTAACTAATTTAGAAATTCATTCTGAAAGTGACTTCATGCAGAAAATATTAAGAGATGATATTCTAAACGGTAGAACGAATTAAATTTAATTGGGAAATGCAATTTTTTAATTAGGATATTACATATATTGCGACAAAAATATAAAGTATAAAGTAAAGTTTTATATGGTCATGACTACAATTATTTAACAAAACTTCGTGTTTTACACGAAATCACTGAAATTTGTGTCGATAAATATAAACGAGTATGCATATATGCTTTTATTAGGAAAAGACTTTACAAGTATAAATTGAATAAATAATTACTTCGCGTGTAGTAACATTTTAATCTGTTTGTATTACGTAAAATCTTCACATGACATTACGTTTTTTGTTAAAGTATACGAATGTGCATATAATTTTATTTTCATGGAATTGTAATATTTTCTCTCCAATGTTCTGTTGCAAAACATCCATAATATTCATACTTCATTACTGTCTTCCATACTTTGTTTTATTTTTGAATAATTATATTGGTTTAATAATGTCATTCAAATCGTTATTGAAATAGTATTATTTTCAAACTGCGACCATAAGCTGTTCATCAAGCTGGGATCATAAGAAGTTGAGTCTTTCGCCCTTTAATGTGAGTGCAATATTACCTTACTTACTTCCAATATGAACTATATTTTTATTTGACATTTATAGGTAGTTTAAAGGAAATTTGATATTGCCTTGTTAATGAAATGTATCACACTTTTTATAACACTTTTACCAAAATAGCTTTTATCATCGTAATGAACCGTTCTATCCCCTTTTCAAGAACAATTTTATTTTGCTAATTTTTTTTGCATCAACTTTTTCCAAAAATTTAATTAAATGCTAATGGACCAAGAAGTTCAGTTCCAATATTTTCAAAAACCTTTAAAAAATATTTTGGAAGGACAAAAAAGTTCTCTTTTGAAACTAACCTTTTTTAAAATTTAGCTTCTAAGAAAATTATTCAACGTCGCGTTATCTATTATAGATAGCTAAACCAAGTCAGTTCTCATTTCAACCTCATTTCCACCAACGTGTTGTTTTCTTGAATCTAGAACAGAAGTTTCTTCAGTTATAGATTTGTGATTTAGTGTTCAATTTTAAGGACAATTGGAATATATCTCAATTTGTAAAACATAATATGTAATTTTCTGTTGAATCACACATTCAATATACATTTCAATTCTACTATTTTTCTCCTTCTTTCCTCGTGAATCTCCACTATCTCCTTTTAATTTGTACAGAGAAGTTATTTCTGCAAGTCATGCAATTAACAATGCCCAATTTCTTATCATTTATTTTTCTACGAAAACCTAAACATCAACGTGGCATATACTTTAGTCACTTAAAATCACAAAATTCAACTAAATGATAGAAAATAAAATAGATTCCAAAAAAGCAGGAGATTAAATTTTAATTTTAAGATATCCTGTCTCTATTCTTGAATTCTTCTATCATTTATTCGTCTCCATTGCATCCCAATATTTACACCCTATTCATCAACACTTGTACTCGCAAAAATGATATCAAACTATCACAAGCACATTCGAAGTTAAAGAAAAAATAAAATTTGAGCCGTATGAAATCATATTTTAAACTGTCACTCAGTTCTCAAAATATATTCTTTAAGAATATTATTATTCGGATAATTACTTACGCATACCATGTATGTATGACAACCGCACCAACTTCATTCAAATGTTTCAAATCTTTGAAATTAATATTTTAGAAACAACCGTTAATTATTCTTGGCTTGGAAACTAGTAAGACATCATAAAAGCCTTGAACCATTTATCATTACATTTTTGTGAACAAATTTTCACATAATTTCTGTAATAATTTATATAATGTTCACTGAAAATGTTTCAATATTCAAATTCTAAATCTTACAAGTTCGTGGAAAGGATTCCACCGCTAATCGTTCTTGCTAATCAACAATCATACATCGTCAAAAGATACCATTCAAACTTGAAACTTCATGAGTTGCTCGAAACAATATCGAAAAGATAATCTCATCGAATCCGTTCCTGATATGACCCTGTCAGTAAATTGTTACCCATGACGTCCATTAAACCTTTACTACTCCTGAGAAGTCTCCTGCCATGCCTATAAAAGCCGCACGGCTGTGCGAGCACGACACTTGGCGGCCGCCGGACCGCTCGACCCAGCGAGCGAGCAAACGCAACGTCACAGGTGCGCCGAGGGCAGGATGTAAACGCGGCCGATAGCTCTAATTTTACGCGGGATTTCACCACCCGGACTATCAGCGTAATCATCGCGGAGCCGCAGTCGCAAAGCTGTCAATAATCTCCTAGGACGGAGGGGCGTCCGCTCGCGCCGTTTACGGGAATTATCACGTAATGAAACTTAATGAGTCGACGGCCTCTGCCAGCACTAGCCCCCCCCCCCCCAACATGTGATGTACGGAGTGACGGCGCCCCGTTGAGTTGCGTGCCGCGACAGCGGAACAACGCACCGTCGGAACAGAGCGCGCTTCCCTCCCTCCCACATCGCCATTTGCTACCGCTATCAGTTTGCCTACGTCTGCGTCCGGGGTTCACTTTGGCTGACTGGACTTTCGGTGGAATTGAATTAGATTTAATTTCCTTGAAGGGGAATACTCATGTTTGACGCGTCATTAAGGAACTTTCGACGATTCGAGTTTCATTTGTGCCCTCTGTGGGTATTTTTAGAAGTGTCAAGACATTACTCGGTTATTCCCGACTATCGATTCATGCTTCGTGATCAATAAATGATTAATAATGTATATATCAAGTCGGTTTCATTATCTATTATAGAGTTATTCTTAGGGTATATAATCTTTCTGAAACATTTAAGAATTAAACGTAATTGATTCTAGTTGTTGAGAATACAATCAGCTTGCCTACGTCTACGACTGGTTGTGTCCGAGTATCACTTGTTTGACTGGACTTTCGGTGGAATTGAATCCCGTTTAATTTTCTTGGAAGGTGAATAGTCATGTTTGACGAGTCATTAAGGTAGTACTTTCGACAATGCGACAATTAGTGTACTTGTGAGTATTATTAGAAGTTTCAAGACATTAGTTGATTATTCACAGCTAACATCTCATGCTGCAAGAGCTACAGGTATGTAATTTTTTTCATATCAAGCCGGTTTAATCATCTATTGTAGGGATATTCTTAGGGGATATAACATATAGTGTGAAGCTCTTAAGAAATCAATATAATTGATTCTGGTTCTTGGTGGGAATACAATGATAATGATTGCCATTCTGTCACTTGCATTCACGATTACCATAGTCTACCTATTACGTCTGGGCTCGAATTTCAGTTTGATCTTTCAATGACATTTGGTTAGGAAAAAATATTTCAAGGTGGCATTTTCATTAGACTATCCTACCATCTAATCTCATTTCATACATTAATAAAGAAATTATTCTCTTTTCTAAATATTTGAAACTATTGATACGTTTGCAGGGAGGTATTTTTTATGAGTATATAAACAAATAAGGTTTTAAACATGTCAGAAGCAGTATAATTAAACAATTCTGCTTGCTAGAATAAATAACTCCAAAATGTCCTTCACGCTTCACTTCAGAACACACTTTGTATAATCACTTTTGCTATTGGTCCATCACTAGTCGTTATTTGGATTATTCTTGTTTGAAGATATTTTAAGAATCACATATATGATTTATTTGAAATCCTTGCTGAGATCGTGTGATAATGCGTAATAATAGATTATTACAAATAAATAATACGCATACTATTTTAGGCAACGCAGTTCGCGGTTTCATTCTAGGAGCAATTTGGTTGGGGACCGAGTTATATTTTAGGAAGTATCTTGTTTATTTATAGCAATATATATATTTGTGACGTGCACTGGGTTTTATTATGATGATGTTTACATTAAGTTTATATCGTAAGACCATAATAGAATTGAATTGGTTTATATTAATTTTGTGAGTAATGTATTATAAGGACACCCATATTATAGGATATTTTATGATAACTATTATATAACAAAAGAACAAATACTCGTAAACTTTAAATGTAGTGTCTCACCTGATGCCCTCATTGCTGAGGTTCGAAATGTTGTGAATGTATATTTATGAATTTAACTAGTAAAATCGTTTCCATTCAAATGTCTGTAGATATGGTCCTGAAAAAATAAATAATACAACGAAAACACAATGGTTTTAACATTTTTTCTTAAAACACTGAGACCAAAATGTGCTTTTAGAAACTATTATCATCTTTAAATTTTTTCGAGATCTTTTCTCAGAGGAGAGCCGGTTACCCTTTACATCATCATGGAACGCATATTCGATAATAAACTAGACACCAACACGCTTGCGGGCACCTCTGATCTGGGGTGAGCAGAACGCAAGGCCCTCCACGACAACATATACATGAGTCAAGGGACAAACAACGGTGCTCAATTCGGGACTCGAACCTGCGACCCCTCGGTCCGGGTTGGTACACGCTCTTAGCCACCTAGGTTATGTAGGTCGGGTCTAAGATTTTTACGCTCATTCTAGCAAAAGTAAATACATTTGGTAACATCTATATTTTGAAAACACTAAGGATTTTCGTTTAAATGGAAGTTCTAGCAAAACAAAACTTATTTGGTATCATCCAAATATTTCAAACTAATGTTTTTCGTTCAGATAGAAGTTTGAGCCGTCTACTTCACTAAATTTTGAGAATTTTTCACTAAATCATGGGTAGTGATCCTTAGACGCGTTAACAATCGCTGACTTCCGATTTATTAGTTAACACACTAAACTTTAACATTATCTCATGATAAAACCTGCCGTTTTTTGTTCATTACGTGTTTTTGTTATGCGAGTTGGTTTAGATCCATGGAAAGCAGACGACGTTTCGTAGTCTAGCGCAAGCAAGCGTGTGAATGTAAGGTTATGGTAACGAAGCAAAGATTGTGGCTAGCGAAGCGAGGATGGTGAGTTCTTCAGATTCTAAATTTGAGTGTTTTTGAATGCACATGTTAGTAAGCGTCAGTATATAAACAAAATGTCTAGTAATTGTCTGTCAAAAATGTCTCTTTACAACAAATGTTCAGTGATTATAATTGTATGTGATGCATTACGTATTTAAGTTAAAGTAGATGGCAGAATTTCCTTCTGTAGTTAGTAACAACAATTCATAGATCTTGGCAAATATGAAACCTTTCAATGAAATCATCTGTGATAAAGATGAATAGTAATTGTATTGTTTCAGAATTTGTATGCCTTCCTTATTTCGTCTGCCTTAGAAAATAATTACTGAACGACATGAATGAATAAATTTGATTTTCCATAGAGTGCAAATGTAGTACTTTTCTTTTGTAGATTTTTAAAGCTCGTCTTCGTGTGCAATGTAATTGCGAGGGGTCGGCTGGTTAGAATTATTTACCTTGAGGTTTCTTTTTGTAAATATTAGAGGTGTTCTAAAAATACTTATGATCTTGTACTGGAGACTTGTATATTTTGATTGTTAAGTGTAATTTCAATACTTAAGAAAATCATAGAAAGAAAACTTTTAAGATTTTAAAAAATGAAGACCATAATTAACTTACATTAAATAAATGTGTATCTTCGTTCACAAACTTAAATATCTATTAATAAATGTGATACTAAAACAATTTTAATTTGTTGCAAATTTCTTATAACTCATCAACTTTCAGACATTTTGTGCGTATTCAATTGTGAAACATTATTCGGCGTATATTTCTAGAACACATTATTTGAAGAAGATGACGACATAGTTTAAGCGAAGTTCTTCTAAGGCATAAGCATAGTCATCTCGAAGAGCTCATTAACTTTCCAGCAAGACTCTCTCCCTCAAATGTTTAACGTTTCAAGCGAAAGCTTTATCGAAATTCCAACACCATAACTCATCTCTTATGCGACTCTCGACCGCATGGTCTCCGTGCTGGAGGCGCTGGAACCTTATTCACCTCACGAAGGGTTATATCGTATTATGGATTTTCCAATACCCCAAACCACGTAAGACCGCAGACCCTATTATCCGAACAGAGGGGAATTGTCACGGTGGATATTACTGAGGGAAGGCGGGGGAGCCTTGTGGTTGGCGCTTAACTGCCTATGCTGAGAGACAACCGCGGAATGAAAGTGCGATCACGAAGGATGGAGGACGAGGAAGAGGAGGAGGAAATGGAAGTGGAAGGGGGCAGAGAGGAGAGAGGGGAATGGGGATGTGGGACTAGGCCTGATGCCTGAGGTAGTATCCTAAGGATGTCGGATTACTGCGTTGGAGGTGGAGGAAGGACGAGAGGCCCGTCTGTCGGTGAACACCCCGTTCCTCCATCCACTAGAAACCGCCATTATGCTAGGGTAGTCTACCAGAGACGATCGCGTTGTACGCATGATATGTTTGAAGTATCTTCATTAGTGCAGAAACTGCACTTACATCTATAAAAATCATCGAATTAACATAGTCGAAACAGATGTCAGTATAAGATATGTGGCAATAATCAATGTCATTTTTTATGAAATCACCGGTATAAAGTAAAATAAAATCATGTAGTAACGACCCACTTTCTCGATAACAGACTCTTACAAAAGATAGCGGAGACCAACGAAGGTCCTTGGCGCTGTTTCTTCTGTCATTGTTTAGAGAAGGAGTAGGTGTTTAGGTGGTTAGAAATTGTATTATTAAAACCATTACCTGTAAGTGAGAGTTTCGTTTTTCAATGCTCATCAGACTTTTAGAAAACAATTAAAAACTTTGCGAAGCACAATCACTTCGCGATGTCTCCATCGTTCTTTTACGGCCCGACGTGCCCAAAAAAACGTTCAAATTTTATTTTAGAATCTGTCAATGAGAAGAACAGTTGTGAATACTGAGAAACATAGTAAATGTTCAACTAAATCTTAAAAAAGAACCTGGCCCGAGTCTCCGCAGAAAGGACTGCAAGACAGAAAATGAAACAAAAATATATGTGATCTTGCCTTAGCTCAAAACACAAACGCTTGCCTTGAAACAAACATGCTGAAAAAGATTGTAATATTTACGTAAATACCCATTATTAGTTCTTCTGTATTTTAATTTATTCTTCAATTAAATTGCAATTTATTCTGTTGTCTACTGTTAACCCTTTCCCTCTCATACATACACACACACATGAGTGTCTTTTAGGAAACGGAATAGCATTGGTACGCAAGAATTAAATTTTCCACTGCAATTTCATTAAGTGAATGTTTCTATAATTAGAAGAACGAATAGTTTTAACCCCGGAATACACAGGGTAAAACATATACGTAAATACACAAGTGGGGTGCCACAGGACTCCAATTAAAAAGTGATAATTAGAGTGATTAGTCCTTGAAATAAGAACAGGAAATGTAGTTACAACTTCAGTTTCATTTGCTTACTCATTTTCAACTCAAAATTAATAAAGAAAATCGAAAGATTTACTCTATATATGACAGGTATACATCTTTCTTATGTTCAGCCCGATTAGGTACTTTACATTTGCCACAAACAAATTTTGTCTTTCTATCCTTTGTTCTTGGACATACACCCCACCTAGCTTGTTTTGGCAGTCATATTTTTAAATCTGTGGTGATTATAAGAGATATTTCAATTCTAAATTTCACACTTCCCAATACACAGATGGGGTGCTTCCGTACCCCAACGAAAAACACACAAGTAGCAAAAGCACATATACAACACGTGCACAGGTACAGTACTGGAAACATAAATTGATCGCGGCCGTCTGCGGCTAAGTTCAGCTTTTGCACGGCTTGGACAGCCCTTGTCATGACGAAACGTCGCAGGCGGAGCCTCACAAACCATCGTAGCCAATCTCAACGCAGGGGGGAGTGCCCTAACAAAATTACGTCGTACAAAATGGCGGGCGCCGCCAGTTCAGATGTGGAAGTATTTTCAAATGAAAAATACATGAAAGAAACACTTTAATGAACATGAAAGTAAATTCATTGAAATATATATGAACTCATAGCACTTAACCACTGTTAACACAATTTTTTTAAAGAAATTACATTGATATCAGATAAAATAACACTAATTTTAGAACAATTACGTTCTTATAGATATTTAAATTCCAATATTCTTGTCCAAACGCAATTTATGAACTTTATCAAATGACCAGTTTACTACAGAATTTTGCGATAAGAAAAACGATTATAATTGCATATTTTCAATTGTTCATATGTATATTACATTTGCAAAAATGCAAAATACTGTCTTTCTCGAAACGTTTGGACTTCTAGGGAACCATTTCAATAAAAGAAAGTAAAATTCAAAGACCACCTGTATATTTATCATTAAAGTAACAATTAAACTAGGTATTAAGCAATTAATTTGCATCTCATGTCAAAATTGTTATTTTGCTATCATCAAATCATGGACAATTTGGGGACACTCCCCGGCAGGAATAGCGCACATTTCGGAATTGTTTATAAAATTGTTAATTGTTGCAAAATTGTTAATTCGCAGTTTTTGGTTCTGGAACATCAGAAAACCCTTCCCACTTTAGATTTGCAAAATTTGGAAATTGTTTATAAATTTTTAAATTTTACAAAAAAACGTATTGCTTTTTTAAAATTGCCTTTAAACGAGATGTAAAATTCCGCAATCCGATTAGCGCTTCCTTTCGTTTTCGAGATACGTAAGTGTTTATAAGAAATTAGCATGTCATGGCAACTACTTTTTTGGCAGTTCCCACGTGAAGTTTTTCTATAAGCCGTTTTGCAACGGCTCGCTTAGTTTCTCCGGCAAATACATTTTAAGTTCCTAACGGGGTGGAGGGGACAAGCGTCCACAACGCTTGCATTAATTGCCACGAAAATTATTGCTGGTTAGATATTCCTGGTTTTCCGCTCCCTAATTTTTCATTTTATTCTAAATACTTTAAGTTCCATTTGTTTAACAATTACAGCATAAATTTTAAAATACTACTCGAGTCGGCTACCGAACAATCTTCAACTTGGGAGCAAGAAAGAGTCATCAATTGGCTTCAAGAAATACCTCCCGGTGAAAATTGCGTCCTTCCTCCACACGTTTCAAGGCGAAATAGGCTGAGCTTGTAAGCGTAAATCGTTACACTCTCTTTCCCTCGACAAAGCCTTTATCCACCTTCTTAGGAAGCCAATTCTTTACATATAAAATTGTGGAAAATTTTTCAAATTAAATATACAAGAAAACAATAATTTTGCATTAATTGTCTTGACGTATAAATATAGACATTAAAGCTTCCGGCTCCTCAGTATTCACACGTTCCAAATACGAAATACATTGTTATAACATTCACAATTTCATTCTAACCAGTAAGTCTGCTGCCTTTAGAAGCATATAGCATCATCATGGAATATGCGAAAATGTAATAATACTATTATAATATTGTATTGGCATATGTTTATTTATGGACATTTGTAATTGAAGGAATGTGAACTTACGTATGCAGTTAAGTAAATTTCAATGAAGGTGCAAAGTTTACAAATAAACATGTTTTTAAAATTCAATTATTCGAAGTTCAGAACAATTCATAGACGCATTATTTTCCATTCGACACTAACACGCCAATGATTTTTGACACTACCCTCTGAATCGAAGTGGATTGTTTGAGGTCATCGCTTATCGCGTCAAAATCATGGAAGTTTACACGTCTTCGAAATACGTATACGCCGAGGTCATCTTCATGAAACACAGAAAATCTCATATGAAAGAATCAGTCGTCATTTCAACAATGAAGCTACTACGACATAATAATCATAATATCCTCAATTTCGTTTACTTATTGTGTTCTTTCGAGCGTGCTCCGTGTCTCTGAGTAGCAAACATTAACATAATCGTTAAAATTAAAAGTAACTATTTAGGATGAAAATTTAGGATGAAGAAGTTCACATATCTTTATAATTGTTTGTAGAAGGTCATATCAGGTTAGTATTATTGTCAATAAAAATGTAGTTTTATTTAATTTGAAATAATTGCTTGGATATTTTGGGGTTTAATTAAGAAAATATAGCTACCCGAAGTTGACGCTATGAAAAGTAAACATTTCGAGGTTTCCACTACGAGACGTATTTAGTCATCCCTATTCATTCGCTTAGTATACAGCAATCGCTTTCATTTATCATCGATCAAGTTACATAGGGTTTCTAATGTTTATATGATACCGGGTGTCCCACCAAATATGGACCACCCCCATAACTTCTAAACAGTTCAGGGTATCGAGTTGCAGTTTTCGCTGAACAATGCAAAATCTGGGGCAGGTAACATGCTGGTAGAGGAATTCTCTATAATAGTTTTAGTTTTCGAGAAATTTAATCATCTTTAATTTTTTAAATTGAACAATATATTTTTTAATCGGCAATGGATAGATCATGAACATTGGAATAAAATGATGTATCATATGTTAGAATTTTAAGAGTAATTTGAGTATAAAATTAGATTTTTTGGCATCAGATTTTCAAGTAAACGGGTAGCCTTTGCAACAGTTGCCGTTTTGGAAAGGTGGCCTTCGCGACGTTGATACTGTTTTGTGAAGAGAGGAGTGTGAGAGGGATAGCCGTGTAGGATGAAGGTGTAATTGCAGCAATTCATGATCTTGACATGTAAAACATATGAACAAACATCAATTTTAACGATCTGAATTATAATTTTTTCCCAGTTGTTCATCTGAGTTGAACTTTTCTTCTTCTGAAATTCCAAATCAACGATAATCGAAAAGAACGAAATAAAAAAATATTGTAGCGAAAATAATAATAATAATAATAATAATAATAATAATAATAATAATAATAATAATAAAGGTCATTTCTAAATTTACAAAAATCTAACTCAGTGCAGAAACAAGCCATCATTTTAATATATGGGAAGCGAATGATTTCTTAAAGATTTTCATTGTAATATCTTGATTAATTCATCAAATAATAGATAGGTAGATATTTTCTCTTATTATTCACGGTAACTAAACTTCCTATTTAAACACGTACTACCAGAAGAACAAAGTAATAAAAAACTTGAAATACTCTTGACAGTTCTATCAGTGTAAATTTACCAAACTTTAAAAAAATGCATATCTGCATTCGCTACTGCACATATTGATTAGAGTTTCTCATTTCATAGCGCCAAGTGCTGCCTCAAACATGAAAATGCAGAAGACGGAAGTGTACCGTCTTCTTTTCCATTCAAGAACAGCAGTCGTTTGGTTGCAAAGTGGACGAATGATCATTTTAATTAAAAATGACATTTACCAACGAAGAGACGGTGGTTGGCTTCTTGTTCAGTTTGAAAAGGGTATTTATTATTATTAACATCTTTACGCTACCATTTTTTATATCGTTCTTTGGAACGATCAATGTTTTTAAATTTTAGTAGAAGGCAAGTTAAATCCAAATAAATAAAAATGGGAAAAAATTTCCCATTCTGATTGTTAAAATTGGTATGCCTTAGTGTGATGTCTGTGCCATCACCAAGAATTGCTGTAGTTATGCCTCTTATCCCCCTCTGCCACCCCTCTCAGTCAAGACGCAACAGTCTAGACGCCGTGATGGCCACTTTCCCCAAAACCGAGAGTTGCAAGGGATGCTACAAGGTTACCCGTTTAATTCAAAATCACATGTCAGAAAGCCTAATTTTATACTCAAGTTACTATCAAAATATTAGCATATGATACTTCATTTTAATCCTCTTTTCATGGTCTATCCATTGCTGGTGATAAAAATATATAGTTCTATTTAAAAAATCGAAGATGATTAAATTTCTCGAAAATTAAAAATACAGACAATTTCTCTACGGCTTGTTACTTGCCCCATGATTCCACATTGTTTAGCAAAACCTGCATTTCGCAAAACCACATTTCGTTATCATGAACGGTTTAGAAGTTGTGGGGGTGGTCCGTAGTTGGTGGGACCCCCTGTTAATGTAATAACATTACAACTGCATTCTGACGGGCAGGAATTCGGGCTCTGTAATTGGTGTTCTTTTTTGCGTGTAACCTACTCCGTGGTGTGTGAAAGTGTATTTATTTATATATTTATTTTTACTTTCTCGTAAACATTCCGAGTAACAAAAGTAATATTTAGAGAGGTATGTATGTAACGTTGCAGTAAATATATGTCGAGATTTTAATGGACAGACACCTTTTGGGGTCTTAAGTAATCAAGAGAGTGTTGTTATTATTTCAAAACGTCCGTCTCTCCGTCCATGTGTCCGCTGGTCTGTCTGTCTGTTTCTCTGTGAACACTAGTGTGTAAACTATTCGTAGAATGTTTGTCAAAATTAATTTTCCATTAAAGATCTGGCCCGAATCGAGGCCCTGCGATTTTGAAAATAATTCTTTAAATTTTGGGGTTAATTTAGTTGAAGCCCTTGAAGTTGAAGCATTTTCAAACTTTTCTTCAAAACGGCTCCAAAGTTTTTCGCCCTACATATGTAACCACAGTCGAACATCCGCCAACATCGGAACTCGAGCTCTAGAGCCTCGCGGTCAGTAACGTTACAGGGAAAACTGTAACGATGCCACTGAGCTATAGCAACCTTTGCAACATGTACTTAAAAACGTAGTAAGTCTTATTTCCATTACAAAGTTTTAATTTTTCAATATTACAAATATTCAATTGTTTCATATTATTCGTGCGCATAGTAAATTTAATTTAAAGCTTCCTGCTTCAATCGTGTGTAACAAATCGGACTAATTGTATATTTGAAAAAATGATTACAATACAATTAATCAATTATTCCAATTAATACAATGCAGATCTATTGTGTGACAAAATGATATTCCTCTAAAACTGAAAAATATACCGAAACGAATGTTTTCTATTCTGGCAGTTTTCTGTGTACTATTCATTACTTCTGTGAATGTTGTCTGAAGAGTACACTGCGTAAGACGAAAGATAATTATACATATTTCTTTCTTAATGTAATCTGCTCTTCAATATTAGTCTTTCAAATCAACTCATGTGCACGTTTCTTAAAATATGAGTGTTTTTCGCAAAAATTTGAGTTAAATGGTGACAATATATATGTTTTCGAACACCATCAATACACATGCTGGAGATTTATTTCCAAGTGCAATAGTTTTAAATACTAAATTTTAAAATACGTTTTATTTAGAATTTTGTATGAAAAAACAGTAGCTTTTGCGATTTTTCGAAAGAATTTTCTGGCATCAAGAACATTGTAATATTCAAACACTACATAAGTGACCTGCCCACGGACAATATCGTAGCGTATTTGGTTGGATGGCTTCTTCTTGTGCTGAAGATCTCGGGTTCAAATCCTAGCCTGCACTACTTATTTTTTATTCTGTACATTAGATTATGTATCTGACAAATGACTTTGAAATCAATTGTAGACGTGGATTTTTATATATCGTTTTGCTTTTCAATAATTGTATATTTTTTTGTCTCTCAGCCGTGTCTCTGTTGTTTCCTTCAGGTTTATTAGAAGAATGAAGTGTTAGTAGTATAAAAGTTGTAATATATTACGTAACCGTTATCAATAAAACAAGAAAATAAGACCGGTTTCTTATTGTTTGTATTGGTAGTCACATGAATAGAAAGTGAATAACTGCGTCAATGGTAGGTGCTTTTTTCAATTAAATAGTTTTGAGAATCAACTAATTACCAGCTGCACTGAAACCCTTATTTTCCGAAAGAAAGCTGTAACGGCTATTGAAGCCAGCAGTGTAATTTTTGTTATCCTAGCTGGGAAGCGATAACCGAGCAAGTGGCAACAGCTCAGGATTTGGCAACAGGGCATTGGACACAGGAGGCCTGTGGCCGCCGCTTGGCCCTTTAACACAAGGATGGTTTCTTCATTGTAGGGAAGAAAGTGAGAGGGAATTATGTGAGCTTATTGCACTCGTCGGTCACAAATCATGTGCGGCCGCGCCATGTGTCTCCCTGAATTACGACATTTGCAAACACGTTAGGAACGTATGTTAGCACGGTGTTTAAAAAATCTGTTCCTCAATGCTTCTGTGCGAAATTGGTTGTATTTTGATCTGTACGAGAATTCGTAAACGTGTTTTAAATTAAAAATTTCACAAAACAATATGAATATCGTCATCCATTTTTAACATGAATAAAGTAATATATTTACCCAACAGAAAATTGAATTATGAAGACAGAATATTAACAAAAGAAGTGGAATCACTTAGACCAGACCTGTGCATCAATCAAATGTCCAGTAATGAAAATATGAAAATAGGTCGGACATTTAAGCGGTAAATATTCTTATATTTGGTGCCCTCCCTGGTTACAAATCTGGTCACCCTAGAGGCGCCACTGGATCATAGCTACCTTAAAACACTAAGAAAGCAAATTCATTCACGTCTTAAATTCCCTAACATTCACGGATCACATATGACCCCGTAGGTCATATGTGGTCAGTTATGGGATTGAAAATAGAAAATACAGTTTGTCTAATAAAAAAATATTTAACATGAGAGGTCTGAGAGACCAAAGTTTAATTGACCCTGCGACTACGGCAACGTTACTGAAATCTATGTTGCAAAGACTAGACACAATAATCAAAGCAAATGGATTTCATACCCAGTATTAAATAACGTAATATGTTTTGTTCAACAGGTGTGTACGAAGACTTTTTAAGCTTACAAAAACGGCCATTTTATTTTGTTTCCAAATATCAGAGAGTTGCTAACATTTTGAACTTTTGTAATATAAGGGAATGAGAAGAGTATTCTTAATTTCTAAACTTGATATCTTTATTCTTTCTGACATATCGTTCGTATTAGATTCGTAGAAGTTTCTGCTAGTTTTCTAGTTGTTCGCAAGGCCGTCCTTTGGCCTAAGCAACTGCCATGAATCCAAACTTCAGACGGGGACATAGATGATTGAAATAAAATACAATAGGATCCCCAATAAATTTGTATTACACTCTTAAAGCCCATAAATATGTAAAGGCATTTTTTTTATTTTTTACTGTTTAAATAGCTTCTTAAATATCGCAGGATTATTGATAAAAGTGATCAATTCCAAAAATTTGTGGTTTTGGATAAAAGGCATTTACAGGTATCTAAACCTTCTAAAAATCAGTGTACTGTTTTCGATTTTCATAGTATTTATTGTAATGCTACATCTTCTATATTATTATCGTTTTAACATTAGTTTAATTTTTTGTTATTCAATTGGTCAATTTTCGCAAAAAATTTGCAATTTTTTCAGTTGTGAGAAGACGCTAGAAAAACTCGAACTTTTGCAATTTTTGAAAA
>BLKR01001603.1:13678-270205 GCA_011170035.1 Teleogryllus occipitalis | reverse complement strand
CAAGTAGTTTTTGTTTCCATTAAACTACGATATCTTCACAGTGCATGACAACTAAAAACAATGAAAACATTTTTATGCGTGCGTGAAGTTTGTATTTTCTCAAAACATCTGTCGGTCACGATGCCTTGCAGAAGACTTTCTTCACAATGACGCCACGTTACAGTGTGAAAAAGACTTTTTTCTACTCCTATTGTATAATTCTGTCATGTGATGTTTACATCCCGTTGCATAATGTTACTCATTACGATAGAGATTTCATTATGATACAGGTTATGACAAATCAGAGAGACGTTTACAAAGCAAGTATTGACAATAAATCATTGAGAATTGTTCTAGTAAATGTTTCATTCGATTTTGTACATTAAGATTGTAATTAATATTATATTATGCTTGCCAGAATCAATTTCTTTAATTTTCAGATATATTGTACATTGAATATTATTTCAAATAAAATGGATCGTAATTTCACTTTGGTCGTATTTGACTAATGCAGTAGTAAACCAAAGCCATCTGCTGCAGGATAAGGTAAGCGCTAGCTGACCTTGGTTGAATATTGCAAGTCTACTGCCACGAAACGATTCAATGCAAGTTTAAATTATAAAAGTCACCTTAAGTCGTAGAAAAAGTAGCGTATGAAACTCGATGAAATGGGTATTAATACACTTGTGTGAAGTTAACGATATTCGCACGTTCCTCGCTCGTATAGTAATATCACTCTCGTGCATTAATACCATCACTACATCATCGTTTCAAAATGTACTATTTTGTCGCTACATCACAGTCTCCTATTATACAATGGTTAACGAAGATGGGGACTTCCTTTCAATTAAACCATGAAGAGCAGAGATGAAATAAATCATAATTCGTAAGAGAAACATTTTAACGATCGAAGAAAAAAATGGTTATATTTGGTGCGCAAAATGATTGGGTTTTCCACGATCTCGTATGTTTTTGCCTCGACTCTGTTAAAAAAAACCTTAATCTCGGTTTGCAAAAAACAATCATTTCACGCACTTGATATAAAATCATTATTTATGATAAGAGTGGTAAAAGTGCTTTTTATTTAGTAAGCAGGAAAGGTTGCGACACAAGAACAATAAGCAGAGAGTATTTTTTAGACATCTTCACCGAGTTTCGTTTTATTTTAATACAAGAATACAAATCAATTATGTACTATGTTGTAATATCCTGATGCACTCAGACGAAAGTATTTTGTTTTCTTCGTTGTATTCAGTTTTATCTGAACATTTGAGCATTGTCTCACTCACACAACGCTTCACCCTAGTACTGAAAATAGAACGTTTAGCATACTGTGCCTGCCCTAGAAGCAACTAATCTCATTTACTAGTGGCTGTCTAAAAATAAGTGTGGCAGGGCGTTTCCGTGCCAAAAGGGCTAACTTCAAACAAGCGTAGCCCCCACAAAATACGTCAATTTCATAAGCAAACACACACATTTGTGCATTGTTTGGAGAAATCCCAATGATGTATATTGACGCTGGGCGGAATGGCGTTTAGTGGGGGCATCGGCGCTCGTCCATGCAAAGTGCAGGAGGAGGCCGGAAGAAGAAAAAAGCGCACTTGAAACCCGGGGTCAGGGAGAGGAGACGGCGGCTGCGGCGCAGCAGGCAGGCCAGGCAGGCAGGCCTCGTCGACCCGGCTGCGGTCTCTCGAGCACCCTGCACGCCCACGCCCCCAGCCCCGTCCCGCCCCGCCCCGCCCCGCCGCCTGCGTCGCGTGCGCAGCCACCGCCGTCTCGCCAGACACGTACGGAAATAAACACATGCATAAATGCATGCGCTGCCGCGGTGACCAGGCGCACGGAGCGGGCAGACGAAGGCGCAGGAGGAAGGCGAGCAAGAAGGAGAGGGGCGGCCGGGGAAGTCCCCGAGCGCCAGCAGCCCTCCACGTCAACTCTCCTACCCCCGCCACTCAACTCAACTCCACTCCACCCCACTCCTCTCCACTCCACGTCCGCTCGTATATCTCCCTTTGTCTTCTACTTCATTAACGACGTTCACAACTCTGAATATGAATAGCCGGTGCATCGGGTTGCTTCGAAACAACTGTACAATATTGATCATACAAAACACACTATTCATTCCCAGGGGACGCGTTTTGCTTTTTTAAATTTAAATAGTTCAAAGAATAGTCCCTCTGAACGGAAATCGAACATGGTCTCCGGGTTTACGCCCAGTTCCTTTAGCATCTAAACTATCGAGGCGATAAATGCGTCGAACAGGTTCTAGAGCCTGATGTATTCCCCATTTTTATGACAAGGACTTATAACACGGTGGCAATTCAGTTTTATTTTCTTCTTTCTCTTTCAAGTTCATCTTTCTCTTCGGAATTATATTAATATTTACATATAGTAATATTTTTTATTCTATTACTTTTTTTGCCTGTGGGCAATCAATCCTCCACATTCGTCTGCTTCCACACCGCCCATGATGTCGTACCTCATTCTTCTACCTTTCGAATGGGAATTTCTCGCGGTGGGCCCTGACACCATATAATTCACACATCGGAAACCCGCGAACAGGACGTCCTAAAATGCAATTTTGCCCCGTCGATGGAGACAATGCGATTCCAGGAAGACCGTTAAAACTTCTAACGCACCAGAAGGACCGGAAAAACATATGTATACCGAATAGTCTCCTTGTTCGGTGCTCTCACGACACTCTGCAAGGGCCCGGAAAGCGATCTGGGTCTCAGCTCCCACCGGCCAAAGCCCTCCCCCGGGCCGTTATCCGCGCATCGGTTACCCGTGTACACCCGGATATAAATGTGCGCATGCATAAGCAAGAAGGCGCCTATCGACCGCGGCCCGCGCCTCGCCTCGCCTCGGCCAGGTGGCCACCGCAGGGGGAAGGGGGAGGGGTGGCTTTGCGGCGCGCTAATGCTCAAGACGCCCCGCCCCGCCCCGCCCCGCCCCGCCCCGCCCGCCTTAGGGCGGCGAACCACTGGGCGCGCCAACTACACTACCGGTCGGGATACCTCCATGGCAGCAAAGTGACGCTCGCAGGCAGGTTCTCAAGTTCGGGAGACGACAGTGGCAGACTTTCCTCACAAACAGCATTTATTGGAAAAATCTGTAAACACTGGCTCAGGGAGAATTCTAGAGGACGGCTGTTTTGACCGGTGGTTTTCCGTCATCCATAAACGTTTAGCGAAGTGTACGTTAGGGTTCAAAGGGAGGTTCATTTAGATCAGATTATTTCTTGTAAATAGAAATTTACGACTGGCATAATGGACCTCGAAACTAACCACCTTGCCTCTCACTAGCATTCCAAACTTCCCACCAGCACTCTTATACATGTTTATCACGAACCTGTGATTCTCCGACCCCGTAAACTTTACTTCACATTCACTTTTTATTTCTTCTTTATTTCAGCAATTACAAATTGTCATGAGCTTATGCTGGAGCATTTCACAGGACTTTCAATTTATATATCACACTACTTCATATAAACTGGGCACCTCCCGTTCGTTCGTGTTAATTTCATCAGATTAAAGTCTAAAGTATGTTTCGTTCTTAAGCGCCGACTTTGAATAAAGTGGAAATTAACCGATTATTTAGGAAATTACTCACATCCGGACTTCAGTCGTAAGACATTCATCAGCAAGAATTCATAATTTTTGTACGTCTATTTAAGCCTCACAAGGAATCTCGTATTTCTTCAAAAATAGTTATCCTTCAAATAAATACAACACGTTTTAGGTGCTAATTTATTGGGATGTTTCGAAAAGTTTTCAAAAATTACTTGACTTAACCATGTAATTGAAGACATACTATCAGCTTTAGTTAATGTAAAAACTATGAGTATATTCTGACCGTTATAATCTCATCACGTGTGCTTTTCTCATTTTAAACATGACGGAAGAACATCTAATGGACGAGTTAACAAGAATTAATAGTATCCATACTTTTATATATTCATGAAGTAGTAGCCATAATATTTCCAACATACTACTCAATTAATTCACAAATAATAACTAGTGGTGTTACAGAACGACACAATCTCGTATTAGTCAGTTCTTTTTCTCATTAGTCTAAGTTCTTTTTTCAGTTTCGCCACAGGTTCTTCGCCGCTGCTGGCTATTGGCCTCTATAATATTTTTCCCATTTTCTAAATTTTTGGATCTCTTAATAGTAGAAACGAAATGTGACGTTAAGAATACGAAAACTAAAATCAGTTTTTCTATATAAATTTTCATTGAAGAATTTGGTGCCGTTTTGAAGAAAATATCGCGTGAGCATTTCAGAAAATATACATTTTGAAGCTCATTTTCACCCAATACTTTTGAGTCTTCGAGAAACTTTATTAAAAATAATTAGAATTTACTTTCATTCACAAATGCAATAACGTATACGAAATGCCTGTAATATCAATATTAACGGCGAGAGAGATATTTAAAAAAATACTGTTTATTTTTTTAAAAAACAAATAAATGAATGCATCAAAGTGGCGTTTATTTAATGTTATGCAGTCCACTCAACATTATCCAAACAAAAAGTTTGAAACAAAAATGTGTGTCTTGTGTTTGAAACAAAAATGTGTTTCTTGTGAAAACGGCGTTTAAGCGTTTCCAAAACTGCATAATTTTGAGCTCATATTCACTGAAAACGTTTGATTATTATTAAAGTTAGTTGTCATTTAAGTTAGTTCATTTAGCTACCTTGACCTTCACATTCATATAGTACAATATTAAGTCCTTTTATTCAATATAGGTAGCCTGCTGTGGTTTCTAAAATAAACACCATTGTTATTTTTTGTCATTTATTAATTACGTTCCAGGAACTCCTTTTTTCATCATCACGTGTGTGCGGTTTCTTCTACTTAAAAGTAGACAAATTTAGCAATGATCAAATTAATGTTTTAAAAAAGTTTAGATAAATTGAATAACTAAAACTTTTAGAATAGTCATGTTAAGATAACAAAACAATTAAGACAACAACAAATAAAGTTAATAAACTTTAATAACTTTTTTAGCTTACACCTGATGATGGATAAAAAGGAGTTCCCCAAATGTTGTGAATATAATTTATTAATAAAAGACAAAATAACAATGGTGTTTATTTTATAAACCACAGCAGGCTACCTATATTAAATAAAAGGGCGTAATATTGTACTATATGAATAAAAACGTTTGAGTTTTTGAGAAACTTTATGAGAGATTTGAATCATATTTACTCACAAATGCAATAATGTATAAAAATCGCCGGTAACATAAATACAACAACGAGATATATCAAATAATTACATTTATGGGAAAATGAAAGAATACAGAAAATTTGCACTCATATCGTCTTACATTTAGCACTATCCCTGCTAAAATTTTAAAGAAACACATTGAACTCGTTTTTGAGAAATTTTTTTTTTTAATATTGCCCATATTTTTCTTTAAATTGCGCGAAACCTACTACAGTTTTTTTAAAAAATGTACAAGACATTAAAGAAAGAATTAATTGTGTAGAACAACTTTCATTTCAAGACAATTTGTATCTCCCAATATTGTAGTTGTAGGAAGGCGACGAAATAAATTTCAACTCTAGTGATTTCCGAAATTTTAGAATTAAAAGTTAAAATCAGACCTTTGGTATCATCAAATGTATATTTTACTCAATTCGTAGGAGAAATGGTTAAAAATGGAACTATTTTTGATAAAATTACTTAATGTCGCAAGGGGCTTCATTTAAAGTAACCATAGAATTTAAAAAACGTTTTTCAAAATTGCAGATCCTTGTGTCGGGCCAGATCGACCGGGGCATATTGATTTTGGAAATAATTCTAAAACAGGTTAAGTGCCAGTGTTGTTCACAGACGGACAGGCAGACGGAGGGAGGTGACGGGATAACAGATGAACGTTAGGAAAGAAAGAAAAGAAACCAAAAACTTGTATAACGGTATCAGGAAACATCAAAATGTGTATTTCCGTTGAAAATTTTGAAATCGACTTTCCGTAGTATTGCATAACTTCCTTTTTACTACGAGTCTGTATCGGTATATACGTACATATACGAGGAAGTAAAAATGCGAAAAACAAGGTTTAAAATACATAATTCAAAATCTTCGAAATAATATTTTTTCATACACACAGTATTTTATGATTTCAAATACATATTTACATTGATGTATTGGACAACTAATTCGGAATTGATAACATTTCATATTTCACATGGTGATTACCCGTCAATCCAATGCGACATGTCACGAGAAATAACGGCCATACGATAAAAATGAAAGTAGTTTTCGCATTTTAGCCGAACGATTTTTCAGTCGCATGGCCAAGTAATTCATAAATAACAAATGGTCCACAATGTAAAATACAACTGCAGTTATTTTTAAGTTATTACGGCTTTCGCATCGGTAACAATCCATTGTAGAGTTGCGCAGCGTTTCGTAATGAATGCGGAATGATTTTAGCCACTGAGGGGCTCGGAGAGCAGTGTGAGAAACGGCGGACATAAAAACCGCCTTAATGAACGCGCCCGCTGCAGCCTCCCGCACGACGCGTGGCGTGCTGCGCCGCGCTCCTCCACAGTGGCGCAGGAGTCGGCGTGCACCAGGCAGGGGGGAAGACCTCGGCGGCGAGTAGCGGGTAATAACGAAAGCCGTAACCCCAATGGCTTTAATAATTACACCTTAGGATAACCACAAAATTAAACGTTTTAAAACGACCATTAAATCCATTTCCATTAAAACGGCCGTCTGCAAAGAACCGCGAGACACAAAATGCCTTCGCACGCCCTGCGGCGCGTCCGCGCGCGAGGCAGGGCCTGGCTGCCCGTGCGCAGGACATGACGGCGACAACCGCGGCCGCTGCTGCGGTGTTTCTGAACGGGAGGCTCTTTGGTTCGACTCCCGACGGTGGCGGATTGTCAATACAAGCCACATAGATGGGAATTCAGGCGCTGACTCCAGGAGAATTGTAGCGGCCGGCTGCTTCGTCCGGTAGCTAGTAGTTTCCCAAACAACAGCACGCGAATGGCGGAGCGGTTCCTAAACAAATGCGTTACACTTCCCGTGCGATCTCTCCTTCATCTCTGTTCCCCAATTTTCTCCTTACACATGTGCACAGGTATTTACACTTACATGCACAACATCACCAGAGATGTCGGGAGCTTAGAGCGGGCCCAGTTGGCGGAGGGGAAGGATGGCGAATGCCCGTAAGTCGAAGTGTAGTAGGCGCCGGATATCACGTTCCAGACAGAGAGGAACACCGCCACCTCCCGGATTAATTACGCAACACCCTCACGGGACCAATGTTAGGTGGTTAGTGCACCCAGAAACACGAAGCACTTTCTCACTCACTCACTCACTCACTCACTCACTCACTCACTCACTCACTCACTCACTCACTCACTCACTCACTCACTCACTCACTCACTCACTCACTCACTCACACACTCACACACACACACACACACACAACATATATTGAGTCAAATAATTGTAATCGGCATGCAAATATCTTCGTACTACTGAGAAACCTATACAATGTAACTCAGTGAAAAATCTTAACAGAACAGAAGGGCTATGGGGATTTCCTTGGTTGCAAACGTTAAAAGCTCACTATAGCGTGCCCTAGGCGGAACAGTTTCCTGCCAATCTTTTGAGAGAGTATGTATGTAGAGCAAGTTACTATAAAACTAGTTGGGCTACGATAGCAAACACCTTCTCGCATTACTTCTAAACTTGTGATTTTCGAAAATCCAGAGCGTACAACGAAAATGAGACCATTCGTTCAAGCGTTTCTTCCTCTATCCTTGGAAAAAATGTAAGAAAAAAATTACATCGGTTTTTGTGAAAAAAGTTTTTTTTAATAAATTGCTTCAATTTTCAAGCACAAATTACGCAAAAACTACTAGTTTTTTCAAAAAAAATTGAACGTGATATTTTTTTAACAAGCTTATTTTTAGTTCTGATTTTATTAAAGGAAAAAAATCTCTGTCTTTAAATTTAAAACATTTCAAAAATTGTACGTGATCTTTTTTTAAAGAGCTCATTTTTTAAACTGTGTGTGTTGAAGACAAAAATGCCTAAATTTGTCTGCTTTATTTCGTATAACTTAAATTCGTAGATCTGAAATGTTAAAATTTTGCAATTTTCGAAAATACTGAGAGTTTGCCGGAAATGAGACGTAGCATAATTCTTTTTACCTCCTTACATACATACGCGGAGAAAATTTAAAGAATACATTTGGAGCCGTTTTCGAGATAAAAATTGTTTAAACAAATTTCAAATTGCCTATATTTCACGCAAATTTATGGGAAAACTACTCCCATTTTCGAAAGATTGTTTATGACCTTATTTCAAGATCTGTCGTTGAATAACAGATTTATTCAAGGAAATAAATCTTTATTTTCAATTTTGTAGTAGTAGGAAGGCGCCTAAATAAACTGATCTTATGCAATTTTCGAAAAATTAGAGATTTCACCGAAAATGAGACGTGCATCATTGTCTTAAGCGTTCTTTACACTATCCGAGAACAAAATTCAATTGAAATTTAAAGCGATTTTCGAGAAAATTTTGATAATGTAGAGGCTTCATGAACATACCGTCAATAATGAAAATATCGGTTTAAAACTCTACAAACGTCCAGTTCGTTCAGATCGATCGAGAAATATGAATTGTGCAGAAAATCGGCTGAACGGTTTAGGCGCTAGCATTGACATACAGACGGACAGACACACAGACCATTCGCTTAATAATTATTTTGTTATTATTTTTATACTCTAAGATGCGAATTTAGTTTATACAGTTAATTTAATTGATGTTACAAAAATGTTCATATTTTGTCGACTAGTGTAATTGAAAGATTCAACACTGAAGAAAAACATCGAAACAAAGAAGGCAGAAGTTATTGAATAAAAAGTGGAAGAGAACAATTCATTCAACGAAGTTGCCGATACAACTCGGCGACTGCAAGGAAGGGAGCGAGCGCTGAGGACGGAGAAGTGGCTGAAGACTTCCCAGAAGCAACTTCTCCATCTCCCCGCTGAGCACTACACCAAAACAGGGGTTCGGAGAGTTGATCTTTATTTTAATATCAACAGACATAGAATGAAACCTCCCACTTGTCTGGTCCTTGAATGCGATCGGCAGTCGCAAGGACAGTTGAACAAGTTACTAGAAGGAGGGGCGCTCAAATCAAACAAAAACTTCAATATTTTTTTCTTTCTTCTCCTCCTTTTGTATTTTTTCCCCAACGGGGACGACTCATAAACTTTGTTTATCATCGAAACTTTTGATCAGCAAAGTTGTAGGGGACAGGCAGCGACCTCGGAATTTCCAGAAGCGCCTGCCTCCAACTTAAACGAGGGGCTGAGCGGGGCGTGGGAGAGATGGGGGCGAGGCGAGGCGTCTGTGACGCCGCCTCCGACGCGCCTGCCGCACGCGCCCCGCCCCGCCCCCGCGCCGGCGGCGACAAACGTAATCCTGGCGCTAATTCCGCTAACTAGCGAGCGGCGAAAGTCCCTGACGGAGGCGGAGGCGCAGAGGCAGCGACGGGGAACGTGCGTTGCGGCAGCGCCCGTATGGCGCCGTCGCGCGGCGGTGGCGCTCGCGGCAGCTGCCGCGCCAGCGCCAGCGCCAACACCCGAATAACAAATCACCCGAATAAAGTTTACGCCCCACTCGCTGCGGCCCCGACGCGGGCCACGCGACGGCCCTCGCCACCCACGCGGGAGGGGGGGGGGGCGAGGCGGCCCAAGGCGAAGGGGTGAGGCGAAGCGTGAGAGAGCCAGACGCGGGATCAGAATAGAGACGGGGTGAGAAATGCGCGGGGGCAGGGCCAAATTAATTGATTGATTCATTCATTCATTCATTTATTCCTGATTCCTGGCGCGTCAACAGCTTTGGTCATTAGTCCCGTTAGTGTAGTGAATGTTTTTTCGCGGAAGCTGGCGGTGATCTTCCCCCGCTGGACCTACCGTCGGCTAGTGGAGTTTCCCCCTAACCAGGATTCTCCCACCAGCGAAGCACCGCCCCAGCCGGGATAAAGCTCTAAGCTCCCGACCTGTCTCCCGGAATATGTGGTAGTGTAGTGCATGTTAGTGTAAGTGTGTGTGTAAGGGGGAGAGGATAGGACAAGGAAGAGGAAGGACAGATCGCGCGCGGTTCGTGGCCCGTTTGGTAGGGCACTGCTACGGCATTCGCCTGGTGTTGATCAGAGAAACCACGGAAAACTACCGATCAGAGCAGCCGGCCGCTAGAATTCTCCTCCAGACAGCGACTCAATTCGACCTAGCTGACAATCTTGTGTCGAAAATCCTGCCACCGTGGGGAGTGTAACCTAGGACCTCCCGGTCAGAGGCGCTGCAGTAACATCAGTTGATGCACTGAGCTACCGCTCCCGGTGCAGGGCCAAATGAAGGGGTGAGGGAGTGCGGAGGCACAGGGCGCAACTGGCGCTGGGCGACCGGCGTCGCTTCGAAGCTCCCACGAGTGCTCCCCTCAGGCTCCCACAGCCAAGCCCCTCCTCACAGCGACACAACCAAGCTATTTCCAATGAGAATATTCCCAAAGGTACACCTTCAAGTTATCAGCAATGTCCCAATTAAAGTAAAAGCAATCATTCTCTCCAGAATTACAAACTTTTTGGGGTTTTAACTTTTTTTAATTCTTTGAGTAGAGTCGCCTACAACATCAGTTATGTTAAACTCTAATGGGCAATTAGCATACCTCTAATTCTATTCTAAATAGATATTGTAACTGAAAATGGGCAACTTACTGTATTTTTTATTAATTTATATGAAAATCCCGATTTTCATTCACCAATGGTCAATTAAAAACTGCAAAATTTTGCTAATGGTCAGGGACACGACTCTCTTGCCACTAGATATTCTACACCGTGAACGATTTTAGAAACTTAAGAATAAACAGTGACAGCTCATGTCGTAGTATTGCGATATCCATATCAATAAAATGTGTTCAAATTATTCGATATATTCAAAGAATTGAAAATAAATAAATGATCTACTTCTATGCCTCGCCACCAGAAGACACAATCTCCGCGTTCTACAAGTTTGAAAGCCGTGGGAAGTCTCCTCTTATGTTCCATATTGTCTGCTTGAAGTCACCATTATTAGGGTCATTACCGCATCTGTTGAAATTGTTTCCACTATCCTAAACATGTAAATTGGTTTTGTGCACTGTGCCTGATAAATAACCCGATCTTACATCACAATGACTGTCACGAGAAGTGCCCGTGTCACTGTTCTAGGTGTTCGTTGCAGAATTAGACTCATTTCCACTTTTCATCCGTACGTATACTATCGGTAATAGAGCGAATAAGTGAAGAAATTTATGAGTCGAAGCACTAACCAACGTCACCTGTCACATGATTGGAAAGTTCGCAGTTAATAATCAGAATGTATTGGCTCCATCGTTCTACGAATTCACGTGTCTAGATTACTGACCTGAGATTAAAAGCCTCAAACTTCTCCTTTCAAACAATTCACCAGTTATCATTCTCTTTAATACAAAATTTGAAACTAAAACTGCTTTGTTAAATGTACTTACACAAGATATGATTTCCAATCGCCACGTAGCTAGCTCGTGACTTACCTGAAACAAATAAAGTGGAAATTAGCATTTACAAATCAAAATATACACCCATACAGCCATTACAGTAAAAAATTTGCCCATAAGCGCATTTGAGAAATAATTTCCTAAAAGTGCATTTGACAATTTCATTATTTCTAGTAAGCAAATAGAAGGCATTTGGATAGTTGTGACCACGATCATTTCTTAACAAGCGAAGATGCTACTTCCTCAAGAGGGAAACCATCATTATTATCAATAGTTACAAAGTGTATTGATCCAGACGATCAAAACATAACACACTAGAATGCATAACATTAACACAATATTCGCTCATAATGGAACTTTTTCCGATAAAGGCACCACCGTTGCATAAACTTAAAAAATGTTCCAATTTCTCGCTCACTCCTTCACACTCGTGTAAACATTAAAATTATTGCTGGGAGTATTACCAATTTTCGATGTTATTTTTACCGTTTGTTTTCATGCGCTGCAGTTTATTTGTATTGGAACGTGTTGTTTGTTTGCTGTCCATTTATTATTTTAATTTCTTCACCGAATGAGGTACAAACGGAAATTAATTGCACCAACTTGCTCCGAGGATTACTTCCGGTCCGTTTTATTTATTTTCTGCTTGAGATAATGAATGCGTGTTGACATTATTATCGGTTCTTTCTGCGAGTTATAGTGTACAGGGAATGCCATTCCTTCATTGTACCACGTATTTCAATTCTCTTCGGAAAACTATTGAAGTTCCTATCTTTTAAAACGCTAGTCAGAGTACCTATTTTTCTTTCATTCAAATATATTGTATCTGCTTACATTTAGCACTTGAAATCAAGTGAGAAGACGATCATTCTAAGATATTAGTTACGAAACTTGCTAATCGCTTCAGGTTATAAACATGCAACCTATTAATGATTCGATCAAAATAAAAAGGCTAATAATAGCTAAGATAGAGTTAAAATGAGTAATTACGGAGGAAATATACCTTGTAATTTGAATACATTATTATAAGAGCATAATAATACAACAATATTCATTGTGCCAAAGCACGCAAACTTATGGTTAACGCCAAAGTTCATCAGATAAATAATCTAACATTTTTTCCTAATGATTTACTATTATAGTATGAAAAGCTATCAGCAGGGGTGATACTATCCTACATGTCACAAACGACATTTTCAATATTTTTGTGACATGTTTTCCCATGTCAACACCTCAACTTGTCAATCAAATTGTTAATCACATTCTTAGAAATAAACCCTTAATTCACAAAGCACATAAATTAAAAAGAATCTGGAGCCAAGTTGATTACTCGTTGCGCGCGTTGATTACTCGAGCGGATAGGAAGGCATGGGCGGTACCGAATCCATCAGCTGCAGCTCAGAAGAAAGAGAGGGTGATGTATCAGGCGTTGTGGTCAGTAGTTTTAATGGTCTGAAAATAAATCATGATATTATTTACTTTTTCTCACTTATTTCGTATTTTTTAAGAAAAAATGTTTCAGCTTTTTTTTATTATTATACGTAAAACGTAAAAAAGAACATTCTATTGCGAATAGATAAAATATCAAATACTACTGCGACTTGCTCTGCCTCATGTGTGAGACTGGCTTCCGCAGAAACAGTTCACTCTTGGAAGAACATCTTTTAAATGATCGTATTGTATTTGTAGATTGCCCATGCAGCTTTCCCAGATCGTGCCAATAGTATGTAAACGTACGGCAAGTTTAAGTTCCTTTTAGAAATGTAACATAAACCGATTTTTTTCTACGAATATTAAATAAAAATTAATAAGTGAAAATACAATGTACTTTTTTCAAGAAAATATAATTTAGAAACATTAACATAAATTCACATTAAACTTCTTTGATTCTTTCGTGATTTCGGGTGCTCCGATCATTAGTCACGTATGAGTCGTGCATGTTGTATCCTGGGGAGTCGCATATGCCTGTTGCGTGGGCCTATGGCGCATGCGTGGACGTTGGCTTGCGGGATTTCCTCCAACCTGGCATTTCCAACCAGCGACGCACAGCCTCAGCCGGGACACGTTACGGTCTCCCGACGTGTGTGGTAGTGTAGTGCAAATACATGTGTTTGTACGTAAGTAAAGGGTGAGGATAGGGCGAAGAAGAGCCAGAAAAAAGGCGGGTGCGCGCTTCCGTGCTCGTTTGTTAGCACCTCCGACATTTGCCTGGTGTTGATCCAAGAAACCACAAAAATACCGAGCAGAGATGGCGACCGTTAGAATTCTCCTCCAGACAGCGGCTGAATTCGACCAATTTATTTTGTGTTGCAAATCCTGCCACCTTACTCTCTGGATTCGAACCCTGGGTCCTCCACGTCAGAGGCACTGTAATGGCATCTGTTGATGTCCTGAACCACCCAAACCGGTCGCAATAAACTCGAAGCAATAGTCAGTACGAAATTGCCAGTAATTCTTTGGATATTTGCCTACTATGTTAGTGAAATTCTAAATTTTAAATTGCGAATTTAGGTGGTCCGCATTATCTAAAAGGTTGCCAACCACTATGATATACAGATGTCTGTGGATCAATGTTACAAACAGCTAGAGCATGTAAACGTGCGGAAAGATCGTCACTTTTTGCCAATCAACTTTGAGGGAAAATCGCAACTACGAATATTACACGAGTGACATTTGCTCCTGATTGGCAGGCAACTCTTGCTACACTAGTGTACAGCACACAGTATTCTGCCGCAGTGAAGGCTATTAAGAGCTTCTGTGATATACCAGTGCAGGACGAGTTCCCTACATAACCGGACAAAAGAAAACTGAAATCCCTCAAAAGAATGTAGGTCGAACGAGAAGGAATAAATTTAATAAAAAAATACAGACAAAACATCTGTGTACCATCACTAAAACGCTTTCCCACCGCATGTTCATTGGCTTACGGCGATGATCATCGCCCGTCCACCATGCCCTAGAGGCATGGAACATTCATTCTGAAGAATCACCTGGAACAGGCATCGCGGTCGAGGGCGTTGGGGCGGAAGGTATCGAACGGTGCGGCGCGGGGGGCGGGGCGGGGGGCAGGGGGGCGGGGCATTCCCGCTGACGAGTGTTGGAGGGGTGGGGGAGGGCGCGCGCTCTAACGGCCCCAAGGCGCTCCATCGTCTTGCGCGGCGCGGCGCGGCGAGGCTCTTCATACATCAGCGGCGCTGGCGCGCGCCCAACGCGGGACTAATTTCATGCTAATACTACAGTCTATTAGGCGCTCCACACATCCACGCTCCGGGGGCCGCGGCCCCACCGCGCGCCGCCTGACGCCGCCGCCTCTCGGCCTCCCTTCCTCACGCACACTTAAAAGCACCGCCTTACCACATACGTCGGGGGACCAGTCCCGAGCTTATAGCTGGTCCCGGATGCGATTGTAACCCACGGGAAGAGATACCTAGAGGTGGAAAACATATCTAGCCAAGTTGGTGGAAGGCGCCGGATCTTATGTTCCAGCGGAGAAGGAACACTGCCACCTGCCAGCTACAACATGCCCACAGGACCGATGAACCAAAGAGTTAACGCACACGGAGACCTACACACACATTCATTCTGAAGAGCCCCACGCAAATTGTGAAATTGCATGAGGAAGCCATTGCGAGGTGGAAAACGGCAAAGCGTCCGACCCCAAAGCTTGGAACGTCGCCGCAAATTATAAACATTTATCATGTGTAATTTCCTTATGCGATTGTTTTGTTGTTCTTGGCTTTGATTCGACCGCCTTATCGTGGCCTTCTTCAGGACTGAAATGCTCCGAGAAAAGCGTAGATACGGTGAATGAATGGCGTGATGAACAACCACAAATTCCATCCTGTAGACATCAATGATGCATTGCTGTCGGAGCCACGAGCTTGTGGTCACCGACGCGTACCGCTGTAGTATGTATGCAAAAGCCACCCTCTTCGTACATCAGCGGCGAGAAGAAGAGTCGGAGAAAGAATAAATGTACAGACGACAAAATAGAGTAGATGAAAAAAGAGGCAGTCACAGGCAGGTAATCCAGTACATGTCTAATTTCACGACTCCCCAACGCTTAGCGGCTACCTAGTACATGTTATTTGCATCTTCCGAAGATGAACCGGCTTTGGAAGCGATCCCAGTGGAATTGCGCCCTCGTAATTCGGCCAGAGAGAGCACCGCGTGGAAGCTGTAGTTAAACTGATTAATGTAACTCCCTTTTATCGCTTAATCCGCTGCATAGCGGAGATTACGTTGACACGTTTGGTCCACATGAACACGTTAAAAAAGAACCAAATGAAACGCGCTTTGCCTGGAATGAGTATTTCCAGTAACGCTCATCCTATAATGCAAGTCTAATTGTTTTGTGATTTTTGTTCATTCGAGAAAAAATTCAATCATGAGCTGATGAAAACAGCATTTCACACTTGGCTTGAACCGATTGCTTTACCGGGGATTGGCGAGGTGGTCGTTTCGAAGCTCAACGGCTGCTGCATTACACCAATCGCAAATACTCCTTTAAAATAGGTTTTCGTCACATTTCTGAATGAAGAGAAATCACACAAAAACGTTCGGTTGCTTCACTGAGGTGTAATTATACTATCCTGTATTTTCCTGACATTCGGATTTTATAAAGCAAAATGATTCTTATTACATTGGACATGTACACTTTAAAAGGCAGCAAAGCAAGTTGTGAAGGTGAAGTTCTCTATAGATTATAACAATTGCATATTATTCCAAACTCCATGAAGTATGTTGGCAGAAGGAAAGTGTATGGGCGGGAAGCATCTCTGTTTACGTGTCACTACTAAAGCTTTATGAGAAACACAAAATGCGCGCGCGTTCTGCTCATTCACTCTCATCGCATGGTTTAGTTTGCCAAATGCGCACCAATGCAGAAACGTACCGGTTGAGAACGAAAAGCCCGCCCGTCTGCAGGAAATAAGCCCCAGTGAACGGAAAAGTAGCACGAAGCGACCGATGGCCGGGGGAGGGGGGTCGAGTGAGCTCTCCCATCGCCAGCGAGGTTAACGCGCGCCAGGCATGTTCAGCCAGACAGACACACGACGCGCACGTCACTGGGCATAGTTAACAGGGCGTGGTCAACGTAGCAAACACGAACGAAATATACAAAAGTCTTGAAGATTATCTTGGCTGTCTTATCTGATTATCTTGGCGTTGAAGGCTGAATTGCCGACGTTTCGATCATCTTTTTCGAGATCTTCTTCACGGCTGGTCTGCGCTGGGGTGGTCTGCGCTCGGGTTTACATTTGGACGCAGACCAGCCCTGAAGATCTCGAAAACGATGATCGAAACGTCGGCAATTCAGCCTTCAACGCGACTCACCCGGACAGCCAAGATAATCTTCATGATTCTGGCCGCGGAAGCCTACGACTTCACTTAGAGCAAAGTCTGTTTCGAGCAAGTGCAGTTCACTTCCAAGCTGCAAGGCAGCGTCGCGCGGCGTCCCCTTGGCCCATCTCGCGACCCAGCGGCCCCAGAGGGCAGCTCCTGTCCACAGCAGGACGCGGCCTCCAGTGAGGACGTGCCCAGGCGGAAGGGAGTAGATATTCCGCTTTTCCAGGCGCCTCAACCACTTTGATTACTAGAACTGTAGTGTAGTGCATGTTCCAGCTAGGAGGTAAGGGCGTTCCTCCTGCAGTGGATCGTGTCATTTGTCGCCGATTTACATGTCGACGTGCCGGGTTTTCTGCTCCGCGTACCTTCAGCACAAGAGCAGTAGTCTAAACGGGTTAAACAGTAAGCTTCGCCGACAGGTATTACTGTAAGTGGAACGGTGTGCGTGTC
Source organism: Teleogryllus occipitalis (assembly GCA_011170035.1). NCBI lineage: Eukaryota > Metazoa > Arthropoda > Insecta > Orthoptera > Gryllidae > Teleogryllus > Teleogryllus occipitalis. The sequence goes on along the minus strand of BLKR01001603.1, from coordinate 252,873 downwards.
CTCTTTTCCAAGACCAGTTCACAATCTTTCTGGAAGTACGCAAAATGACGTTCTGCTCCAGATGTATCTGGAGGGAGAGAAGGGTGCGAATGACAGGACATCGCAGGTTATGCCATGGAGGTATTATAAGTGACGGGGAGTGAACGGACGATGTGAAAAAGAGGAAGGAAAAATTCTTGGAGTAGAGGAAGAGCAGTATTAGGGAGGGGATGGAGTTTTAAATAAGATTTAGTTTGACATGGAGTCTTTCAACCAGCATCAGCTACATTCGGGAAAGTGAAATGAATACATAAATGATAATGATGAAACTAAATCGTAGACCTTTAAGCAATCGGAAAACTTATCCTCTACAGTGCTTATCCGTGTGTTCTTCAAACAATTTAATAAAATATCTAATTGGTCCAAGTTAATAAATATCTTTTGCAAAAACTGGAATACGAAAAAGCGTACGCAGACAAGGATTATCTGAGAGGCAGAGGGGAGGGGTGTGACTCCAGCGCTGCTGCCACCCCTCCCACGCGACGCCATGCATATTCATTTGGCGGCGGCGCTGGCGGCGGCGGCGCAGCGTGTGGTGGCGCGGGATAACGCCTCCCCGCCCCGCCCCGCGCGGCACCGGGGACGCTCTCTCACACCAGCCACAGATAACCAAAAGAGAACAACTGTTGCCAGACGCTCCTGCGTACTAGTCCCGACTAGTCGCTCATAGCTAGGTAGAGCTCTGTCGCTGACAAGAGAAGTCTAGCTGCTCAGTGTTCTCAGCGTGGTTTCTTGGATTAATTCCAGGCGAATGCTGATAATGATTATGTAGCTAAATCGTAACCTTTAAGCAATCGGAAAACATATCGTCTACAGTGCTTATCCGTGTGTTCTCCACACAAATTAATAAAATATGTAATTCGTGCAAGTTAATAAATATCGAAACCCAAACAAACGCACTGCGGAACCCAGGCGATCTTTCCCTCCTTCTCATTTGTCCCTTACACTTACCCTTACCCGTACACGCTCGTAACTACCACACTTATTGGGGGTCCCGTCTGGAGCTTGTCTCGGGGTCGGTGGCCCGCTGGGGGAGATATCTGAAGAGGGTAACCCCGGAAGCATTAGCGTAGGTCGGCGCCAGATTTCACATTCCACCGCTGATGATGAACACCGCTATCTTCGGCCACAACGTGCCCATCCTCTCGGCACAAACGACCAAACAAGTTGCCGCCCGTAAACTCTCACTCCCATCACACCCACGCGCCAGACAGGAGACGCTCTCTCACACAAGTCACAGAATGCACAAAAGAAAGAAACAGGATGGCTTTACATTAGGGGTTTCAACGGGGGTTTCATCGTCTACCTGGCGTCCATATAATTTAGAAAGGGACTAATAATAATCAAGGAGCCTATTGGGGTTCCATAGCCGATTATGTACGGATCAATGTAATTAAAATCAACATCACTGCTTATAAAAAATCAATGAAGTCGATAACTGTTTTCGGACATCAAGATACGAAACAATTTTTTTTAAAATTAATATTCCCTCTTTTATAATTGTATACCCTTTATATGATTGAAAGTCGAAAATCTATGATTTTGTTTCTAAAAATACATAATTTGTAAAATTATAAATAATAATACAAACGTACATAAATCGAAACAGTAATACAAAAGTACATAAAATAATATACCATATTTTCAAAGCTGTTTTTCATATTTACGAGTAACCATTTATATAAAATAAATGTATAAACTATTTATTCGAGGGAAAAATATTAGGCAGTCGACGAAACCATTTATTAAAGAGGACAATATAATAAAATAGTCTGTCATCCATGCTTTAGATACGGAATGCCATATCGAGTACATTCTGAGAAAATATTAAAAATATAGGATTCTCGCTACGGAGTGAACAACAAATGTTTTCGCAGTACAAGATCAATTGGTGCACAAGCTTCAAGATAATTAAACAAAAAGTAACAATTGTAGGGATGAGCATGTTAGTTAGATTACCATTTCTCATTATTCCTACTGCACAAAAATGTTGCGGCGGACCATCGAGAGACGAGCCCGTAAACTAACGTTGCCTGGTTCAGTTTCTTCAAAATGTACGAGTTCGCAGTTCGGCCCAGAATGCAAACGACTCAAATACGTTACTTGTCTTAAGATTAATAGCGTTTTGAGACCAAGACTGCCTTTTCTTCTGATTCTAAATATATTCTTCAAAAGATTCAAAACGATATGCAGCATAAAGTACGAGAACATGAGTGTAATTTAGATTTGAAGAAAGATATCATGATGCATTCTCGTTATTACTTAGTTCATACACAAAGCATATGAATAATTCATATCGCAAATAACTTATTTGCTTCGATTAATCGAAAGTAGCATAATATCTCACTCTACAGCACAAAATAGTACCACAGAACACACAATATAACACAGGTACTTAATACTACATTTACAATTGCTATTACTCCAAATCGGCCACAAGGCGAAAGCATTCTTATAGAAAGTGACAGCTTAGAAGTCTCACACCATGAGGGGGCTTCACCATGAGGAGGCACACCATGGTGCTTCACAGGCCACGCTCTGCCGCGAAGAGGTAGTGCGCCTGCCAAACACCAGAGCTAGACGAGATTCCCAGGAATCAGAGGCAAATGTCACACAAGTATCTTCGTTTTATGAAATTTCGCATCGCATATTCATTGGTAAAGTTGATTATATTTCACCATCCTACACATCCTTGAAATTCAGAAACTTTTTCTGAGATATCGTGTTCTCAGGTTCGGAAAGTACCGCGCGCGACCTGACCTACCTCTTCGTTGCCCTAAATTCACCCCTTACACACATTTACCCTTAGGTGCGCTACACACATGTCGGGAGATTAGAGTTTATCCCGATGGGGCCGTGTCCCGCTGGTCGGAGATACATGGATCGGGAAACTCCATATGACCACATGTAGATCGGTGCCAGATCTCGCCATCCAACAGAGGAAGAACACCGTCACCTTTCAGATAATACATGCATTACACTTACGGCACTAACGACTCTTAACAGTTGACGCGTCTGGTAATACAAAATTATCTATCAATCAACCCATGGCCTTGATTCGCTGCCTCGATTGATTTTTCCAAGCCATATCAAGGAGCGCATGGGGTCCAGGATGAGCAAAGAAAGATTGCGCGCGGATCAGGGCCTGTTTGTTAGGGTATGTATCCGACATTCGCCTTGTGCTGGTTGGAGAATCCACTGAATACCACCACGGGCAAAGGTGGCTCAAGGAATGAAGTGATGTAACTGCAGTAGGATCCAAGACCCAATTGTCAATACTAACTACATAGCTAGATCGAATTCCCGCCATCTGAAGGAGAATTCTAGCGGCCGGCTGCTCGGATCGGTAGTTTTCCGTGGTTTCTCCGATCAACACCAGGCGCATGTCGGAGAAGTACCCTACCAAACGGGCCGCGGACCGCGCGCGATCTTTCCGTCCTCTTCCTTGTCTTACACACACACACCCACATGCACTACCCTATCACATTTGTCGGGAGCTTAGAGCTTGTTCCGGGTGGGGCGGTGCTCCGTTGGTGGGGATACCTGGTTGGGGGAAAATCCCCGCAAGCCCACGTACGTCAGCGGCCCATCTCGCCAGCCGGCGGAGGAAGATCACCGCCACCTCCCGCGATGAAAACATGCATTACGCTTACGAGACTAATGATCTTACCATTTTTCGCGCCCAAAATTACTAATCAACCAATCAGAATACTACCGATCAACAAACGTTCGCCGTTAGTTCTCCCCCAGCCAGCTGCTGAATTCGCCCTCGCTGAGTAAGAGCTAGAGTAACCGTCGGGAGCGATCAGCGACCCTGCAGAGGGCGGTAGCGCTGGCTCTGAGCTAACTCTGCCGGCCCCTCGTTCACCTGGCTGTCACCGGCAGCTCGCGCCTCGCAGGGAAAATGCTCCGCTTGGAGGCCGGCGCCCTTCCCAGAATCGCTAGCCCAAGCGGCGACTTAGCGCCTGGCGAATGCAACCGGCGCAGCAAGAACCCGCCCGCGGGCGATCGATGCTGCGGCAGAAGCGCGATTCACAGGTTTCGGATAATCACATGCCGCATTACTACGCGTACTAGCCGTAATCAATTCCCGAGGGGGAGTTCGCGCCTCACAGAAAAGGGATTGCCTATTCAGTAACTTACCTTCCCGGGAATGTACAGAAAGGGGGTGACTGGATTCACGGTCGATTCTCAAATATTATTACAATCCATTGCAGGTAATGTACTTTCTTTGCTATTATACAACAAAAAATACGTGGACACCACATCTTGTAAGGATCTATATTCTCCCGTTCGCATTACAAGTTCATTTTAATCGTTACTACACTCAACTACTTAATATTGTCATCATTGAGGATGCATGGATCCTACAAATACTGTGCAGAGGGGACCTCTAAACAGAGGCATCTTCAGCCATCTTGTAGTTGAACGCACAGTGTATCAGTCACAGTAATTCACCCACACATTATTTAAACAATTTTGGTATTGCTCTTCTTTCAAAGCAAAAAAAAAAAAAACGAAATGAACGGTCAGCAACACGAATAAAGAAAGCGTTTAGGAACATTTTGAGTGCGACATACCAATGAAATGTAGAGCTGAAAGGGAACAAGTCGTATGGACGCCGGTCGTCAGGGATTGAAGGGGCACAAAAGAGCGATCCGCGCAATCTTTTTTTGGATCCACCACGTCTAGCGTCTGCGGCCCGGATCAAGGCCCTAAGACAAGGGTGGGAGACAATGTCTCGAACTGGCAGCAACTGCGAGGAAGGGCGATGAGAGCCAGGGGTGAGTGTGTGAAGTAGGAATGAAAAAGGATGTGGCTGAGCGATAGTTACAAAGAAAGAAACGGGTAAACTTGGGTGGAGTGGGCGTGGGGAGAGGTCGAGGAAGGTAAGGCAAGAGACGGCGCGGGAGGTGAGTGGGAGGGCGGCGAGAAGGGCGAGGAGGGTGAGTGGAGAGAAGCCCATCAGCGAAAGGGGCCGCGCGGCGCAAAAAGCAGTCAAAAGTTCCCAGGGCATAACGACGGCCCGCGCGGCCGGCGCCGGCTCTTTCTCCCTTTCGCGGCTCGTCTTAATAAACGCGCGCCAAACTTTGGCACATCTTGTTTTCTTCATTACGAGTTGGGAGCGGTCGCCGCGGGCGATGACGGCCAGTGTGGAGAGGCAACGCGGAAGGACGACGCTGCGCGGGGGCGGCGCGGGGCGGGGCTGGGCGGGACGGCGAGTGGCGGCCCGGGGCGGGGCGAACCGAACCGGGGCGGGGCGGGGCGGCCTGAGGCGGCGGGGCAGGGCGGGGCGGGGCGGGGCGGGGCAGGGCGGGGCAGCGCGAGACGGCGCGGGGCGGCGCGGGGCGGCGCGGGGCGGCGCGGGGCGGCGCGGGGCGGCGCGGGGCGGCGCGGGGCGGCGCGGGGCGGCGCGGGGCGGCGCGGGGCGGCGCGGGGCGGCGCGGGGCGGCGCGGGGCGGCGCGGGCGGCGCGGGGCGGCGCGGGGCGGCGCGGGGCGGCGCGGGGCGGCGCGGGGCGGCGCGGGGCGGCGCGGGGCGGCGCGGGGCGGCGCGGGGCGGCGCGGGGCGGCGCGGGGCGGCGCGGGGCGGCGCGGGGCGGCGCGGGGCGGCGCGGGGCGGCGCGGGGCGGCGCGGGGCGGCGCGGGGCGGCGCGGGGCGGGCGGCGCGCGGCGCAGGGCGGCGCAGGGCGGCGCGGGAGCGGCGCGGGGCGGCGCGGGGCGGCGCGGGGCGGCGCGGGAGCGGCGCGGGGCGGCGCGGGGGCGGCGCGGGGGCGGCTGGGGCGGCGCGGGGTGGCGCGAGGTGGCAGGGGGTGGCGGGGGGGTGGCACGGAGCAGGGTGGCGCGGGGCGGAGTGGGGCGCGACGAAGTCGCGTGAAACGCGTGGAGAGGCGCCCAACCAGCGAAAGTTAAGAAGTCCAACAGAGATCGCAGCGGACGGATATAAATGACGCCCGAGGACAGAAGTGCGCAGCGCCTGGGGACGCGCCGATGAAGAACAATAGTCTGTGTTTGCACGTTCAACTCTGACACGAAAGGAAACACACCAAACAGAAGGACGAATGACATTCTTGAGCGATTTCTACCAAATCATTTATACGCAATTTGTTCAAATACACCAAAATAAAAGAACAAACTTTAGGAAAATAATGTAAAGTATTAAAATGGGCGTTTATAATGTAAATGTACTAAAAACTACGTTCTTGCATGAGCTTTTTTTCAGGACACAAAAGGATAAATGGAATTATATAAAAAAGACGCTAGAATAAACTAAATCCCGGAGAGATCTGTTGAACTTCAGTGCCAAATGACTTTGTTTCCAGGTTCGTCAACTGATAAGGTCATCGGGTCCGTGAGGGTAGTGCATTTTATACCCCGTGAGGAGACGGTGTTCCCCCTCCCGGAACGGGAAATTAGGCGCCGACCTACATCTCGGCTTGCAGGGATTCACCACCTCCCTGTACTACCACTAGGGAGATACAGATCCAGCTGGAATAAGCTGAATTCCCGACACGTGGGATAGTGTAATGTTTGAAAGTTAAAGGATTGGGTTTAAAAGCGCAGGGGGATACGGGTGAGAAAAAACGATCGCCTGCTGTCCGTGGCCTGCTTTGGTACGGTTGTGTTCCAGGAATCGAATTCTACTGTCCACAGAAAACACGGAAAACTACATCAGAGTAGCCGATCGCTCAAATTTTCCTGCAGACTTCATTGCAAAAATGTAACAAAACGCCACAATGTGGCCAACTAACTCGGAAGCTGCGCGCGCTGGGTGGCCTGCGGCGAGGGACGAGCGCTTCTGGCGGTGTATTAATGGATCAGCTGAGCAGGAAAAGATAGAATCAATGAAAATGAAAATAGAATAGCAATTTCGAAAGAGGCTCAGGAGAACAGACGCGATGGCCGAGCGACAAGAACAAATGACGGCGACGACGCTCATGGAGCGTAGACGCGGAGGCGCGAGGCTGTCTGCCAATCAGATGACAACCTACGACACAACACAAGACAAGAGAGGACACCGCAAAGAACCACTCCGGAGGATCAAAAGAAACGAGTTCATTAAAATCAGTTCCACTATGTTTGGCTGTACTTGACTAGGCTCTCGCCCCTCGCCCCCCGTCCCGCACTTCACGCACCATGTCATATGCCTCTCGCCCAATCCCCACGAACCCCCGCCACTCGCCCCTCGCCTCGCACCGCGGGCGCCTTGCATTAGCCCCTCGCCTGAGGCCCCCTGCCACATCCGTCTTGTTCCAAGGCCCTTGCTCCATGCCCCTCACCCATGTCTCACTCCACGCCCCTCGCCTCTCGCCCTTGCCCCTTGTCCCAAGGCCCTCGCGGAAGGGCCGAAGGGCGGGAGCGAGGGCCGTGGAGCGTGGGGTCTGAGGCGCGGGTTTGCGGCGAAGGGCGGGGAGCAGGGCCCGGGGATGTGGGGCTTGGGGCCGAAGAGCCTGGGGCTAAGAGCGAGGGGCGTGGGGCGAGAGGGTGGGGCGAGGGGCTGGGGCGTGAGGGCTGACGAACGATTCGCGTGGGGCTTGTGGCGAGGGGCGCGGGGCGGGGGGGTGTGGGCCGAAGAACGAGGGGCGAGGGGCTTTGAGGGAAGGGGCTTGGGGCGAGAGGCTGGGGCGAGGGGCGGGGGCGTGGGCGAGGACGAGGGGCTTTGAGGGAAGGGGCTTGAGGCGAGAGGCTGGGGTGAGGTGTGGGGGCGAGAGGACTAAGGAACGATGACGGGCGAGAGGGCTGAGGGGCGTGGAGCTTGGGGCGAGGGGCGTGGGGCGGGTGTGTGTGGGCCGAAGAACGAGGGGCGAGGGGCTTGGGGCTTGGGGGTGGACGTGCACCGGGAGTGCGGGGGCGGAGCGGCGGCCGCCTTTGCTCGTCCACATGCTGTAAAATCTCGGCGTGGGCGGCGGCACGAGAGCGCCATCAGCATTCCCCGGTGGCCGCCACCACCGCCCCCGCCGCCGTCGCCGCCCGGTTGCTTATACGCTGTATAAAACATGCGCCGTGTTTATGGCACCATGATCGGCAGCGGGGGCTCATGAAAGTTTCACGGGCGGGAGGCGCGTCGCCCGGCCATCGCTCGCCCAGCGCCGCCCTCATCACGCGGCCGCCCCTCCCCCTCGCTCCTTCGCCAAGGACAATAGGACGCAACACCCTACGGAGGCGCCCCGCCATAATGCCACGCAGCACGCACTTAAGCCGAAATGGCCACGTGGATCCCATCATTTTAACTACGTCCTCTTCCAAATCAATAGTATTACAGTCACTCAGAACAACCCATCTCAATTACGCGAATAAAGACATTACCCGTTACTAATTTATGCTACAGCTATATTTTTTACTTTCTCGCAGACCTCTTATTATGTACAGAAATTTATGTAATGCTGTAAGACAAAGTGCCGATTTTTGAAAAGAAAATCAGGTTTTTGTCCCTGATATCCCTGATACCGAAATAATGCGTTTTTCTCACTCCTATACATACTATTTAACTCATGCGTTTTTCGTTCGAATCTGACAAACATTTCTCACATTTCATTATGAGAATTCGCATCTCACATTTCATGCGAAATGCAAGGCAGGCCTTGCATTTCGTTGTGACAAATCACTTTTCTATGCAGGGATGCAGAATTCTGAATGTATTCTTGAAAGACTGCTCGGACGTACCGGAACTACTGATTTGGAATGTGATGTGGTCAATATGAGGTAATTGTTTTAATAAAATGAGTTCCATTACAAAAAAGGAGGGGGCGGAAATAGTCTTCTACTCCGGTCCCCCATCCATCACTGGATGTGCTTTCGGGTGTGTTAGTTGGATTCGTGTTGCAATATTAGAAAATTACACAACCGTTGCTCGAGAAACGAGAATGCAGTTGTAGTACCACAAGTTTGAAATACAAATGTGCTAATTTACGTCACGCAACTTCTATTCGGCCGGCGATTTTACGTTGCTTTCTCATATCCTAAAACATATGATTGCGAAGGCTTACGCGGCAGGAGTTTGTATTACAACACCTGGCTATTCGGGACAAGCCGCGTCTCTGTCATGGTGGCTGACGTTTCAGTCAACGTGTTGTGAGCGTATTCAGAGCGTGAGGTGGCTGACGTGACCGAAACGACAGCCACCATGATGGAGACGCGGCTTGTTCTAGGTACCCTAGATAAAGCTTCTCCAACCGACAACCCACGATGTCATTTAGTGTGGCCCGCGAAAGGTTATTAGTGAAAAGTGAATGTCCCCTTTATCCTTGTCGGGCGAGAACATTCCGCGCCTAGCGAACGCACCCTGGCGAGTACAACACCCCCTTAATATAAAAATAGATTAGTTTAGATTTAAAGAATTATTTTTCTAGTAAAAAAGAAAGAAGTTCAAAATCATCCCTTTGCGTTCGCTGCATTGTGCACAGTTCGGACTGATATCACGCAGGGTTCCGTCCCTCCCACCCACCTGTTTCAGAGGAACCGAGCAAAGTGATCAACAATAGGAGGACATCATGTGTTGATCGCCAGATTAATGAAAATATGATCCGCAACAATATTAATGGTTTCATTCGTGGTCCTTGAGGCCTTGTAAATCGGGCACCTCTGGCCTACATAATACATAATTCCTAAAATATACCCTAGAATATAAAATATAGAATATAGAATATAAATATCAATAAAATGAAGAAAAAGATTAAATCATTCTAAAAAAACTACTGCAATAATGAATCTGCACATTGTCATCCACTAGATTATTCTTGTACGTAGTATTTCGTAAACTTCGTTCTGCGAAAACGCGTTCGCGAGCTGTCACCGGCACAAAAGGAGCAGGCTGATCCCCGGAGGGCGCCGTCTCCCACACACAAAATGACAAAGACAATAAAGAAGGGCAAGATGGCGTCGCATCTCGGCGGACTTCTTGCGCGCCCGGCCCGTCGAATGAGGCGGCGGCGGACGCCGGCGTCTCTGGACGTCCATAAATAATGCCCGCGGGGGCGGGGGCGGGGGGCGGGGCGGGGTGGAGCGCCTCGGCCCCGCTGTCCCCGTCCCGCCCGCGCGGTATAAATCACCCCTTGCAGCTGTTTGTTCCCGGCAGCGCGCACGCCGCCCCGGCGACGCGACGCGAAGCGACGGCCCCTCGTGTCCTTCCGGAGAAATTAAGGCAAGGCGCACGGCGCGCCTCCCCCGCCTGCATTCCACACACACCTCACTCGCTCTGCTCCACCACACCAATTCTCTGCCTCAACACAGTTCATTCCGCAAATACCCTTCGAGACAACGCATGATACATAAGGTATTTTTATATAAAAGTCCTGGAAAAGATTGTTTCCACGATCGAGATTCAGGCTTTTTTTTTTTCAGGACTTTTTAGAACTCAAGGCAAAAATATGAAAGAAACTGTAAGAAACAATCACCTCACTTACGAAATATATATTTGTTGTAAGGCTAGTATAAAATGTGCTTACTACATTCAATAATTTATTTCATCCCTACTCTTCATAGTTGCCGAACAAAATACTTTCTTCGATTTCCGTCTTGGTGCGAAAATGGTTATTTATTATATGAATGATAAAACTGGGATTTTACTTTCAAAGTAGGAAGGGTGCGCCACAAGGCATATACGCCGAGTTGCGCAATTCTGCAAGCATAATAAAAATCATTTTTACCACATGTGTTATTACTATTTTTAGACATATACAGACTTTTATTTCATTCAAGTATACAATCCACTTAATTATGTAGTTACGCTAAGGTCCGTTGCAGCTGATGCGATCGGACGTTTGGTTCTCTTTATTGCAGTTACGTTGATTTGTTTGAAGATTTGGGCATAATCTAACTTTTAGCTCCAGACCTAGAAATTGAATCTTTAGCCTGTATACCCTGAAAGGAACCGCTTTTAATAGGGGTTGTCGTGATGGTACACCGATTTTTAAAGAAAATTTAAACTTCAAGCACACGTAGCGATACGTTGTCACTGATTTTTAGATGATCCTAGAATATAAAAACACGATTTATGCATTATCGCAAATTTTGTAGACCACGACGAGACTAAACATTCTAAGATTTTATAATCAAACGGTTCAAGTCCTCTACAACTACATGGCTTGAATGATTGAGAAGATGAAGTGCGGAAATAAGGTGTAAAGCACTCGGGGGTGTCACTACCGCACGTGAGGAGTGGCACAGGGTGGGCGAGCCCTGTGGAAGGGGACGAGGGAAATAGTGGAGATGAGTGGGATATACAAGAGAAGACAAACGCTTTTTGGTGGAATCCGGAAGAAATGTTGAGTTCATGCAGAATCATAGTGACATTAGTCAACAATTTTCACAGTCAGTCAACATTGTTGAAATGGAAAATCTTGTTTCTCACCTACATTCAATGCTAAAACTTGGTAAAACTGTCCATTGTAGCATTGAACTAGGCGCGTCTGTTAGGGTACTGCTGCGGCATTCGCCTATTGTTGATAAGAGAAAGCAGGGTAATGCGGGGTTGAGTTAAGCCGGCGCCGGACAGACCCCTAGAGAGGACATAAGAGCGTCCGTGGCCGTGCGACGCGATGGGCAGGGCAGCCCACAGGGCAGAAGGAAGGACCACGGCCCAGACGGGCGCCCGCGCAGGAGCTCTCGCCGACTCACCTCCCACTACAATTTGCCAGTCGTTCTGACGGCGGACGCCCTAGGCCCTAAGCCCTACGCCCCACGGCCTACGACGACACGCCGCCCGTCCCCCAGTGCTTCTCAGGGGACTTCCATTCCGACACAGTCTCGTCCTACGCGGCGGGCGTCTCGTGCCTGACAATGTTCCCGGTGCACCCCATGGCTTCTTTGCTGCTCCACTGATCGCCCGCCCACACCACCAACTTTCAGCGAGGACGCCCGCAACGCTTATGGCTATCAGGAACCGCTTCGCCGACGCCTGCCTGCCCAGTCCCTGGATACAAAGATTAGCGCCTTCTGAAACATCTCCCGCTTGACAGTCTCTCCACGTGGCATTCAAGAGTTGAGAAATGATAACAACAGAAAACATTATGGACACTATTAAGGGTATTAATATTGGTTTTGGATAGATTATTTGTGCCCAACAGACATAGTTCGAACTCTTCTGGCAAGTGGATTTAAAATGACAGAATCAGCGGCGCAAGGTGTTCGTCGTGGTTCTCACTGTATCCAGGGACGCTTATCTGCCTGGTGCTGCCATCTGCATCTAGGCGCAGCGCAATGCAATGCAATGCAACGCAACGCAACGCAACGCAACGCGCAGATTTGTCGGCCGCTGGGGAGGGGTTTGGAGAGGCGCGACTCGCAGTGAATAGTGCAGGGCGGGGCGTCGGGGCGGGGGGCGAAGCGAGCGCCGCAACCGCCGGATGAGACGCCTCCGCCGGCGTCGTTAGCCGGCTTCATTAGCAGGGAGGGCCCCTCCGCGCCACGCCGCGCCGCGATGCGCCGGTCGGGCGCGCTCTCCAAACTCCTGCGGGGGCGGGGCGGGGCGGGGCGGGGCGGGGCGCTCAATGCGGACGGATGCGGTCGCGTGATGCCGCCGGGGGTTGAGCTCACTTGACTCCGCACAGAGCGCTCCAATGGCGCGGGGGCGGCCCCACGCGTTCCGCCCCTCCTCGCCGCACGCAGACGTAATTAGCGGCCCGTTAGCCGCTCCGGGCGTCGCGTCGCGTCGCGCCTCACCACACAAAGGACCCGCGCCCAAATATATTCCGCGGAACGAGCTTCAAAAGCCGCAGGCGCGCGCGCGGGCGGGGCGCGCGGGCGGGGCGCGCGTGGCGGGGAGGGCGACGCCGGCGAGGTGGGTGGAGGGCGCGGTGGGGTCGAGAAGGCCAGGGCCATCGAAGAGCAGCCTTGTAGCAAGGAGGAACAGGTCGCTGCACAGCCGAAGAAGGGCAAATGAAAGAGGTGGGGATGCCTCACGACGCGTCGCCCCATTTAGCACCGCCCTGCGCCTGCGCCATCAATTACGGCCCGTCATCGCACGCGACGTATAGCCGCCTCACTTGTAAATCCTCCACAGACAGATTAAATCATAACAAAGACGACTGGTGCTACAGCAGCATCTACTTCCTCGCATTATTTGTAACGCTTACGCAATATTACAATACTACTTGACCCTTCAAAATTGTTTCCAACACAAAAACATATAATAACGTCAGGATTCGCCAATCATATGAGTCGGAATTACAACCTTTCCAATGCTTAAAAAAAGGAAGTTGAACATTTGCAATTTTCAAAAATTATGAATATTAATGAAAATCGGACTGATTCAAGTAAAAAATCAGAATTTTTAAAAGTTGTCACTATGCCTCTGAATCTTCCGGGCAAACAATTGATATTTTCAAAAAAATTCTCACGAAATTATTTATTGGCGTAATTTTGAAGAATAGATTTCATGAAGAATATTCGATAATTCAAAGAGTTCACTGAAAATCAGACCTGCAACACAATTTTAGGGGAACTTTGCGAGGAAAAATAAGAAATAAAAATAACGAGGCCATTTGAAAAAAAAAAAAAAAAAAAGAAAATGTCATTGAAGCTTCATGTAAAGTACCGTAAAAAATCAACATATCATTTTCAAATCCAAGAGGCCGCAACATCATATCGATCGCAAAATATCAATTTTGGTGAAAATTCGACTTTCGGTTTAGCCGCTAGCATTGTTCACCGACGAACAGGATGAACGGACGGACGGACGGACGGACGGACGGACGGACGGACGGACAGACAGACGGACGGACGGACTAACAAACGAACGGACAGACATTTTGCTGAAAACTAATGGTTCGGTCTCAAGGTCTTACAAATGAATAACTTCACAACGTATTAAAATAAACAATTTACTACATAGAAGAGCAAGAATTTTCCACATTTTCGGAATCAGGACAATATCTGTTGCAAACGCGCTATTTTTTCGTTACAGCATTAAATCACTCTCTTCTTACCACGTATGTAGTATGAGAGTAATTCGAAGTCCATATTCAATTATTTTAAACAAAATATTTCGAAAGGAAATATATGAAAACTTGAAGATTGTATTAAAAAAACAAACTTGAAAATCCAGAACGACAATGAAAAAACAAACATTTACTATTAGACATTCTGAGACACCCGCTTGTCAATAATTGTAAATTTTACAAGCACATCTACAAGCCTCATAAAGATAAAATATATTTGCAATTTCATTATATTTGATTAATTTACAATTAAGTGAAGCCTCTTGTTTCATAAAATTCACCTCTTTAAACGTTATATTTACAACATCTCTTAATAATAATATTCAACGGCTACTGTTCATCGAAGTAATTTTTGCATGTGATTACTTTGCATTACATAATAATTTAATAATTGGCTGTTAATGTCCATTAATATTTTTTACTTTACCCAAATGATGCCCTTTGTCATCAATGTGCATTTGTAATAGCGCCAATAACAGCATGACATAAATAATTATATGAAGTAATATTGATATCACTCAACATAATTATTTGCCATACTATTATTAAAGCTATTGGAAATGCACAGCATACAGAAACCTCTCCTCCTCTTAGAGATATGAAATCCATATTTGGTTATTCTACAGATAACGACATATGCAGTTAGAGACAAGTCTTCCCGTATCGGTAAGTACACTCAATACATTGCCTTATCGTGTTCTCATGTGGGAACAGATATTGATAATATATTTACCTAAAAAATTATCACTGACAGAAGTAATTTAATAAATGCACAAGAATCGTTCAAAGATTTCAAATTGAAGAAATATTGCACTGAGAAACCGGCATTAATAACGGAAGTGTACGATACCTTCGAAAATAATCTGAAGTTCTGCAACTCTCAAAATCTCAACGGATTGATGTAAAATAGTCACCAAAATCAAAATATTTTTCATTATCTCCATTACAGCCCAACTACATCTTACTCCTCCCGTATATACTAAGTTTGAGCTCCAAAACCTCTAATCTGACTGAGTACTGCGTCACACTTCCATCAACCAATACACAAAATTGGATACACAATTCCGCATCTCCTCGCTACCTAAACCAATCTTAAACATTACTGGAACAGTACCTTAGGCCAGGAATAATTTTAATCCTGAGGTGTTACAGCTACAATGAACCATGAACACGGATTTTACAACCGAAAATCTAGATCATTTATTGTTGAGGAGATTCCAATCATTTTTCTTTTTATACTACGGAACTGGATAGTATATAGCTACATAGAGGAAAAGTAATAATAAGGAAAAGAGGTAGTATAGAGGGAAAGTAATAATAAAACTCAAGTGATGCCACAGGCATACGACGGCCTTCCGAGGAGGCTGCAAACACTATCCTCCGCCCTGGACAGCCTTTTGAATTCCGCCGAGCGAAGGACCACGTGGGCTCATTATACGGAACCAGAAGCTGAGAAATACCCCCAATCGATGTGACCTCCCGGCCCCGGAAGCCGCCTGGAACCGGATGCGCGCACTCTATCGTGTCGGTAGTAAATAAAAATAGGAGTAAAGGAATAAAATCCGAATAAGACATTATGGCCGCTCTGCCCGCGGCGCGTCCTCGGATCTGCAATTCATAAGCGAAAGGGGAGGGGGAAGGAGAGAGGAGAGCGCGGGTGGTTGGTTTATTGTGGTGGCGCGACGCGCGGGCGGGGGCGGGGGCGGGGCAGGGCAGCGGGGATGTTTTATTCATGCCTCTGTTTCACGGGCCGCGCCGCGCGGCGCCACGCGGAGGCGGAAACGGCGGCGGCGGTGGCGCCTTAACTAACAGCCCGGTGGCGCCGTATGGCATTCGGTCACCTGGGAGCAACGCTCGGCCCCCTCCCCCACGCTGTCGCCGTTTGTCCCCGCGCGGGGGAGAACGCGAGGCCGGAATCTATGTGTGCGGTCGCGCGCCCGGCAAAAAACAATAATAAAAGGTGGGAAGGTTTCGCTTTGTGGCGGAACATACGGCAGGGTGCACGAGCAAGGACGTGGGGCTTGCAGGCGGCGGGGCGGGGTTGGGCTGGGCTGGGCTTTCATCGACACCTCAGGCGCTTGCAGAGACACATTCGAGGGCGAATGGCGTAGGACGTATAGATAACACCAGTTGCCGCTGCAAAGTCTCGGACCGTGAGGCCCTTAGGGTTCGAGTCCTGAAGGAAACGGCACTAACTAGATATTTTTCGATATCACCTCTCTATACAGATCGACTTCGTTGCTGTCTCGAGAATTCTGGTGGCTGCCTGCCCTAATCAGTGCTTTTATACCGTTCCTCCCATAAGCAACAGACGAATGCCAATGCCGTATCGTAACAAACAGTTTACGGACCCAGCGCAACAGTTCCATCCTCATCTTTGCCCTCCTCCTCACCTCTTGCGCGCACACACACACATACATACACACGCGCACACACACATGCACACGCGCCCACACGCACGCACACACACACGCAGACGCGCGCGCACACACACACGCGCGCGCACACACATACACACACACACGCGCGCGCAAGCGCGTATACACACACACACGAACGCACACACACACATGTGCATGCTGTACCGTACAACACATTTCAGGAGATCAGTCGAGAGCTCCTGGTTGAGGCGGAGTCCCGCTGGGGGAGATACTTGGATGTGGAAGCACCTCAAGCCGACGGCGTCCAGTGGGGGAAAACACAGCTGTCTTTAGGTATACCATTCACTACACCGACGGAACAAATACAGACAACAATCTACGTTCCCTGACACACTAAAGAATCCATCCCAAACCGAAGTGGGCGCCTGCTGCCCCGAGCGCCCCACGCGACGGTGGCGCGCTCAGCGGCGGGCGGCGCCTTAGGCCTCGACGCCTCCCGGCTAATTAGCGGCTGCGTAATGAAGGGGCCCGCAGGGCGCGTTATTTAAGGGACGCGCGCCCGCAGAGGCGTCGGCCCCGTCCCCGCCCCGCCCCCTGCGACGCTCCGTCTCCGGCGGCTCGCCGCCCCGCCCCGCCCCGCCCCGCCCCACCCACGCGCCAAAATACGCGGCGAAAATAACTTTTTTGTTGGGTACCCCTCGCGCTCGGGAAGGGGCGGGGCGGGGCGGGGCGGCGTAGTTAACGTCGTACGGCGGCTAATCCATTAGCTTCCGCAGTAGCAACGGCAGCAGCGGTGGCAAGATGGCGGAACTTTTGACGCGTTGTTGCGGCAGCCGTCTCGTTCATGTGCAACCGCCCCCACCAGCCCGTGCCTCCGGCAAGTGAATGTGCTACGTACGCGCCACGGAATGTTAGCACCGGGACCGTAGCGCAGAGGTTATCGCAATACACACGACTTGCCCAACTCCGCGGATTCGATTTCCACCATGAGCATGACAAGGCTTTGCATGCCGTGTCAGGGTTCGGGGATATTCAAACCACCACGCATTTCTTAACAAAACATAGGCGTACGCAAACGTACACGTGGATGTTGCACCGCCAATGAGCGACGTGTCTGCCGTCAGTCCGCTACCGTCCCTCCCCAACTGTAAAAGTTTCCAATAGTCGACATGGGCGTCAAGGGGAGTGAGCCACGACGGCACTGACCGCTCCACAAAAGCCCGCGAACGGGAACGGCAACGCGAGATACGTGCGCATCACAATAAATTTAACTAGTGTTGCTAAAACAGCACGTACTTTCTTCCCCGTACTTTCACGCAAAATTACACGAAAACCACTCAAATTTTCGAAAAATTATACATGACCTTACGTCAAAATATATCTTTAAGGAACAGATTTCGTTTACGCAAAAAATCTGTATCTTCAATATTTTAGTTGTAAGAAGACTCCGAAAAAAGTTTCAACTTTTGCAAATTTCAACGAACGTGAGACTTGCACCATTTTCTTAAAGGACCTATACACTATCCAATAACCAAATTTAATAAAAAACGATGGACCATTTTTTTATTTGGAAAAATCCCAGGGATTTTTTAAAAGTACTCCCCCCCCCCCAATTTAAAATATCGATTTCAAATTCAAACGATTGCAACATCAGCCACATCGATCGGGGAATATCAATTTCGGAGAAAATCGGCTGAACGGTTTAACTAACAGCACTTTTCACAGGACAGACAGACGAATGACCGTCATTCGATGTTTCAGTATCGAGGACCCACAAAACATGGATTCTGGCTACCCACGTGATAGAGGATTTTTTTTTCTAAATTTAGGAACTGTATTTATCCGCTTTTTTTGTTACCAGGGCCCATAATAAGAGATTTTCTGACGAAAATCCGCCATTTTTTCGCGCAGCATTACGTTTCTCTCTACTCCGTAGGGAGGAATAGTGCCATGAGCCTGTAGCGGCAAAAAAGAGAACTTGAAGAAACAGTTGCCTGAACCAATGCTCTTCCAGCTACGCTGCTCTGTTCGCTCTTTGATCTCCCATCTGTTGTGTTCGCCTGCGCTGCTTTGTCCTAGTCGTGCCTATGCGTACCTGTGTGCCGCCCGTTGCGATTGTTCGGGTGCTTGTGTGGTGATATCCCTCATTATTTTACCTTCATTTTAATTCTTTCGCCCTTTTTTTCGCTCAATTATCACATCTTCGTTTCATTGATTTTCATTACCTAGAATTCTTTTTCTATTTCATACCTTTGCTTCTGTGTTCTGCTATGTCAGTTCTCCACCTTCTTCATTCATTAATGTTAATTTCGTATTCACTATTTTTCTTTTTATATTACCGTTTGTATATTCCATTATATTTCATTTCTGTTACTTCATTTATCATAGTTTACATACTCTTTGTTTTTTCAAATATATTTTATTTCTTTCTATTTTTATTTTCATTCCCTTACTTTGTATCATGTTATTTCCATCCCTTATTGATTTATGAATAATAAATACGTAAACTAAAGAGTATTAAATAGAAAAAACAAAATAATAAGAATGAAAAAATGCAAAAACCAATACGAACTTAAGGAAAATATAACTAACTATAATGTGAGAGCCCAAGAGGCCCAGATTAATGTTAACCATTCTCCCCGTTCCAGTCATGTTGAGAACGCCTGCCTGAGATGTTCGTCTTTCAACTTCCTTTACGTTCCTATTGCCTGGCTATACTGAAGCGCCCTTAAGGGCCACTGCAGCTTGCAGACATGGAAAGCCGTGGGAAGTGGCACAGAGTGTTAAAATCGCTATTATTTATACGTATTGTGAGGACAGGGGGTCAGAAGAAGCATCATTGTGTGTTATCAAGTCCAATAGTGTTAAGGTATATTATTTCCCCCCCAAAAAACAAGGGAAAATCGCAGGAAATCCATTTTTGTCTTTTAACAGAATCAGAACCTTTGATATATTATCTTTATCATGGCGAAATCCCTTTTATTCCACGATATTTTGTTTTGTTTTTATTTGGATATTTATGTAGCTTTGCGTTCGGGGAGCCACGGCCAATTTTTCCAAAGGGGCGCGGTTCTATCCCTCAAAAAAAAGTTAAAAACAGACAACACCAGAAAATAATAATAATAATAATAATAATAATAATAATAATAATAATAATAATAATAATAATAATAATAATAATAATAATAATAATAAAAATAATAATAGAAGAAGATATTTAAAAGAAAGAAAATAATAGAAGATATAAATATAAAAAAAAGACATAATATATAACCCTAGAGCTTTCTAGAGATTTTCAAACTTTAAAGCCATTTCCACGAAAGATGACTTTTTGGCTGTCATTGTAAACTCGAAACATATAGAGATAACTCTCTGATGCTTTTTTTTGTTATAAGCCTGAAATATATAGCTAGTGCATGAAGCAAAACTAAACATTTGAACCAATTATTTCATGACAACAATTTTATTTTAAAAATTTAACTTACTGATATTTTTAATTTTTTTAAAAAAATTGTTACAAACATGTTAATACTAATGGTACAAGTATTGTTTTGGTTCAGGCACAAGTTCAAATCATCTGTTATTACGAGAACAAAGAATTGGAGCAACAGAGATAGTAGTTCTAAAGTTATGATGTCGCAGCTCACAGCCTATTTCTGTACCAAAATTGCGTTATCTCCCAAAATAAATTTTCAAAACGTTTTTCTTAATGCTTTTGTTTTCGCTGTAGACATTTCATTCAATTAATATACGAAAAAGTTATTAAACAATATTTAAAATTTCTGCATGTTTGGGGTATAATGTACGTTAACAAGAGGACTCCAGCATTCTAATATTTCAAACCGTATATCGTGATTTTGAACTGTCCACCTACAGGCATTCCAAAGAACTTTTTGACTGGTTGATTTTGATTCATTTTAACATATTTTGGTAAGTTCTATCCCGTCCATTTATATACTTTTCAATTTACTACATATTTTTACTTATACTTGTCTTCTTTCATAATTTCATCTCTGATTACTGTGTTATTTTATTTTCAGAACTTTTATTGTAAATAATATCATTCATTTCTTTCAGACAATTATATTAATTGTTTGTTTACATCTGATGATGCGCATAATTATTACGCGAAACGTCGACTTCCAATATTATATGAAAAATAGAAGTTTTTTTTGAAAACTTGTACATTGTCTAAAAAAGTGTTTAACTATCAATTTATTTTATTTTCATAATTTCGTTCTTCCGAACAATTCAATTGACACAACGGTTTAGTTCGAGGTCCATCTCATTAATGTTCATGTAAAGAACAAAGAAAACACTTTTCAAAAAACATGAATTGCCGGAAGCAACGCATTCAGCAGGTGCATGGGGGCGGCCTCCATACAAAACAAATGCAACGCGAGCGCCCTCCCCCATCCACACAAAATGCTCCAAACGGCCGCTTTCTCACTGGGCCACGCATGGTTCACATTGCACTCCCGGGCTTTTAAACTGTAGTTCTGGGAGAGAAGCGTACTGCCTAATTTCAGACTGTATTCAAAACTCTTCATTAAGTAACCAATAAATTAATAACCATAACAAGAATTATAACGAAGGTTTCAGATTAGATATTACAAATGCCTTGGAAATGCAGAGCGATCGAAGATGATTCCTTTCTGCAAATTAATATTGGTGAGAAATTGCAAATCACGAAGTTACACATGTGGTTGACTGACAGGCAACTCACCTTGAACTAATGTTCGGCAGGACCACGATAACTCTTGACTGCTTAAGCCGCTTCTGCGACTGCTGACCGGTGGCGAGTTGCCTACCAATCGACAGCATGTGCAAATACCAACAAATCAATGGCAAGTTATCGGAGGCACCAGAGAAAACTACCGATCAGAGCAGCCGGCCCCACAAATGCTCTTCCAGGCAGCGGCTGAATTCGACCTACGTAAGTAGTGTGCGAAAGCCACCACCGTCGCGGTCGCCACTAGGACCATCCATTCACAGACGAAGGAGCGGCCATTCAAAGAGAAGAGGGACGCCGCGCGTGCAAGCCACCGGACCCAATGCAGATGCGAAGGAAAGGCAACACGACGTGCGAGTGCGTGAGCGGAGAGCAGGGGGGATTTCGACCAAGGTAAGGTGCAAGTGGGGTGACTGCAGGCGGGGCGGAGGGCGGGCCAACGGGCAAATGGTCGCGGGAGGCGGGCAACAAGCACAACCCTCCTCCCCCCACGCCGCGGCAGCGCACGAGAAGGCTGGAGCAGCAACTCAAGGCAGCGAGAAGGCAAAACAGGACCGCAAACCGACTGCATAAACGAGTAACGCTGTAATGAAACTGCACAAGAAAAAAACATGGACTATTTTTTTTACTATGTTCAATTTGCCTACGTCACACAATATAGGCTATGTCAGGCAAATTCCTTCCTGAATCAATAAGTAGTGATAAAGCACTTTGTTTCTGAATAACTATTTTACTCTAATATAAAATGTAATAATAATTCATTGTCAGAAGACTATTTTTAACAACATCCTAGCGACACAAATAATGATTAGAAATAGTTTTTCCAATTTAAGGCTGTCTTCATGATCTTCTTTGAGACGCCAGTCAGTTTCGTTTTTGTATACCGAGTATACTGGGGGCTGGATGACGTTTCACAAAACTATTGATTTTTTAGCACTTGACTTGATGATAAATGATGTTTATTGTTTCCTCCCTTCGGTCGGATTCAAGATACCAGCGTTGGTGATTAATTGAGACAGGAGTTTACTCACAACGTACGATAGCTTTACGAACATTTTTTACTGTCAAGTTTTAGTCTTCTCGAAACAATATACAAAAAAATATTGTAGTACGTAGACAATATTGTTTTTTTATAATAATCTACGCACGGAAAAATTCTCACAATTTTTTCAGAAATAAAATTAAAAAAAATCAGGCAAACTATCACCAAATAACACCGAGTGACAGAAAATCGCACGTTTTTCTACATGTTGCACGAAACACACTGGGCGTGTTTTCATATTGTGCATGAGAATACCATCATTTATCAATATACATAAATTATTTTTTCTGTGCTTCAAGTATCAATACCTGACAGTAGAGAAAACAATATCCTAAAACAGGAAAACAGGAATCGCGAACAGATACTTTAAGAAAACAAGATTGTCCTAATTGACAGACATTTCAACACATAATTTTATTGATTTTACATTATTATCTTTTACCGCACTTACTTACAACGCTGTACAATGTGAAAATTGAGGAATGAACACAAAAGTTCATTTTAATCGATATCAGAGTTTTATAGGATAACCAAACAACCACTATTAAAAAACAACAAAAACTTTGCCTCATAATATAATACATCCTGTACGTTTTACTCCCTTGGATGCAGCAACTACTGTAAGTGAAAGAAAACCATCTTAAGTATGGATATTCCATTGTTGCAAGTGTTTCAAAGCTATTACGGGAGCCAAAAGTCCTAAAATGCAGTAGTATAAAATTCGCCCAAAATTTTCCAAGATAAAATCTCAAAGAAAAAAATCCAATAAACATTTCTGAAATACCGAGCACAGTAGAACGCCATTTGAGAAACGCCGCTGCTTTGCATACAGCGAAAGTAAAATTAAATGCGCACTGCTGTTTACTGAAGGCTGAGAGATCGAGACGGTCACTTGTTTAATTAAAATGCAAATGAGTTCGTATGTAGGTCAGCGTTCTATTCCACCTCAAGAGAGAATCGAAAATTCGGCCCTAACAGAGAAATATAATCATCCGCTGACTGTTCTGCCGCCTTCTGATCCAATGACTATGATCATCGAATAGGCAACGTTCGATAATAACTTCATGATTTCGCATGTGTAATTTCTAGCAAATTACAAATCTGTAACTTTGCAAGGTAATTTTCTACCGCACTAAGAGGTGGCTCAGCCGCCTCTCTTCTATGCTCTACTAGTTCATACTTTCAAAAAAAATCCATTATAATATTCGTATTACTTATAACTAGGACAATGAATCACTGATTTTAATCTATGTTATTTTTCCCTTCGTAATGTCATTATTGTAATATACCGAACTGTTTAAATGATTTATGAGCCAAATGTGTGAATTCCATGAATCCTACAAAGGCCAAAATGTGTTATGATACTAAAAGAGGCCTGAATGGTGAATTTCTAAAAGAAGTTTGCTTAAATAATCATCACTTTATTTGGATTGATCGGAATATTACGATGTGACGTATATTCTAACTTAGCTGACTTTCCTACTACCACTACTACTAAGAAATTATAAGATACGTGTATTCTACTAATCGTAGAGATGAGCAACTTGTTTCAAGAAAGAACGCACCAAGAACGTAAACAAGGCGAAACGAGGCACAATACGTAATGGTTCTCGCCAAAACCCTTGAAAATCCAATACACCCCTGGTGAAAGAAATACATGCAGTTCTCCTAGATGAAGAAATATCTGGGTAATTTCTTGGGGACCGAAATCAGTGGCATCTATTAAGTTTGCATCTATTTGCACCACTGACTTTTCGTTGCGTTCGGCGAATCTTTCTCATCACAACAGTGCGTTGAGACCCAATAGGAAGCCCTTCCCAACATAAGTCTGTAATCCCCACTAAAGCAGACGACAAAGAGCAGAGATGATAATACCACGAGGAAAAAAGAAGGCCAATTATCCTCTACTTCGATGTGCACCTTACTACAACGCCTAGGGTTTCCCCTCAGCTTCCAGATGTCTGAGTTTTTCCTGGCGCTACACAGCGTAATATTGGAGCTCATTAGCAGGTACAAGACACGAAGCAGAAAATTTAATAATTTCATTTGATCAATCAGATATTTTCGCGCCCCGCTTCGCGAACTACATCTAAATACATAAACAATCTTACACAATTATTTCAAAATTACCGTTCCAATAAAATAGTCTCCGGAGAAAAATACTGAAGTCTCCTTCGTAGTCAATTAATGAAAGACGGAAAAACAAATTAACGCAAGCTTTTGAAACTCTCGCTAATGAATGATTTGAATTCACATGTGAAAAAACAGAAAGACAAAACGCGATCGACGAACTGGAAAAAATACTTAATGACAAACATTTTAAATTCGTTCAGAGCGTTCGATGAACTCTCTTTATCGACATGTATACTCTTTGTGGCTGACATTGTTACTCTTGTTGCCAACTACTTCAGAAGCTGAAACGCAACATTAAAATGCGATCTTTTTATGGCCAGCTGTAAAGCCTCTCCTCACACGAACACCGGTCAAGGCTTTTATATGTTTGGTGTATTTATATACAGCATCAAATACCAGAAACGGTCAGTCCACTCCGAATAAAGTTTTCGAGAAGCCTCTCTGAAGTCTTGAGTCAGGTTTGCAAGGAAATGTAAAGAAAAAACTCTATTGAGAAGTCCCCCACTTTTCTTGAAAAGGCCTCTTATCAGCCCTGTGACCGTCTCATTCATTACGCCCCTTGTCACGCATTAAGCACTTCGTTTTTGAAATCCAAAAGTGTCGATTAATCAACCTTTTGTGTCGTTTTTTTGTATTATATATTCTTTAATCATTTACTATACACTTTTACTATTTAAGTAAAACGTATATTCATAAAAGATATCATTAGCCTACAAGAATTATAAGATAGTCATAAAGGAATTGTATTAAAATTATGTGTAATTATTATGTCAGAACAAAAATCATCAAAAATCATCAAAATGACCAGTGTTCGTAACCACAAACCGACAAAAAAACCTCTAAGAGTTAAATGTTTCATATTTGGAAATAACATGATTTTTTTATGGTGCAGAAACGCGCAGAACTGAACTAGCAGGTACTCTCACGAAACATCACAACGTACGAGTACGTAAGATGCTAGTAAGCTTCAAAAAAACCTTTATGGATAGAAAATTCGTGAAATACGGATGGCGAGACCGATGAACTGACCTCCTGTTCCTCCAAGGCGGGAAACGCAGCTCTAAAATTATATTTTTATGGGAAGCTCATATAACCTTTTTAGCATTGACACGAAAAGTCTCCCGCGAACGTTTTTTGAGAAGTCCTCCAGGGCGTGTATATTTATTTATAGCCCGAATTCGCGAGGGGGCTCAATCAAGTCAGAATAATTCTCCGGGCGAATGGAAAAGGCTCCAGCGACGCCGGCTGAGATTTCGAGAGACGATAAATAAATCGGGTGGCGGCGGCGGCGGCGCAGCTGGGGCGCGGGGAATCCCAGCTCCGTCCCTTTCGAGACTTCATCAATCTTACCAACACAACTTGTTGTACTTGCTTTTCAGACATCAAATCTATTAGGGTAAACAGAACTACGCATCTGCAGCCATTCAACAATGACAGGCCGACGCATAGGCAGACCGCCGTCCAGCAACCCGAAGCCGCAGATCTTCGGCGCTTCTGTCTACTTATTCTGAGAAAAGACGCATTTTAAAACCCGATGTTCACATTTCTTCAAACTGCAACAGCAGGGAATGCAACGAAAGGGAGAAGTAGTGATGAGGATGAGCCAGCAGCACTCAGTGGTGACGCGTGAGTGGTTGGCCCCTGGGAGAAATTGCAATTCGGGCAGCGCTACCGGCTGTAGCTGCCTCACTATGAGGCCTCTCGCACGCGGGGATACTTTATTTAATCCTTTATTAGGAAATGCTTCATTCAAAGTAGATTTTACAAAATCTAGCTTACAAGCGGTAAAAATCCTTAGTTTTGTAAAAAGATACAAACTCGAACATTTCTTTTCGAATTTTTTGACGGAAATACTTGTTCATGTCTTAGGATCCCCTGATGACATTTTTTAAAGTCCGTCTGTCCGTCTGTGAACAACACTAACGCCTAAACTATTCGTAGGATTTAGTTTCCAAAATAATATTTCCCTGTCGATCTGGCCCGAGTAGAAGATTCTGGGATTTTGTAAAACATTCTTTAAATTTTGGGGCTACTTTTCGACGTATTTTGCTTGTGAGAAGAAAACACCTCGTCCTTGCATCTGATATAATTCTCACCATTATTCTCTCCCTCTAAAAAAACAGTGCATCCGCCAAAGTGTTGAAACACTGCTTAGTCATGTGTGGTCACATCCTCTATCTAATTCTCTTTCCAAGGACCTGAGACGACAACATGCGCGCAAGTGCGCAATCACAGCTTTGCCGCTCACGGAGATGAGCCAGCCTTTTGTCCTCCAAACTCTTACTTAATTCAAAGTTTCAATTGTTTTATTCATCAATTCTATTAATTTATTTATACGCAAAATATATTTTCATTACAAATTTTAAAAAATAGTGCGAGTGAGCGGCATACCAAAATTATCCTTCCTCTTAGTGTCAGTAGCTATTTAAGGATCTAAAATTGAGCTATAAATTGCCCTCAGAAATAAATCTCTGGCTTTCATTTTCGCGGTGTACGACAGGTTCGGAGATAATTTTGAACTAAGTCATTTTCAAACTTTCATAGCTTTTAATGAAAATCGGAACTTAATTATTCCAAAATGCACTTAATTATTCCATCAACAAATTTAAAGAAAAACATTGAACCAGCTTTCCAAGAATTATTGAAAATGTGACAGGGACTTCATAGAAAGTCCCCCCAAAACTTAATATATTTTAACAATCTCCGTAATGGAACAGCTAGATCTTACTCTTGACGTATTACCAAGTTTCAGCTCTAAAGCTTCTAATATACGTGACCGTATTTACATGCTTACTCGAACTACATGCAAACATACAGACATCCTACTACCATCCACACATTGATTGATTTGATTGATTTTTTCGTGTTTCTGGGCGCGTCAACTGCTTCGGTCATTAGTCCCGTTAGTATAGTGCATGATCTTTTTTCGGGAGATGGCGGTGATCTTCCCCGCTGGATGGCGAGTTCCGGTGCCGACCTACCGTCGCTAGTGGGTTTCCCCCTAACCAGGACTCTCCCACCAACGGGGCACCGCCCCAGTCGGGACAAGCTCTAAGCTCCCGACCGGTCTCCCGGAATATGTGGTAGTGTAGTGCATGTTAGTGTAAGTGTGTGGGTAAGGGGAGAGGAAGGGACAAGGAAGAGGAAGGACAGATCGCGCGCGGTCCGTGGCCCGTTTGTTAGGGTGCTGCTCCGGCATTCGCCTGGTGTTGATCGGCGAAACCACGAAAAACTACCGATCAGAGCAGCCGGTCGCTAGAATTCTCCTCCAGACAGCAGCTGAATTCGACCTAGCTGAAAAGCTAGTGTCGAAAATCCTGCCGCCGTCAGGACTAGGACCTCCCGGTTAGAGGCGCTGCAGTGACATCAGTTGATGCAGTGAGCTACCGCTACCGGTCATCCACACATTCGTACGTCCTGGTTATCGAGCATAAAAGTGCGTGTTTCTCCTCGCCACCTGCACCGATCTTAAGCATCTTTGGAACAGCAATAGAACGTAATCCTGATCTGTGAGCAAAGTTGCATCTCAAAATTACCTAAAACAAGGATTTTACGACTAAAATTTCGAGATCGTATTGCGATTTCAATATTGTTCCTGCATATATAGTTTAGGAAGGAACAATTTAAAAGAAAAACCCTAGTGAGAGGAAAGAAGAATCACCTGAGATGAGTAATATTCCAGGTTGACAAAGATTTCATAGATTGAAAAAAAGTAGTATTCGTTTATTTTTCTCGTTTTGCAGTTGCGATTTTTTCCGAGTTTACGAAAGGTTGGTGCCTGAATCTGGGAAAAGTGTGTATTTAAATTATGTGCGAGAGAGTATTTTTAACCTGTTGGACCTCGCGAGAGCTTTTTGAACCCGTGCATGTTGTAGTAAGCAAATATTTTACAATGTTTTTTTTTTCTTTTGTGAATTTACGATTACAAAGAGAACTAACCAAGAATTACCTACAAGGGTCCTTTAATTACTGCTAGTATTTACCATATTATATACTTCTTAAACATCAATTATCTTAATAAACATTTTTATGCTTTTAATAATGAAGGATTTAACATGTCTTTTGAAGGTCGAGTCTTTATTCTAGGAAAAGGATTTGCAAATATTACCTGAACTTACACATTTTAGTTGTCGAACAAGATGGCTGGTTTTCATAAGAACGTGAAGTGATCCACTGTTTGAGTGGGACTATGAAACTTGTGAATGAATTTGTTCATTGCGAATGTACCATTTCATGTCCAACGGATTAATTTATTTTGTATTACTTCAAGTTTATTGAAATTAATTTTGGCTGCACCTCCCCAAATTGGACAGTCGTGAAATGACAATATTCTGTCAGTCGTGAATTGATGAGCTTATATCCAAAGTGACGAATCTCATAAAACAATTTTTTTAAGTAACAGAAAATATTCAAATTCAGCCTTATATGTGAATATTAGTTTCAACGGTTTTGTGACAGTTTACCATAGAAGAAACCGCGCTTTTAACACAATATTTGAAAGCAGGAGCGTCTTAAGCATACCTAAACCTAAAACCAGAAAACAAAAGGAAAATAAATATACGTCAGAAATAAACGTTTCAATTGGGAAAATTTCCAGCGATTGTAGCCTTTTCTCTCGCTGCATAACTGAATTCAACGAATAAAATGTGCGAAAGTAAAGTTCATCGTGGGCAAATAATGTTCAATTGAAATCCTCAGGCAAACTCTGAAAATTTCCAAGGCATGTTTCGTTAGCATTTGTCGTCTTTTATATTAAGAATTTTATTATCCATACTTCGTGTTTGTGGAGACAGACTGAAAACGAAATATCGCAGTAACAAAAGGCGAACTGTTACGCAAAAAGGAGTCTAAGAGCGTAGATTCCCACGTTCTCTCACACACAATGGGAAACTGTATTCATCAACGCTCAAGGAACGAAATTACGAGAGCATAAATTGCGCCTTTCAAGGTTTCATAATGCGCCCAATTAGCGGCCATTCTCAAACCGAGATCCATAAAGATTTGCGTCCTAATAAAATAGATACTCTGTCTTTAATACAGTACGTTCCAGGAAAGCACAGCATACTTAATTCTAAATTGGTTGAAATGAATTTCCGGGAATCACAGGGCAAGCAATGATCCTGCTTTGAAATTAAGTGGTTCGAATTGATGGCAATTTCCTCACAATCAAAAGTAAACATGAGCTTGTCTCAAAGCATGTTCGCAAATACGGAAAACGTTCACAGGTCTTGATATATTGAAAATAGCCTCGGTACTAGGTAATGACTTGTTCCCACTTGAAACTTGCAGTCGTAGTGCCCCCATCCCGAAAAACGAAATCTCATTCTCTCAAATAAATAAAAATGGAGTGTCTGTCAGCGATTTCAAAAACATTTCTTTTCACTTTCTTGCATACTAGACACACAGTAAAGATAAAGTTATGTAACGCTGCAGTTAAAAACGACGATTTTTTTGCAGAAAAAATCGTATTGTAGATTCATAATACAGAAAAATTTTATAATTCTTGTTCCTATATATAGTAAATTACTTCCTCTAACACGTTGTGTAGTCAGAATCCAGGTTTTCTGGGTCCTTGATACCCAAAAATTGGTTTACGGCCAAACTTCTGTTCGTCTTCTGTGCGGCCGTTTGTCCGTCCGTCTGTCTACGATCAACGTTACGGGCCAAACCGTAAGTAGAATTTTCACCATATTCTCCTATCGACCTTACTGATGTTACTGTCCCGTTTAGGAGAACTCTACACGAATCCTCAAAAATGATTCCAGTTTTTTTATTATACTCTGCTATCGGAGAGCGTTAAAGGACGCTTAAAAATGGTGCAGGTCTCAATTTCGTAGAAATATGTGAATTCTCAAAAACTGCAAAAATTCATATTTTTATGGGGTGTCCTGCAACTACAGTTTTGAAAATCGAGATTTCCTTCTCAATGAAATACGTTCCTTAAAATTACATCTTTAAATGACAACATATACAACTTTTCAAAACATGAATAGATTTTGAGTAACTTTGCGTGAAATAAAAACAATTCTAAAAACAAGATTTTCTCAAAAAGGCTCTACGTGTTTTTGTTTAAACTTCTATGAATGCACAGAACACAACATAAAGAATATTTTCACGTATTCTTTAGATATTTTCAAAAATTAAACACACGTATTTTTTTATTTATTACGTCGGGAATATTTACATCAATATTACCACCAATAAAATATAAATTAAAGCGGTGGGTTCCGGAGACCCCCTCCATATCGGTAATAGACGGGACCTTTTGTACCTTGGTATTGCTGGGTTCAAGGGCAGGAAACACAAAGAATTCATAAATAGAACATCACATAAACTATTCCAACCAATTATAATTGCGATGCGATAAAAAAGAACTGCGAAGAAAGGGCTTTCGGATCGGGTTGCCTCTTTACACGATCTGTCGAAAGTTCTCGTTGCGACATCACCTCCTCACGTCCGCACGCGCCGTGGCCATCGCCCACGTGGCACCCGCGACGCACTGGCCCACCGCAGCAGCTGAAGAGGATCTCCTCTCTCAGGCTGGAAAGCTCCATTACAAAGCGCTTCGTTTGAATGATTAGTGATTCCGGACGCGGTAACTGCTGTCGTAAATGTAGTTCATGTTTTATCGCGAGAGGTGGCGGTGATCTCACGCCAGCTGGCGAGATCCGGCCCCGACCTATACTTCGACTTACCTGGTTAGGGAAAATCCCTGCATCTCCCACCAGTGTGGCTCCGCCCCTGTCGGGACAACTTCTAAGCTCCCGACACGTGTAGTACTATAATGCATGTAAGTGTGTGTACCCTATGTAAGTAAGAGGTGGGGATAGGACAACGAAGACGAAGGGAAGATCGCGAGCGGTCAGTGGCTCGTTGTTAGGATACTCTACCGGATTTCGAGTGGGATTGATCGGGAAAACCACGGAAAACTATCGATTAGAGCAGCCGGTGCTACAATTCTCCTACCCAGACTAAAATCGACCTAGTGGCTAGCTAATGTCAAAAATTTTTCCACTGGAACCCTAGGACCTTCCGGTCAGATGCACTGCAGTGTTATCAGTTGATGCCCTGAGCATCAGAAGGCCATTCCTCGTGATCTCCTGAAAGTCCGTCACTGCTGAATATTTATTTTAATATTGTTCAGCTGGAAAGACGCTTGAATGACATAGGTGTTCCGGAAGCATCACCTGCTGTGGTCATTAGTCCCTTATGTATAGAGCATTTTCATCCCAGGCGGTGGCGGTGTTCCTTCCCCGTTAGAATATATCAGAGGCCGACGCTACTCGTCGCCTTGCCAGGGGTTTTACCTCCTCCAGTTATATTGTGGCTGAGCAAGCCCCAAACTCCGGGCTGGACTCACGATGTTGCAGTCTAGGATATGTGTAGGGTAAAAGGAAAAATCTCGTGCGGTTCATGGCTAGTGGTTGCGTTATTCACCTAGAACTGATCGGAGTAACCACGGAAAACAACCGACCAGAGCAGCCGGAAGCTAGAAATTCCGTCTATTCTTAATAGTTCTTCCTCGAAATGTAGCTTCTGTGGAACTTGGAAGTGTAAAACCAGCCGGGGCAACAGTACCTGCCCTGCGCACGTCACCCGCCTGGGAAAAGGCGCATCGCGTGGGTGGGCGCCGCGGGCGAGCGCCCCGTTCCCAACGCTCTCCGCTCCAGCACACGGCGGGGCGCCAGGGGCGAGGCGAGGCGAGGCGTGACGATGCGGGACGGGCAGGGGAGGGGAGGGGCGTGGCAGGGCGTGCAGGATGGGGCTGGGCGACGCCAGGCGGGTGGGCGGGGGCGGAGAGGGGCGGAGAGGGGCGGGGTGGGCCGGGGCGGGGCGATGCGGGGTGGGGAAAGGCAGAAGGGTGGGGAGGGGCAGTGCATGGCGTGGCGGGGTAGGCGGGCAGACGCCAGGGGACCAGAGGGGTTGGGCGACGCCAGGCGGGGAGGGGCGGGGCGGGCCGGGGCGGAGTGGGTGCCGCGCTTTCTGGGAACAGCGCACTCGCGCGGTGTACGCGCTCGAGGCCAGGACGCCGTCGCGCGCGCTTCTCGTTCCGACTGACGCTGCCGGCCAGACATCCCGCTTGAGCGACACAGCTGTCAGCGCAAATCTGCTTTCCCAACCGGTGGAGTCCACATTACGCAGGAACAACACACACAATACGGTCACAGAACACTCTAATAAATTTCATATTTTAACAATAGCAGTCTTCATGAATACTTAAATAACAGCACGTACAGATAAACAGTACAACAGTTCATTACACACAAACAATATCAAAATAGAGGTGCTACAAAATGGCACACTTTCACGCACTAGCTAGTTTTCTAATCTCTTTAGTCTAGGCTAGGCCCCCCCCCGCCCTCGCCCTTTCTGCTACCTATCGACGCCAAAACGACATTTTCATTGAAATATTTGCAGCCATTCTTGAGAAAATATTTGAGCCTTTCCGGAAATGTCCAATTCTGAGCTGAATTTCACAAATAAATTAGAGTTTTCGAGAAACTTCATACAAAATCATTTGAAGCAAAAGTGTGATATGTATAAAAAATACCCGTAATATTAATTAAGGATGGGCAAGATATGTTAAAAAATATACCTTTCTGTAGTTTTTGAAAAATCAAAAGAATACATTAAAATTGTGTATACCTATCTTGTAATTCAATGTAAAGAAGTTGTAATTTGTAAAGTACCTAGTAGTAATTCAGCTTGCTGTACAGTGCCCCTAAAAATTAAAACATAGCTGTCACATTCAAGACGCCGCAGCATTAGTCACATCGACGGAGAAATATCAATTTTGGTGAAAATGCTGACGACGGTTTAGCCGCTAGCGCTGTTCACAGAGAGACGGACGAACGTTTTACCATATACCAGTTTTTCGGTACCCAGGACTCACAAAACGTGGAATTTGATTAAACAACGTATTAGAGAAAGTAATGTACCCCAAATAGGAACAAGAATTATCCTCTTTTTCGGTACCAGGAACTTACATTACGAATTTTTCTGCCGAAAAATCGCCGTTTTCCACTGCAGCATTACATAACTTTCTCTACACTACGTTGTAGAATGCGAGACAGTAAAAAGTTGCTGCTCTACAACGCCACACATGATAGAAAATATGTAATGGTGGACGGTCTCTTGTTTGGAGCCTTCCTATCTCATAACGTAGGTTATCTCGTAAGAAGTGGCGTACTGAGTGAAAATTCAGCCGCAACGTTTACAATGAGAATACGCGAAGTATCAGAATCTAACACTTGCATTTTTCACTCAAAATCGAAGCTGTTTAATTGTTTTTGGATTTTGCCCGAATTTCTGTGCATGTAACGACTCGCACTTCAAGGTCACGAGCTGATCGGAGAGAGGGACACTCTCATCCAATAGGGAGCTTCGTAACGACTTTAATTTTTGGTACCGAGCACCTGATTGGATTACAATGCCTCTATCCCCTTCCAGCTCTTGACCACGAATTTTTAAGTGGGGTAATAAAATAGAATAGATATTGCCGCACAGCCCCCCAGTAAGAGCGGTTTCTCAAATCCTCTTCTTCTGGATGCAATTACCAAATAAATTTGTTGTGATGATTGACGAAAATGTATAAAATGTATTTGTCACCTCGCACAATTTCCACCCATTTGGAGTAGTTGCTGTGCTTTCGCATAATGAAATTATTTCGAGTTAGTGCATTTGACCCGCAACGCGACCATGAACACTATCATCACAAAGTATAATTGTATTTGAAAATAATGTTTGGGGCAGGCTAAATGGGCAAGGCAAGTAAAGTGGTCAGGTTAAGCAAGTAAAGTTCAATTATGGGGATTCTGATTTGGTAATGTTGACGCTCTTATGAGAAGAAATAAACATTTCTATACATCTAATTATTTCTTCTCAAGTAAAGTTCACCCAATACAGTTCATTGTCTCATGTCAGTGAAACGTTACATGCACAAAGAAACACTGATTTTACGAATAACTATCGCAACACTAAGTTTCTAACATTTATTTCTTTTGAAAACGCTTCATGACACAAAAATTAACAGCTTCTTCGCTGAGGACATGCAGCACCTTCAGCATAAACAGTATACCGCACCGGGAAACAGACGCTACCTTCTGCTGAGAGAGCCGAAGGCGATCGTTCACGCGATTGAAAGCAACCACAGACGGAGAACCGCGACACACACACACACACACACACACGTAAGCGCGCGCTCCCACCCATGCACATCCACGCGAGCGCAAACACACATCCACACACACACACACACACACACACACACACACACACACACACAAGCGCGCGCTTGTGCAGCACCGCACGTATAATCGCGCTCACTATAAAGCAGCGACTCCTCTTCTTGACATTTAACGTCAACATGTTAAACGTGAAAAGCATTGAGTAATGCAAGACGCTACATGAATATGTTTAATATAAGACCATTTTTATTGCATCCAAACTTATTAAGAAATCGCCAGTGTTTTAGTAGTCACGGTAGATGGACTGTGATAAACTCAGAATCTGAATTATATTAACTTTGTAGTATTTTATATTTTCTGTTGTTACGGCTACGTTGCGATTGCTTTGGTGCTATTTTTTATTTGACAGCGTTCCCGAAGCACTCTACGATAACCGTAGCTCCCCATGTCTGCCTCCCACCCAAACACACACACACACACACACACACACACATTTCACATGTATGTTCCCTGGATTTGGGCGTACCATAGTAGCCTCCAAACGTTTGAATGTTTCTTCCACTAACAATTTCATTTACACACATCTAGAACATCGAAAATCATCATTGGAATTTTAGCTCTTCACATGCAAACGCACGATCTTGGCGGAAATTTAGCCGGTAACACACGAACGAATAAGACCTAACATATTTTCCATTCCTATGAGAAAGCATGCAACTTGTGATGAGTTCACAACATTAACACGACCAGTGCCGAGATGTTTGTCACACTGCTGACAATGAAATTTTTCCTCGAAGCCGTACGGTGTTACAGTTTGCTTGGCACCAGCAAAACACAGTAGATTTTGGAAATGACCTTGAGAGTCAAAAAGATATAAATATACACTTTGCATGCATGTGAAGCATGATGAACAAGATGAAGTTACATATCAAGTAGCGAAGGAGCGACAAATGTACGCTTAACATGTCTATATTTAACATGTTGGTGTTGAGCCTCGGAAGTGTAAACCCGGCTTGGCGTCTTCCTGTTCCCGCGTGCTCCCCCCTCCTCCGCCTCCTCCCGCGCGTCAACAGGCGCCGTTGCGTCATGCTGCGAAGCCCGGGGCGGCGGAGGGGGAGGGGGAAGGGGGAGGGAAGGAGGGGGGGGGAGCACTTTCTCCGCCGGCGAAAGGCCGCGCCCACGTGCCGCCTCTCATCGTCCGCCTCCGGGCCCCGCCGGCCTCCCACGCTCTCCTCGCACGAACCACAGCCTTTCTGGCATTCATTCACGTCAGTCCTACAGCCCGGAGTATTGCACATCTTTGAAAAGGAAAACTGGTGCTAAAAGAAATTATGAAACTTACATTTTGGTATCTCTTCATCAGAAGGATAAATACGCACATTTAGAAATATGCGGTTATACTAAAAACAATAAATATGTTTAAATATTTAATGTGATGGATTAAGTATATAATAAAATGTTACGAACTATACAAATTAAAAAGAAAAATAAATATAGTACATGCGCCTCAAATCATTAAAAAGCATCTTAAGACAGCCATAGATGGCAGGATCGTAATTATAAAATGCGAACTTGTAAAAGCTCTGACACAAAGACCTCTCAAACCTCCGTCCCTCTCTCCATATCAGAATGAGGTAACTGATATCATTCTGAAGTGAACCCCTTTCGTGAAAAGTCATCCGCGTGAAGAAAAAAGCAAGAAGAAAGAGAAATCCAGGCTTGATTCCTTTTGACACACAACTAACACTGTCTCTGTTTCAAAATGAGACGTAACTTCTAAATGTTTAATGCTATTTCATTGCTGATCGTTTCTGTCAACTTTAACGCCTTATTTATATTGCTGATCCATGTAAAATGATATTTAATACTGTACTTGAAGTTCCCCTAACAAAAAGTTCGTATTCTTCAGACAAACTGACCAAATATCGAACTAAATCTTCAACAGTGCCAAGTGCGTGCGTTTACCAGCAAAGTACTGCGTGACAGCTTTTGGACGGAGACCGACAGCTCAAGGGGTTTATTATGCGGGAAAATGAGAATTTGCGAGAAGCGTTGCAGATCACGAATAGAGCGGACACGCTATGAATCCCTGAAGTCACGTCTCGCGTTGGGATACCGAAAAAAGGAAGGTGTGCACATACATACGTTCTCAGTTACGTATGATCCTGCCCTCGATTTTGTTCAGAATATCAGAAAATTCTTAGCTCAAGGTCGTTGAGAAAATATAGTAAGTACGCGTGGAACACGTAGTTTTATTTTTTCCTAATCACTACAGAAAATGTTGATATAATAGTACGCTTATACTGGTAATGGAGCGATTCAATAAAAGATGTCTGTGAACTGAACGTTTCCAAACACTGTTCACATACCGCTCCACAATACAACTGTCTGAGATATCTCAGCCGTCACAACAATTAGGTCTCTTCCCAGTAGTTGTTAAGATCTTAGTTTAAACCTCAACACTCTCAGCTTCTAAATAAAGAGAACTAGTCATTGTTAACATTGTTGAAATCTTAAAAGAAACTCTCAACAATCTTTATAATACGGCAACTATTTTACACTTTTCATTTCGGCAATGAACTATTTGAGTGAAGAGTCATCGCATAAAGAATAAAGCACTTTAATTATTCGTTTTTGCACCTTCCACAGCCCTTTCCTTTAGCCGCCACCCCCTCAGCCACCAACGGGGGGCGGGCGATGCTGTGGTCACCGACAGTTGAAGGCTGGGTGGCCACGGCTCATTGCGGTGCACATGGCAACCCGCTCCCTCTGCACACTCAAAGTAAATATAGCCTTGATACGCGATTCAGAAAAGCGACAGCACAGAAAGTTACGTTTATAACTCCATAATTAGAGGACAAAGGTCTTTGGTAGCTGCTTTGGGGAACGTGTTCGCGTGTTTTTGTCTGCTTTAATTACAATTAAAATTCATGATTGAGTGTCGCCCGCGGGGCGGCAGGGCTGTTTGCCTAAGTGAAAGTTAGGCCCTCCCGGCGACAACCGTTCCTCTGCTCTCCTCGGTGGGTTTCCCTCTCTCGGCCTCCCACTCTCTGCCCTTCGAACCCAGCGGACGCGAACCCAGGGTGAGGCGAACGTGGCGCATTGTATTTCGAGTTTCCACGCGCGCCTACTTATTTGCTCGTAGTCCCTTGAGTATAGTGCAGGTTACAGCAATGAGGCGACGGTGTTTCTCCCTGGTTACAAGTGAGATCCAGCTCCAGTCTACACGCCGGCACAACTGTTTCCACTCCGCGTATCGATGCAAGCGGGGCATCCCTCCCAGCAGGGAAAAGCTCCAAGCTCCCGACGTGTGCGGCAGTGAAGAGGACGGGGGGTGTAGATGACGAAGGGAAGATCGCACGCGGGTTGTGGCTCGATTTTTAAGGTACTGCTACGGTTGGTTGGTGGGTTGGTGATTCCGGGCGCGTGAACAGCTTAGGTCATTAGTCCCGTAAGTGTAGTGCATGTTTTCCCCTCGGGAGATGGCGGTGATCTTCCCCCGCTGAATGGCGAGATCCGGCGCCGACCTCCCGTCGGCTAGCGGAGTTTCCCCCTAACCAGGACTCTCCCACCAACGGGGCACCGACCCAGCCGGGACAAGCTCTAAGCTCCCGACCGGTCTCCCTATATGTGTACTGCTACGGCATTCACCTGGTATTGAGAGGGAAAAACATGGAAAACTACCGATCAGAGTAGTCCTGGACGCTAAATTCACTTCCAGACAGCAGCTCAATTCGATTTAACTATTTGCATAGTGTCAAAAATTGGCCATAGGTCGGGACTCAAACCCCAGACCTATCCGGTCAGGGAAGACGCAGAGAGACAGTTGTAGCATTGAGCCACCTCAGTTAGTAGGATCACTGCAAATGGTGCAATGCATGATTTCTAGATGGCTACCAAACTTTATTACTCTCAAGTAACCTTCCTACATCCTTAAAACATTTTCGGTCACTCATTGATGTAGGGCAAGCGAAAGTCTTTTGGCAACCAGGTTGATGGATAATAAAGGCTATTCGCTCGAGGAGCTGTCAAGGTGAAGAGGAAGATGGATAAACTTAAGAAAAGAATCGATCCAAAGACAAAGATCAGTTATTTCAGGAAGATTACAAAATAATAAGGAATTCAAAATTTAATAAATGGTTGTAAATTATTCAGATGAATGATATTCCCAGCTATTTAAAAGGTAAATGTAAGAAAAGTGACAGACGTATGATATATGTTAGATAATGAACTGCGAGCGAGTAAATATTGCCCGAATACTGAGGAAAAAAATGTACGATCTGTGAGATGGAAGAGTAAGATTGGGAACATATTTTAGAGAGATGTTTGGGTTTTGAGAAAGGAAGAATGTAGGCAAGGTGGAATATTCAGGATAAGGTGAGGTGGTTATTGAAGGACAAAATTGAAAAGATCAGTGTGTTTGATAAATATAGGAATGGGCGTATGTAGCGAATTATTATATTCTTCCTATCTACTGTGTTTATTATGTATGCGTATATTGTAATTCATCAGTTGAAATTTACAAAGTTTCAAAATAAAAAATTCATTCATTCATCCCTAATCAGATACTTTTCCCGCATCTTATCAACATATACAATATTACACCGGAAAAATAAAGACTGTGTTACAAAATTGTCCAAGCAAAAAGTATACAGTAGTAACTTTTATTGCTTTTCCTTTGAATTGCGCTTTTGAGTTCGCCTGAACGATCAACCTGTTAGGAGAGTGCTCTGCCTCAAAAGTGTTGACGAGAAATATTCGCATCCCAAGGCATGGATTTTTTCCCGCCGTGCACAGACTCACATCCTACTCACTACCGATCAGTGAAGCCCTCAAGTGAGAATCTGACCGCTAGAATTGACAATGCTGGGCAGACAGAAGGCCTAAGCGTAAGAAACGCAATCCCCCTTCCCCCGAGCGTCGTGCAGCCGGTGCGGGGGCCGGGGCAGGGCGAGGAGACGGGAGGCAGCTGCGGCTGGGCGGCAGCGCCCGCCTCCAAGTTTCCGATGGCCCCGCTGCTGTGCAAGACGGCTTCTTCTTCCCCGCGAGAACTTTAATTGGTATCGGATTCCAGTCGGGATCGGCTCTATCGCTGGCGGAGGGTGGGGGGAGGGGGAGGGCAAACTGTGTACTCCAGTCCTTCGCCTCCCCCCTTAGAGGGTCTGGGAGAAGTGAGTGAGCATTTCGTGTTCCCGGGCGCCTCAACTACGTTCGTCGGGCATCCCGTAAGTGTTGTGCATGCTGTATGCCGTGGGGTGGAGGAATTACTTCCTCGCTGGAACGACAGACACGCCGCCGACCTACACGACGGCTTGCTGGGTTTCCTTCTCCAGGTATCACCCCCGGGGTCTTATTTCTAAGTTCCCGATTGGTCTTTCAGCACGTGTCGTAGTGTAGTGGTGTGCAAGTTGAAGTGTAGTGTAGTGTAGTGCAAGTGGACGTGTTGTGTGAAACGGGAGAGGATAAGGTCAGGAGGTCGAAGGAAACGCGCGTTTACCGTCCTGAAACCGTCCTGAAACGCGCGTTTCGTAAGGAAAGTCTGTGTACTTTTCCGGCATTGCCTTGTTTTCTACGAAGAAACCACGAAAAACTACATATTACAGCAGACGGCCGCTAGAATTCTTCCTAGATACTGTGAAAATGCGCCACGACAAAAGAAGTTGGAACGGAGAGATTTCCTGCTGAAAGCGATCTTTAAAGTCACCAAGTTAATATTTTCTGATGCAAGAATTCAATCCCACAGTTCTAAATCGTGTTTCAAACACGAAGGATCAACTTTCGTGAAATTAATGCAACTGCTGCAGACGGAGAGCGCATGCAAACCCGGTCAATCAAGAAACTTTCCGATGCAAGAAATTCATCAATATATCGGTAACAAGTATTTCAATAAACTTCAAGACACCAATTGCGTCGAAAGAATCAGCAGCCCCTTCCGCGAACGGTTCGTCAATAACGGACGAGCGACTCTCGAGTCACGAGCGAGCGCAGGCCGCGTCCTGCAGGGCAAGAAACCCTCAACTTCTGCGAAGCAGGCGAACGGGCACCGCCTTCCGACGCTTTCCAATTTGGAAGTTCGTAAAAAGTAAACGAGGGAGCCGAATTCAATTTCCAGATAAGAGAACACATTTTATGAGCGATATTAGAGATGTATTGGCGGAAAGTAGAACATATATCGAGCATCATATAGCACCACGTCCCTGGAGATTGCGATATTTGCGACACGTGAAACGCGTAAGCGGGGAGTTCCGAACTTTCCCTATTTCGCAAATATAATGAGCAATATCGGCTTCATTTACATATAGTGTAAGATCTGGGCTTTGCAACCTACGTGCATGAGTAGAATTCCGTTTTTGGAACGCTTGTGCGTGCAAAGTATAAAAATGCCTGCGGCATTTCGCTATTTTGTGTCCCGAATGGAACTGGGGCGCTGTGGACGGTCCGAAACATGTCACGCACTCATAAACACAATGCGAAACGCGGCGGCGAAAAAATGCTAGCCCGGTCCCGAGGGCAAGAAATAGCCGGAATATGGCCAGTACAATGGCGAGTATTCTCTTATCGGCTGGCCGCCGCCCGCTGTTCCTTTGGCGTAGCGTTGCCAAGAATTCCCACTCACTTATTCCCCCATTCATTGCATTAGGGCGCATGGCAGCGTATCTGATAGCCATAAACCTGCTTCCCAAGGCGGGGCGGAGCGGGGCAGGGCGCCGCGGGGTGGCGCGGGGCGTGTGAGGGCTGGGCAAGCAGAGGGGCGGGGCGGGGCGCGGCGGGGAGGAAGGTGCTGACTCGCAGCCAACGCCGAATCGCGTGAGAGTCGCTGGGGGCTTTTCCCCTCTGCTGACGACCACCGCCCGAAGCCATACGCCCACCACATACAAACGAAACCATTTATTACTTTGTGTAAGTCGGCGAAAATGTACTACGGAACGAAATCAAATTCCCTTATTTATAATTCAATACAATCAACAGTAAAACAAAATGTATAATTTCTTTAATATTAAATTGAAGAGTTTTCCATTTCAACATTTCCTTCATTACCACTAACAGGTCGTCACACTGCAGTCCTCTAAGGGTACGCGAAGCGATTTTACAGGCATCTCGTAGGGGCCACAAGATGACATTTGGTTTGTTTATTAACGGTTGTTGCCAATGGTTGTCACTCTCCATGAAAGAATCAAATTTAGTTCCTCTAGTATTTATTATAGGCCAGGGGTGACCAATTTTCAAGGTCTCAAGGGCCACAACTCTGTCCTTTAATATGGTTGCGGGCCATACATGCGTGATATCAGGCTGTATTGTGCATACGAGTAAAGCAGTGTAACACATTCGGATGATTTTAAATATTAGAATTTATTAGAAAAAAATCCTTGAATCTAAATAAAACCTATTTCTACATTAAGGGAGTGTTTACCTCGACAAGACGCGTGTGTTATGCACACAATTTTCTCGTTCGACATGGTTGCAAGTGACTTTCACGTTTGGTTAATAACACTTCGCGGACCGCAAGGAATGTCACCGCGGGCCGCCAGTTGGCCAACCCTGTTCTAGGACTTTAGATACTCTACGTTCTGAGGGTCCAGCAGATGTGTCTCGAAGATTAGGTATTCCCCAAAATAACATATACGTGTGGTTTCACAGCCCGCCAGTACGAACATCTTTCATTCCTCTACCACAGGAGGAGGAGGAGTCACTCCGTTTTGTTTCTTCCGGTTTTACCTCCCATGTCAATCCCATTTATATTATGTTTTATATATTTTCCTCATTTATTTATTTATTTAGACGTAATACTCTTGAATCATGACATGTTCTTCGTCATAAATCTGTATTTTTGGTTCATTTACTTTAAAAGGTGGATGTAGATACTTCTGAGAGTCCAGGCGCGGCTCGTCATTAAGCCTGTAAGGCGGAGCCTCTCCTGTAGATATCGCCGTCCAAAAGAAATTTAAAAATATATTTATAAATGAATTTATTTATTAATAATGGCTTTCTGAGTTACATTATGTACCAATCATATCAACATTTTTGGTTGTGAGTTCGATAACGGTCGCCCGTAACGCATTTGAAGCTGTTGACAGGGAAGACAAAAGCGTTAGGCTCCCACTTCATTTCGCCATAAGGCCTGTGTAAAACGACGAGGCGTGACGTCATGCATTCACTGCACAGGATTACCGGCGGACGAAGGCTGCAGCCAGGCAGCCTTCAAGGATGGGGCGGAGGGTCTGAAGAAGGGCGTGCTCACTAGATAGCATTACTATGCAGCTCAGCGAGTAGCATTGATCATCAACTAGTTTTCCCAATTTGCGATAGGAGGGCTACTCCTTTATGCCAGTATCGGAATATATTGTGTACAGAAATATAATGCATGCAATGCAATGCAATATAATGCAATGCATTTGCAGCCTTCCCTATTTAGAAAACCATGAGCTGCGACTGTGAGAGTCCCTTTACAATCCACTTCCTATTCAACCAACATTACACATCCTTAGTCAAGTCAAGTCAGTCGCAGTCAAGGATATTTAATCCTTCTGCCTCCAGAGATCGCGTTCCGCGGCTGCCCATTGCCCGGGTTTGCACGCGGCGCAGACGTCCTGCACAAACAAAAGAGCGATTGCCGCCCCTTCTGGCCCCTCACTGCGAAACCGATTTGCGCGCCGCGAACACTACCGATGTGCCCGCCAGATGTCGTTTCATTAGCACTACCTTTCATAGCGATTTGGGTCGGTTTCTAATTTTTTTTTCTTTCTTTTGGAGACTTTTCTTTCCGAAAAATCTTTTCTTATTACACCTTCAAACTATAAGTAATAATAATATGAAAAAAAGTTAAAAAAATCAAGTTAATGCCGTGCTCCAGTTGTTCAAACTTTTCAACACTATCTCATTCTTATTGTTATTATTATTATTATTATTATTATTATTATTATTATTATTATCATTATCATTAATTATAAGTTTCATATTTACAAGTGCGGCAGAAAAAATCATGTTTTATGATAAAGAAAAAAACATTTACGTAATGCGGCAAAATCACCATTCGAATCTGTCCCGTAAACCGTTCAATTTAAGACAGATAGCGAATATTTTGAAAGTGCAGATGACGTAAAAATACCGTTTGTCCTTACCGAACGCGTACGGCCGTCAAAAACACAGGTTGCAATACTTAATCAGTCTTCAAAAGTACGCGAAACCAAATTGTACATTTTGAAGACTGTTTGGTATCACCAGAATTGATTCTTCTTACAAATGTTTTCTTTTTAATTTCATTATTATTATTATTATTATTATTATTATTATTATTATTATTATTATTATTATTATTTTGTGAGTTGATGACAATCTACTTTTATACTACACCAGAATTGCTACTGACCAATTTTCAATGTATCTTTATCGTTCGTAGGGAATTCTAACTCGGCAGACAGCACGCAACTTCCTGAAACCCTTCTATCTTACTGTTAACAGACCAATTCAAATACATCAGTGTTCACATCATTTTTTGCTTCCTGTCAAAAACGCAGTGGACGTTTTTTACCAGCGGGAAAGTGTCTACGGTAAC
Source organism: Teleogryllus occipitalis (assembly GCA_011170035.1). Lineage (NCBI taxonomy): Eukaryota > Metazoa > Arthropoda > Insecta > Orthoptera > Gryllidae > Teleogryllus > Teleogryllus occipitalis. The sequence goes on along the minus strand of BLKR01001603.1, from coordinate 208,871 downwards.
GTCAACCTCAGCTTCACGAAGCAAGGCTAAACGTTGCAGGTGCCTGCAGAGCAATTACCAAGAACACAGACATCATGCTTAGAGTTCACGAACCCCACCTGACAACTTGCCACTTCCGCTACATCAGTCGGACATTGAAACACAACTTCACTTCGTGACTTACAGAGCTCTGAATCGCCGGTTTCATAAACTCTGATAATGGCAGGTGCGCAGAATCATTGAGTGCAAGGACGCAGCAGGCGGGGGCGGGGCGGGGAGCGGGGGGAGGGCAGGGGGCGCAATTCATTCGCTCCGGCACACTGTGGGCGAAATGAGTCGAAAGCGCGTAGAAGAAAAATCTAAATCAGTCGTCATATCCCTTATAATTAGCAGTTGAAAGTTGTTTCAGTCAACTTTTGCATCCACTTACGACAGTGATTATTCTTTGTTATAGAAAAAAAATTAAAATTGCATTAAAATCCGTTTTCACAACAACATTTAAAAAATATTTTGAAAAAAGACTTACCCTAATCATTCTCGAAACTTCTAAATGTTACCAAATTTGAAATCACTGCCAAAAGTAATTATGTAGTTACTGATTTTCAGAAGAATAGATGTACAAATACACTTAGTAAATAAAGGTCGTGGATACAAGTTATTTAATAAACAGTCAGTGGTATTACAAAATGGCACAGACTTTCAGTCATCAGTTACTTTCTTAAACTTTGTAGTCTGATAAAACAATGTAAATTTTGTAGTCTCAGTTAGCTTTTCAGTTTTTGCCCAACCATCATCCCTCTTGCTATCAATCAACGCCCAAAAGACTTTTTTACAATTTCTCAATTTTCTGGTGCTCTGATAGTTGAACTGAAAAATGAGTTTGAGGATATTTTAGAAGAGTAAACTCATAGCCGCCCGTCAAACCGTACGAAATTCATTAAAATGAAAGTTCTTAAATATGGGGACAACGCCATCTGTAATTTGCATTTCAAAATGTTTTTTGTAAGTTGTTATTGTTCATTGTCACTATTACTGCATCTTTTCATTCAACCGAGATCAGAGATTATCTTAGAGGGCCTTCGGCGCCGTTAGGCCTCATTTTCACCCCCCGCTGCCCAGTGCGGCGCGTCCAGGGGAGGCCCCGCTGGTGCCGGCGCGCGTCAGCCGCCGCGTCAACGGCGCCACGGACGCTGCGCCAATTAGGCCAATCAGCGGCGCGGGCGCACGGAAGACGCGCGGCGCGGCGCGGCGCGGCGCGGCGCGGCGCGGCGGTGGAATTAGCACCCCCCGCCGCCCCCCGAAGATCAATACGGGGCCATTGTGGGGGGGGGAGGCGAGGCGCCCCTCCCTTCCCCTTGCCGCGCCAACTTGGCGCAAACACAGCCGACCCCGGGTCAACACGGCGCCGGCCGGCCGCGCCCACGCAGCCGCACCTGGCCAAGGCGCGCCTCCGACTCTCCGCCCTGCCCAGCCACAAGCCACACCAACACTCTGCATTTACTTCCGGCCGCGTCAACTATTTTTGTCCCCAGGGTGAAGCGCAAGGGAACGGGCGGGAAATTGCGGTGTTGCTCACCCGCTGGAACGTCACATCCGCCACCGACATACACTTCCGCTTACGGAGGTTCACCCCTGCAGGCCACTGCTCCAGCGGGCCACCACTACCCAAGCTTGGACAAGTTCTAAGGTCCCGACACGAGTGATGGTGACTGCATGCGATCCGTTTCTTAGGGTACTGATCGCATATACCACATACAACTTCCCATCCGAACAGCCAGCCGCTACAATTCGCCTGTAGAAGCAGCAGAATTTCCAAACACCACCAGTCCGTGTACGCCTCCGTATCGCCTCCTGCGAGTCGAAGCGGCTAAGGGCTATCTCGCGTCATTGCGTCTTCGCGTGTGCGTTCACGACTCGACGCCGCCTTCCAATACAATCAGCACCGCTCGCAGAGAGACGTATTTGCTCGGCGAATCGAAACACAAATTAGTCTTGCCCGGATTTTGTTTTGTCGAAGAGTGTCTTTGAAGCTGCGACGGCCTCATTAGCAGGGGCAGCATGTGAGGGCAGGCGCGGGTGAGAGAGCGCGGAGAGCGGGGCGCGGAAGGTGATGGCATGGAGGGGTCGTAGGAATGGACGGGGCGGTGGAGGGGGGAGGCGCAAATCGGTCTGTACACGCGAACCGCGCCTTCCAAGCGATCATCAGGAGCTCCGACTTCATAGAAACGAGACCGCGTTCGCTGCAAGTGCGGCCCAGAGCTGCCAGCGCTCTCCAACACATACCGAGAAACCCCTCTTGAGCCCTTCACAGAAATCTCTTGACCGCGGCAGGTTAAGGACGTTTCCTAGAATCCCACGAACACTCACGCCCATTCTCTCATTTCCAGGATAAAAGACTATCAATGCATCCTTTTACTTGAACATTTCTTCCTAACTGTTTTCAACCTGCCTCATGCAATTGCCAATCCATTATTAGACTTTTCAAATTGATGTTCTTTCAGTTCAAAGGAAATTTACGCAACACAAATTCGTCTGCAAAAATTAGTGGAAGACTCAACGAGAAAAAAAGAAATAAAAAAAGAAAAAATAAGAAAAAAAGAAAGAAAGAAGAAAAAGAAAACTTGCCACGAAGAGTCGGTCTGTGCTCTGTCCCTTCTCCTGTGCCACTAGCGTCGCGTGCGCAAGGGTCGCGCAAGGGTCGCAGCGTGAGCGCGGAGGCAAACGCGTCTGCCCCACATGGCGGCCTGAAGACCGCGCCGCAATTCCCGTCCGCATGCCAGAACATGCTGGCCTCTAGTCCGCTCTTGGACGGTCTCTTGCTGTCGCTTCTGCCGTCGACAGCCTCGTCGACACTGCTGATACTGTTGCTTCTAAGGCCATGACCCGCTATAGCAAGTATTGGAGCAGCGGAGATATTCCACTCTATAAGTAGGTGCATTTTACACAATACAACTGTTGGTCTTGAAAGTGAATTACTGATCTTCCCCGCCTTCCATGAGTCTCCAAAACAAAATATTGCAATCATTTTCAACTCAAGTTGCACTCCCGCACAAGAAGGGCGACTAATGCACATCAGAGCTCCACGCGGGACGAAAGGCAGGGAGGAATAGAGAAGCAGCCAAGGGAAAGGATCGCGCCACTCAAGAAGGAATCAGCGCCCGCCTCGGCGCGCGACGGCTGAAAAAGACGACGGCCGACGACGCGCATCGACCTCCTCAGTCGCTCATCTAGATGACGCGACCCTCCCCTCCCCCCCTTCACCTCCGCGGCTCCGCAACCAGCGCCTCCCCCACTCGCCATCAACTCTCAAATCTCGCTCCACCATTATCACGGCAACCCAGGAATTATATTTTCACAGACCTTACATATTAAGTTTTATTTATTTGCTGCGAACCAGGGTTCGTCCACACCCTTGCCTCACGACCACTGGTCTCTCTCCGTCTCACCTCCATCTTCGCGTCCTTGGCCTGAGTGCGATAAGCCGATGCTACCAATACCCGGCCATTCCGCAGCGGGCGGGCGGGGGAGGGGGAGGGGGTAACGACGCCGCATCGCGCCTCATTACCCGCGACGCGATCCCTCCATCCCCACTTCCCTTCTAGACCCACACGGGGGGGGGACCTCCTTCGCAAAGCACCCCGCGCTGCTCAGCCGCGAACAGTGTTTTACGCAGGGATTTGCAATTGACTTCTTAATATACTTCAACAAGAACATCTAACATAAGTTAACCTATGTTTTAATACAAGTATATTACATTAACGAAATACATGAAATAGATATTAACGCTAAATGTAAACGAATGCGATTATAATTGTTTTAGTACTGATGGATAATTAGTATAGAAACCTAATATTTTTCCATTTTGTTTTAATTGACATAGTAATTACTGGTTAAATAATGTAATAGGGTTAGCACGTAGCATCAAAATCATTAAAAAAATCACGAAAAAATTGGGTTTGACGCCTCCGAGGCTTAGAATTCCATTCTTTAAAACGGACCTTTCGAATCATTATGTGAGAAAAATTTAGTTTCATTAACCAAATTTTCCTCCACTCTTGTAACTACTCGTAACCCTGATCATGCAAAAAACTTACTCGCACCTTACAGCCTTACTGTCACTTCTGTATTGTCGCCCAAATGCTCCACATCAGTATATGACCGTCATGTAAGATGTGTTTAATTTTTATTATGGCACGAGATATTTGTTTCACTTTTGATTGTTCCACATAATCATGCAGCATCCATTGTCATTACATTTCAAATGTAAACAAACCACCACTGTGAATGGTCTTGTGTATCAATGACTCTGAAGAACTAGAAATGGACGGTTACGATTTCACCACCACCTAATATTCATTTCTATCTCTGCATATTTTTTTATCTCATCCGAGGATATGTGGTTTCCTGACGTTAACTGACGTTAACTCCCATATTGTCCAGTTTGCTTCGTTCACAAGCTCTTAACTCCCAACTATTCTCCCGACGTATGTGGTAACGTACTAAGTGACAGTGTGTGTAGATATGACAAGAGTTTAGATAGAACACGGAAGAGGAAGGAAAGATCGCGCCCGGCCGTGGTCCATTTGTTTGTGTACTGCTTCGGCATTCGCCTACTTTGATCGGAGAAACCATACCGATTAGAGTAGCCGGCCACTAGAATTTTCCTCCGGAGAGCGCCCTAATTCGATCCTGGATTCGATAACTGGATTTATCCACTTTTTCGTAACCAGGGCCCGACAATAAGTTTTTGTATCGAAATTCGCCGTTTTCTGGCGATTACAATACTTCCCCTTCTTACGTCAATAAGGGCGAGCAACTAAAAAGCAGAGGCATTGAAATGTGACGTAAACGGGTAAAGAAGTTATTTCTTCGTATTTCCTCCTAACCTCCCACATCGTCTACGCTTCTGCGCTAACATCAGTGAGGAAGCTTGCGACAGCGCAGTGTTTAAACATTCGTGAATGTTTTATTCCTTAGTACTTCTGAAAAGTATTTGAAGTAACTCCTTAGCTCGTGACCGCGCCTCATAGCGCAGCAGCGCGACATTCGAAATTGTTAAACGTATTTAGGAATAAAGCCAGAGAACAGTGGGTTAAAAAGAAACAATTGCCTACGTACGGAGGTTTCTTTACAAGTGTAACGACAAAAAATGCTTGGAACACATACAATATGATGCCACTGCTTCTTTTCCGATGACAATAATAATAATAATAATAATAATAATAATAATAATAATAATAATAATAATAATAATACAATTATATAGCCCATCCGGTTAGCAGAGCTCACAAGAGCAGTAGTGTCATGGCGATCTCGGAAGGAAGGATCGCGCACCCCGCCTCGAACATTGTTGTGTGTGTTTGTGACGTATGTTTGTGATTGTCTCTTCACCCTTCGTTTTCATTTCACATAGAATAACATAAAAGTGCTCATTCCCCCCAATAAGGACACGTGCACTTGCCCCCGGGAGAATCTGACTGGGCCTTGTTGGGTACAAGGAGCGCGTTCGCGTGGTCCTAGAATGACCAATTGCTCCCCCCCCCCAAAAAAAAAACCCACACACATACACACAAATCAGTTGTTAGTGGGCAACTCTACAGGAACAAAGGTGAATCACGAAGAAGTGGGACAATGAGGCTTTAGTGCACACTCTGCCGCCACTGATGGGCACTACTTGTATTTGAAACGAAGCGTTTAGCAAAAGCTCTTTTCCCACTTCCCACGCGTCTGATCATAACGCCTCGCGCTTTGCTTTGCGCCAGCCCTCGCGAGGACACCAGCGACCGCCGCCGCGCCGGCTGGCTGCCTCGGGATAATAACTTCGCAGCCGCGATTACGGCGACAGCGATAACATCCCCCGCCCGCCCGACTTTTCTTTCCGCAGGAATACCAACATGGCGGGCGACAACACGCCACGTCACACTCCGATAATCGATAATGCGCCTTGTTCGTGAGACGGCTCGATGGAAGACGGGGCGGGGCGGGGCGGCGCAGGGATAAAAAAAGACAGACATTCGTCCCACGACTTTGGCGAATTTCATCTCTTCCCCGCGCTGCTCCGGAGTGAGTCATTCAAAACGACTCGTCCGCGTGCGCGCTAAGAACTTTATATTCCACACGCCAATACCCATTCGGCGCGGGCGCTTCCTTCGAAAATAGGTCGGAGGCGAAAGCGCGGATCGCTCGCTCTCAGACGCGAAAGGTTGCCTTATTACACAATGACAGACAAGGCGGGTGCGGAAGCGCGGGGAGGGAGAACCCCGACGAGCCTCCTCCTGCCGCAGGCGCCGAGGCGAAAGTTCCAACGGACGCGCGCCTCAAAAAAGCCACGACAGTCGGGAGCCGAACAAATTCAAGTTCGTGATATTTTATGTCCTTCAACGATCACGACATGATAACATTAATTCAACACAGGAAACTATGAGTATTGAGCTCCTGGGAACACACAATTTTGCAATTCATTATTAAATAAATTGGAGAGGTATAAAATACATTATTTAATAAATTGGAGAGATAACCGGAGTTCAGTGAAAAGACAAAGGGGTTAACGGCAATAAAATAAGTCCACGAATCGAAAGTTCATTCGTTGGTTGGTTGGTTGGTTTTTTCCTGTTTCCGGGCGCGTCAACGGCTTCGGTCATTAGTCCCGTAAGTGCAGTGCATGTTTTTTCTCGGGAGATGGCGGTGATCTTCCCCCGCTGGACGGCGAGATCCGGCGCCGACCTACCGTCGGCTAGTGGGGTTTCCTCCTAACCAGGACTCTCCCACCAACGGGGAACCGCCCCAGCCGGGACAAGCTCTAAGCTCCCGACCTGTCTCCCGGAATATGTGGTAGTGTAGTGCATTTTAGAGTAAGTGTGTGTGTAAGGGGAGAGGATAGGACAAGGAAGAGGAAGGACAGATCGCGCGCGGTCCGTTTGTTAGGGTACTGCTCCGGCATTCGCCTGGTGTTGATCGGAGAAACCACGGAAAACTACTGATAAGAGCAGCCGGCCGCTAGAATTCTCCTCCAGACAGCGACTGAATTAGACCTAGCTGAAAAGCTAGTGTCGAAAACCCTGTCGCCGTGTGGAGTGGGAACCTAGGACCTCCCGGTCAGAGGCGCTGCAGTGACATCAGTTGATGCACTGAGCTACCGCTCCCGGTTCATTCGTTCGGTTATGTTATCAGTGGCATCATACACTGTCAATACAAATTAGACAAGAATGTCAAATTTTATCTTCGAAGAAACATTACAACAGGTTATTTTTCGCCGAAAAGGTTGTCGTCGCAAGAGCGCCCGCGCTCACCCCTTCCTGTCGCCCCTCAGTGACCCCCACGCGCGCAAGTTCCACGCGGGCGATCCGTCGCCCCAACCCCCACGGCAGCAGCACGTTTCCCACCCCACCCCAGCCCCCGAACTTCCACTTTGTAATGAGTTTCTGAGTTACCGTTCCATTCCTTTCTGAAATGATTAATTTGAGAGCAGCTGACATCACACAAATCACCGCCGAAAATGACCGCTACCAACTTCCAAAAATAGATTTTCTTCGTATTCTAAATGAAATGTAAATGAGGCAGCCTTAAGAGCGTGCCGTGGAAGGCGAAACTGTCACGACGAATCCGTCTCCCATGCAGAGGAATGTTGGGAAATGTGGAACCAGTTGTGTCGGTGGCAACCGAAATAGGTGGACGCAGACAATATGATGGATAAACTGACGAGACGTCCGGGGCTGAACACAGCCGCCGCGAATGTCGAGGTTGGTGACGTTCGTGTCGACGCAGCTGCAACGGTATTTGGATCCATTAGTTATTTTGATTCCCGGCGAGTCAACTGCTATTCTCAATACTCCCGTAAGTGTAGAGAATATTATTCCCTACGGGTACCGGAGTCCTCCCAGCTCGACTGGAAAATCCAGCGCGATATACACGTCGGCTTGCGGGATTTCCCTTCTCCTCCACATATCTCCTCACAGCGAGACAAGCTCTAAGCTCCCGACTGGACTGCCGATGTGTGCGCGTAAGGGTATACGGAAGGGGAGAGGAGGGATCATGGACGAAAGAAACACCGCGCGCGATCCATTTGTTACGGCTATGCACCAGCATTCGTCTGGTATTTATCCCAAAACCAGGAGATCGATGAGCGCAGCCAACCACTAGGATTCTCCTCCAGACGGCGGCTGAATTCGACCTAGGTTTATAGATAGTGTCGCAAATCCACCGCCGTCGTAACTGGAAGCCCAAGACCTCGCGGTCAGATCCGCCGCGCCGTGGCGGGTGAAACGGAGCGCGGAGCGGGTTAGCCAGGAGGGTGGGGAGAGAGGCGCCTGCGCCAATCAGAGGCGGCCGTAATTGCGCGGCCAGCTCGTCTTCCTCATTACGGGCGGGCGGCGCGTAATCGCCGGGGGTTGTTTACCCGTTCGCTCCGCGCCGGAGCAGCAGATGCGAGCCGAGGGGCGGAGGCGGAGGCGGCTGAGGCGGGCGCTGGTCTGGAGGCGGCGGCGGGCGCCGCGCCGAGACAAAGAGGAAGCCCCAGCCGCACGGCCAAGTTATTCGCCTCCGCGCTGCGCCACGGTCGCCGCGACGTGCTCTGGAATGTGTTTGCGACCGGCGCCTGGCGGGGGCGGCGCCAGGCCCCTTTCAACTTGTGAACTAATTCCGCCCCGCTCCGCCAGGCGCCGCGCCGCGCGCTATGAACCCCTCAGAATTTCAGACATTCTGCTCACGCAGGAACGTGTATCGCCGCAGCGCAGCGGTGGGCGGGGCGGCGGGGGGGGGGCGCAATGAGCGCTGGGCCCCGCACGCGAAAGAATGCGAATGCACGGGGGATGGGATTAGAAGAAGTAGTTGAGCGAAGGAGGGCGCCCCACGCCGGGGCGGGGGCCACCGCAGTGCGCGAGGCGAAGGGAGGAGACTCCCAAAAGAAACGTTGAGATGAAGAGAAGATGACATCGAACGAGACAACCGGAACGAAGACAACGTCCAGATATTGGTCTTCAAAAGCGAAATGCATGATTACCTGGACGCCCACACGTCGTGAGGAAACAATTCGAAAAATAAAACGGTGCAGTGAGAATGTCGTGGGATACATATAGAACGGCAGGGACAGGCGAAAATCTATTGCAACGAGGTTCAAATAAAACATAAACGAAAAAGGAATAGTAAAGGATTACTACCCAAAGCAATAAACAGAACAACATGGTCAGGCGAACCTGCAAATGCAAGATGCAACGCACGCACGCACGCACGCACAAAATAAAAAAAATAAATAATAAAAAGCGATTGATCATTGAACACTTTCAGGCATCTCAAAAACATTTAAGAGTATCCAAGAACAAGTGACAAGTCAAAACTTGCTAACTCTGACCGGCAAAGGTGGCTCAGGGCATCATTTGGTGTCTCAACAGTGCCTATGACCGCGAGGTCCTACAGTTCGAATCTCGACGGTAGGATTTTCGATATTAGCTAGACAGTTTTTTTTATAGGTCGAATTCAGGCACTGGGTGGAGGAGAATTCTACCGGCCGGTTGCGCCGATCGATAGTTTTCCGTGGTTTCTCCGATTAACACCAGAAGAATGCCGCAGCAGTACCCTAAGAAACGAGCCACGCACCGTGTGCGATCTTTCCTTCGTCTTCCTTGTCCTATTCTCACCCCTTCTACACACATGCACTACACTATCGCACTTGACGGGAGACCAGCCAGAAGCTTAGATATTGTCCGGCTAGGGCGGTGCCTCGCTGGTGGGAGATACCTGGTTAGGGAAAATCCTCGCAAGCTGACGTAAGTCGGTGCCGAATCTCGACAGCCAGTGAGGGAAGATCACCGCCATCTTCCACGATGAAAATATATATTACACTTACGGGATTAATGACCTTATCAGTCAACGCAACCGGAGTCACTAATCAATCAATCATTTGTTAGACACCGAGGAATATGTGTGTGTGTGTTTGTGTGTGTGTGTGTGTGTGTGTGTGTGTGTGTGTGTGTGAGAGAGAGAGAGAGAGAGAGAGAGAGAGAGAGAGAGAGAGACTAAGAGGTCAGGGAGAACAGCAGTTTCGCGCGTGGGGAAGAGCCGGCTGCACAATAGGGAAGGCGCGAGGGTGAGGTGGGGTGGGGGTGAGGGAGGGGTGGGGGAGGGGGCGGGGATGGGCGTGAGCGACAACGCATGATGGCACTCGCTCCCAGTAGATAGGCCACACAAAAAATTTGACATTTAGACTTCATGTCATTCCTTCTCTGACATTGGCAAAATAATGATGTTTGTGTTCAATATCAGATCGACTTTTATTTTCTTTTTGATTCGTCAGGCTGTTGACAGATCGCGAGAACATGCTGATGAGAGAATGCAACATTGGAACAATGAGTCTCTGAAAAAGTGATATTGAAAATGTGCCCGTAGTATCGGGACGCTTTCACCCACGGGACAAAACAACGCTTCGGTACAAATATAATGAACATTCATTTTTTAAATCGGAAGCGTTATGAATATTTATTATGACGTCCAAACACGACTTCAACCTTTTTCCATTACAATAGCGGACACATTTCTGGAATTTATCGATTCAGCTAAGTACCGATACAAATTGCAGCTTTAATGCGTCACAGAAACAACGCACATCAATGATCGCAAAAAGAATGAACGTTTTTGTTCATCTTTTACATTACATTCGAAATTTGTCTCTTTTGTTCGGATCAAGATGATATACAATTGAAATGAAAATGTTTGGGGACGTTGACATCACATAGAACATATTTGGCGGCTCTGCTATCCGAAAAACGTATCGCAAAATGACATCCAATTGGGAAAGTTGTAGAGAGCAGCTAAGAAAAAGCTATGACCTACATAAAGGAAAATATTGAGCCCTTCAACAGTGTGCTTTGAGGTAAATGTCAACGAAGAAGAAAAAAGGAAAGCTTCGGTCGGTCAAGCGCCATGTTGATACAAGAGGCACGCGCTCCCCTTACAAATAACCACCAAAAGTTTTCAATCATGTACTACATTGCGATTTCAAATCCCAAATTACATCGTTCGTTGTTGTAGTTAAAGATTCGCAAAACTAAATCACACTGCAAAACTTGTATCTCATTAGCATGTCATGTATCTTCGTACGTTTAATGCTCCTTCTCCGACATCCTTCACTCTCCTCTTTAATTATGTAATCGAGTTCGCGACTACAGCAATCGCGAACATGCTGAACACGACCGCATGGCAGCGCACATATATCCATCAATGCTCCTATTTGCAGCAGCTGCAGAGTAATTTAGCGGCGGAGAGAGACGCTAGTGGCCTCGGGGAACTGGTTGCTTCTCTGCTCTTCGCCCTCCTTCCTTTACCACTGCGCACTATTGTCTTTGCTATACCCTGAGAACACCAACTGGGATGGGGTGGGGTCGGATTCTTAGACTTTTCTTGAACAACAAGTTCAACATACACTCGGTGACTCCAAATGCACGTTCGATCACTGCAGGAACAGATACTAAATAAGATTAATACGCGTTAATGGGTAGGAGAGAGCTTTTACACATGGCGGCGATTTCGAATTCTGAAAAAATTAACTCGTCGCCTAAACCACAAACGAGCAATAAACTACGTTGGAGTCCGTCGCTGACATCCCCCTCTTCCACAATGCTATGTGAAACATACGGACCCTTGTGTCGAAACTCACAGAGCCAATACTTTTGCGACATTTCTTTCAATTTCTACTCGGTTTTATATAAACGTTTCTTCCCTGTTGCTGTAGGACTAGTGGGGGGGGGGGCTTGCTGTCCAATCGGCCCCTAATCTACACATCAACAATTCTGATCATGACCAGAAAACCAGGCTCATCCATTTCATTACAATTATTGTCGGGGTCATTTCAAAATAACTGCTATTTTATACCCTCATATGCTTATTTATATAATTAAAAAACCCATTCAACTGGTTTTATAATGTGTGGCAGTCTTTCTGACTGGGCTACTTTCCGAAACTTCTAAACCGATTTTGATGAGTTTTTCACTGAAAGACAATATATTTTTTCATGCGGAATTTTGGCTACTTTTTCCCGATTATTTTCTATTATATAAAGAAGAATGGTTCTTTGTTGAGAAATACACATATACAGTTTTATTTCAATCTTAATGAAATTTTCTTCACATGACTTTCAACACAAGAGAAATGTTATTGTCCAAAAACACATTTTCTTCCCATTAAATCAAAAGTTAAAGCGTGCACTCTACCAGTGTTTCGCGAATATCTCGACACAGTGAGGAAATCCACCAAAAAATATCAAACGTTTCTAAAAGCATATATAATTTTCTATTAAAGGCAGTTTGATTCGTTCTGATAACAAAAATATTATGAGTTAGTGAAGGTCAAAATTGTTACTTCACTTCTGCGAGGAGTATGAAATGTAAGGGCCGGGAGTAAACTGCAGGATGTCTGCACAGATGAGTTCGTTCCCTGACTCAAATGAAACTTTATGAGATTACTATAAATAGTTGCGCTACAGCAGCACATAGTTTCTCGTAATATTGGTAAACGTTTTATAATTCAGTAATTTGGGAAGTTCTCGGTCTCGGAAGTTCTCATTTCGACGGTCGGTCTAGTGCAGTACGAAATTCGCAAAATGCTGCTACTCCTATAAAAGTTACTACTGATAATGAAATAATAATAATAATAATAATAATAATAATAATAATAATAATAATAATAATAATAATAATAATGTTGCAATTTCCATCTTACTCTTCAACTATTACTTAAAAAATTTCTAAATACACATTTTTATTTGTTTTTGAAAATGTCAACAGTTTAAATGAAATTAGCTTCCTACCGTTGAAGTGTGATAGTATATTCACTACCGAAAATTTGTACACTTGAAATTATGATCGCCACCGCTGACAGATGCTTTACTAATTAGTAAAAAACAACAAGAGCATGCATTTTCTCGCATCGGTACTGGTTTCGTAAAATTATAATACCACAATTTAAGTCCACATTAATAAGCCATCTCTTATAAAACTCATAATCAATCGTAGCGCATTACGCGCAAAAAAAATAATTATTTTTCACCTAATACATTAATAAGATTTTGACAAGCCAAAACTCCGTTCCTTTCACCCAGAAACATCACCCAACAATGAACGACTGTCCTGAGAATCTCAAATTGCAGTTACGCCGTGTTCCCTAAGTGTATTGCAATCTGGTAACACCTGAAAGATTCTAACAAAAGAAGTGCAGCAAATTCGAATCTGCAATTTCGTAAATTTGCCCAAATTGTGCGATTCTGCTCTTATTTTCAAAAATATGAACCTGGCTTTATTTAAAGATCTAATTTTGAAGAACACATTTCATTAAGTAAAAAATCTCTACCATCAATAATCTAATTCGGCAATGATAATTTTTTTATTTTCGAAAATGGAACCAGCATCGCTTTTTATTCCGTTATTTGATACACACAAGAAGAAAATTTTCACAAAAATTTGGAGCCATTTTTCGAGAAAATAATTGATTAAAACTACGTACATTTCACGCAACATTATACACAAAACTACTCTACATCCACTCGCACAAATATAAACGGTTATTTTACGCTTTTATACTCACTTTCAGGGATCACATTGAGCGGCAGCAAAGAGATAATGACTGCACACTCCGCAGAGTCGTCTGGTTAAGACTCACCTGAAAAAAGAAAGAATGAGGTAAGTTGTTTCTTTGTAAACAGAGTATACGGTACAATATATAAACACATTCAGTAACTTTACATCTTTGAAAAATAACCAATACTTCTCCTCGCGTCACGGATAGTCCAATGAATACCTGACCGCAGCCGGTACATGAGATATAGCAGCAACAATTACAGTAAAAATAGGTATTCGTCTTTCGTATTCCTGCAGGTAATGAAACTACACTCAACACAACATCGCAACGCTATCTCAGTTGTAAACTAAGCTACTTTCAGGTCAATAACATCTTTTTCTGTTTACCAACGCACAGCCAAAAGAGACAAAAAGAACATTCACCTTTTAAACTAACAACTGATAAATGTCCAAAGATAGTTTTTGCCCTTACTCCGGTCTTTCTTGTTAAATTTTAAGGAAGGCAACCAAATTATTTCTAAAAAAGAGTGGAAAGACATCTGATGAAAATCCAAATACACACACAATCAATTAAGTGTAATCACATTATTTACATTTCATAATAATTGTGGATAATGTCTTGTTTATTAGAGAAATTTAGAGAAACATTTTGTGATGAAATTAAAGTTTTTTCGTATTAATTTTTTTTTTAACTTTATGTTCCATTGAAACATAGCTTACTGTTCCTATTTAAGATCAACATAACAGCAACCTGAAAACTGCCGAAGTAAAGGTCTCATACAATATTCAGAGCCGTAAGTCCGCATTATACCGACACATTTGTTCTTATAAATAAATTTCGGTGAATATTGAAGGTACTACAATGGACCGAAATGTCCATCCTCCTCTCATCCATTAGCACAGGCTCTCTTGTAATAATTCATTAACATAGACATTTTCTCCGTCTTTGACCGATATGTTCTTTTTTTTTGTCCACATGAATATGCCTTCCGTCGCCACTAAATTTTGTATCCATTCGCAACGCAAAAAGGAGAAGCAAGACCAATGGCGGAAGCTTTCGCAATCGGAGAAAGTGAATAGCGGGTGCTCGAGTCCTGGCACCATCGCGGTTATGGCCCTTTCGGCGAAGAACGGCTCTGCTCAAAGACTTCGAGTTTAAGTGAATGGAACGCCTACCATCAATCCTAACCTTATCGAGATTACTGCGATGCATTGTTTATTATTACACTCAAGGAACACAATAAATCGCACTAAATATATTACTTCAGTTTTTCATGCGTACGTTTCCAACCCCCAATTCATTTCTCACAAAAGTTATTTTACAGAAGTTGCATCAGGCGACCACTATCCATTTTATGCACAATAACTATAATACTGAATTATTACAAAACAACTTGTTTCTGTGCTGCTCATATTGTGTGTTTCGCAGGGAACCCGTTGTCACTCCCATGTTACGTAGATCGGTTCTTCAGATATATTCATAAATTAATGTAATAGTTATAAGAGTGGGGAGAAACTCACGAAGTCCTCGGATAAAAAGAACCTTTTTTCACCCAGTGGGATAAAAATCATAAAATCGTAAGAAAAGTTGCGCATGGTGCCAGAAAGTATTCTGTATTATATTAATTCAATTTGTATCGATGTTCCAACAAAAATAAGATACAAGGAACATATAAATAAAAATAAAACACTCAGTCCACTTTCATTACATGAAGTAAAACCACGAACTGTTTTAGAATAAGAATTATTAGAACATAAGTGGTCGAAGAACGTGGCCAAGGAAAATCCCCAAGGAGCTGCTGTTACGGCAGAAAGTTCTCGAGGTTCAGAGCAGCCGAAGCATTTAGCTTATACATTTAGCGCACGCAAGTGGCCTGGCTGGTGCAAAGATTCGCGAGCGCTGAGTAGCGATGGCCCGTCGGGCGAAAGTCACTCCGTGAAAATGAAGACGAAACACGCGCGGGTATAACGTGCAAATGGACGACAGAGCACGAACGATCCGTCACGAGAAACCTCCTCGCTTGTTATGTAGCTGTGGCACAACGGCACAAATGACAAATCCATTAGTGTCAAATACTTATTGCACATAGCAAGGCAGTAACGGAGAAACAACGCTTAGAGTAAAATGACATTCGCTTTCATTCATTGAAATAATATGCGCGTTAAATGGATATGCAATTCTACGTCAGTCAAAGTGGACACAAGCATTTCCTGCTTGTTCCATGAATTAGAATGCACTGCAGACATCAGCGGCCAGACGTGAAATATGCAATACAATACACAGACACAATTTTCGAACAGGTACGATTTTAACGCATTGGAGAGCAAACAAAACATTGAAGTCCATATTAGAGAGAATTTTACACAGTAAAGGCAACTACAATATCTTTTTAATACTCTCAAATCTCAGATGGACGTGAAAATCAATGACTCACAATTAGTAACAACATGATTATATGTGATGGTGTGAACGATGTCAGAGCACAGATGAATGAGAGGCGACTGGGACGGGAGTGTCCCACGAAAGAGGTCGTGGTGCGTATTCTTCTCCAGAAGCATCGAGTGTTTGGACCACGCTATCCAGAAATGGAGAAGGTAGAGCGAAGGCCCCTGCCGTACGGGACACCTGGCTAGGGCTAATGTGATATTTGAATAGACTTGATATCGTTGGAATCAATACCAATATTGATTCCAACGGAACCAGGTATCTACAAAAGTCACACCACGAGAATACTGGCAAGGAATATAGCGTTTTTTGAATCCACAAATATTTGGTATCGATTCTCACAATGAAACCAAGTATCGGTTCGTCAATAAAAACAAACATGCAGTCTCAATGCTTTCAATATATATTTCAGGCTAAAATAGCGGCGTAAGCCAGTGGCTTTGACCGGGAAGTCCTAGGTTTCGAGTCCCGACGTTGGCGGATTTTTAACACTAGCACAAGGTTTCCCAATGGTGTCGATGAACTTTTGAAGGATGACTCAGGAACTTAGTTGGGGGTCGACAGTAGAATTTACACCAGCGACTGATCAATGTAATCAAGATCTCACTGAGATTACAAAAATAATTGGAGTTGATAATTATTTGTTTCTTTAAATAGTTTCGAAATATTTAAAAATAAATTACAAATGTACGTTTCTTTTTGGAATTTCATGATATTTGCATAAATGAAAACCGGATTTTTCTGCAATTAGGACCTGTGATTTTGTGTCCAAATCGTATTTGCATTTCATTAATTAAAAAGGATAAAAATAAAAAAAGAGTAATTACCATTTTTTCAATAT
Organism: Teleogryllus occipitalis; assembly: GCA_011170035.1. Lineage (NCBI taxonomy): Eukaryota > Metazoa > Arthropoda > Insecta > Orthoptera > Gryllidae > Teleogryllus > Teleogryllus occipitalis. The sequence goes on along the minus strand of BLKR01001603.1, from coordinate 192,043 downwards.
TTTAATATTCTTTCCCTATGTTTTGTTATCTTGATGTCATTTATATGCAATTATTTATATTATGAATGTGTTGTATGCGGTTCACTGTAGAGAAATATTGAAAGGGTGACAAGAAAGTCATCCGTTCTTTTAAAAGAGGTCCATGCAAAAAAGGTTAGGAATCTCGGCACTAGCTAGACAGATACGTCGAATTCAGTCGTTGTCTGGAGAATTCTAACGGCCGGTGATCTGTATTTACTTTGATGAATACCAGGCGAAAAACGAAGTACCTTGAAACGCGAACCACGAACCGGAGCCTTTCCTTCCTCATCCTTGCCTCCTCATCTGCTAACCCCCCCCCCCCCCAAACACACTTAAATGCAGTGCCCTGTCACACAAGTCGGGTGCTTTTAGCTTTTCTCGGCTGGGGAAGTCCCCCGCCAGCTGGCGAGTCGGTCGGCGCTAGAACTCGCGTTTTAGCAAGGGAGGGACATCCGCGTGTCGCGTGGACGCAGACAGCTGGCGCTCGCTTAAAAAAAAGAGCGTCTCAGCAGTAAAGGCCAATATAATTGCTTGACCTCCGCGTGGTAGCGGCGGGGGAGGATGGGGGGGGGGGAGTCGAAAGCTCGTCGCCCGTGTACAGACCTTCCGCTCCTCCGACGGTTCAGATTGCTGTGGCCCTGCCGACGCCCGTAGGGCAGTCCGACCCTCCGCGGTCCTGCTAGCAGCTCCCCGCACTCTCTCCCAAACTTCATACACGCCGACCCATCCGATGGCCGCTGCGAAGTCGCGCTTCCGGTGGACCGTCCTCGCCGAGTCTGGACTACGTCTGGTGCCGATGTCTGTGTAAGTAACACCACGCAATAAAACTCCTTTTTGGCACGACAGGGTCTTCCCCGTTTTCAATGTTCCCTCTCATCAGCCCGTACACCTATAGGAGAATAGGGAACAGCCCGGGGGGTCCCTTCTGTCCCAACCGTACTTCCGCCTCCCCCCCCCCCCGCACGGGGTGTCGGACGCTTCCCCAACGAGACGATGAGATATAACATACACCTCATATTTCCGCGGCTACTGGCCTTAGCAGTAGGCGCTTGGAAGCACGAAATATTCAATCACTGGCATCGACATTCCATTTGAAACAAAACGATTCACAATTTACTTCATATCCAAAGTCTTCAAAATACATTTCACGCATTATACACAATCATAACTCACATTTTTTAGGAACAGTTCATATTTTACACATTCAAATTTGTAGAAAGAAATGATTTTTTTTTCTCTACGACATAACTCTAAAGCAGAAATGTTAAGTGCCAGAATGCGAAGAGAGAAAGCACTTGAATTGTGCAAATGTTTGGAACAATATATTAATTAGAAGCGGGCACTGTACTTTCTTCGATAGACCTTTTAAAGTTTTAGTACTATGAAATTGTTGATGCAGTATCTGTGATAATAATAATAATTATATATATAATAATATAATAATATAAAGTGATTTCATGTATCTGCCGAACGCCAATACAAGACGATGCGCGTACTAATAAGGGGCAAATATGACACGACATATGTAATTTCGTTTCATGATATTTCTCATGTATTTAGGGTCTAAAAAGCGATAATCTTCGATTATGCGATTCGAATACTTCGATTAATCGAATATGCCAAAGGTTGTGTAGCGTCACGTGGGTGGGAGGAGGAGCGGAAGTATCGCATACCTGCGGGCATGAATAGCTTGGCGCCCCGGCGTTGGGATACATTTAGACAAAGGGGACGCCAGCTTGACCGGGAAGGGCACGAGGTAGACGCGAGCCTCCCTCCTACACCTAGGACGGTCAGGTGACGGCTACACTCTGGTATAAAATCGAGCCGACGAACTCACACGATGGGTTTTTATTCTGGAAACCTCGCGCGATGCGCAAAACTTCACGCCCAGGCTGGAGCGTGTCGTGCCTATTGCACGGGTGACGAGGTCACGGTAGTGGCGCGGGAGTAGCGTCAGAGGAGGCGGGGCCTCCCTAGCTATGTGGGGTATCCACAGGGAAATACTTACAAGGGTGTAGTTTCGGAGCAGAAGTTGGTTATAGTACATACGTGTAAATAAACTTGTACATACTCGTAAATGTCTGTGTGTTTTTCTCCATGACGCCACAGTTGTAACAGTCATTATGTGATACCCGTTAGAAATAGCGTCAACTTCCCTTGCCCTGGCTGAACTCTTCAGCCCCTGCGCCGCTTCCTGAGCCTCCGCGTCGCCTCCGCCCGTTGGCGCAGAGAGGGCGCTCGCCGGCGCTGGGGCCGAGGCAGCTCTTCAGGTGACGGCAGCCGAGTTACGAACTTCGCTTTCACGTGATAAGCGAAGGTAATGCTATTGAAGAACCGGGCGCGCCCAAGGAGAGGAATTAGGGGAATTTCCACCCCACGACGCCGCAGCCCTTCCTACAGTATTTAATTCATCTTGTTCCAAACAGCCTCTCGCGAGGGGGAATAACGATGTTTGCGAAGCGGAACATTTTTTAAAGCCAATAAAATATAGCTGACAACTTCTGAAACGAAAAAGGTCACCAACGGCAAAACGAGAGACCGAGGTCGCACCTCTGCTAACTCTGTCTTGCCTCTGGCATTTTAATAAACGAACGCGAAGGAGAAAAAAATAATAGCGGCTGTCAAGATACCGCACGATTTGTAGGTGTTAACCAATTTCATAGCTCCGTAACATACTGACGGTAGCGAACTCAACTTTTACGACGGCGACGCCCCGATTCCGGGCATCCGAACAAACTTTGACACGGAAAAGAACGCTCCTTTGACATAGTTGGCAAGCGGTTGGGGTGAATAGTTCCCATAAATAAGGGGGCGACGTTCGGGGTAAGACAGGCGACCGCCGTAAAACTTCTATTTGGAACGGAGGCCGCACAGCGCCGCTTGGAGACAGCGGAGGCCCCGCCCCGCCACGCCTCGCCACGCCACGCCACGCCACGCCATGCCCTGCTCCACCATGCCATGCCATGCCATGCCATGCCATGACCTGCCCCGCCCCGCCCTGCCCCGCCCCGCCCCGCCCCGCCCCGCCCCCTCCCGCCCCGCTCCGCTCCGCGGCGGGGCGCGGCACTGACCGAAATGGTACGCAAGGACACACTAATTATGTCGGTTTTCCGGGGGCATCAACGGCTATGACAAGTAGTCCCGTAAGTGTAACGCGTGTTAGGACTTTGGAGGTGGCAGAATTCCTTCCCTGGTAGAGCGTGAGAACTGGATCAGACTTGCGTCGGCTTGCGGACTTTCCCAATCCAGAGCATCGTGATGTTTCTTAGAGCAAATTCGTATCTGACATAGACAGGATTAAGGCGTGAATCAAGTCAGTATACAAATGAAGTGGGTTCAGAGAGACATGAGAACGAGCAATGTATTCCTAATAGTAAAATAGATTTCTGCTTTCTTTAAGAATCCACTGTCTTCTTTCTTCCCGCATTTTGTTTACACTTCTACTCAGACGATGTTCTCCGACCTGTCTTCCAAATTACTGGTCCAGTTCATTTCAGACAGGAACGCCTAAAATAGGCATGAAACAACCAGCATTTAGCATATGATTCGCCAATATTAGGGCGATGCATTGAGAGGAGTCCGCCGATAACAGATTCCTTCTGCCGCTTCGTTTCCTTTGCACGGGGGTCTGCGCTCATCGGTCTATTCGCAGCTCCTCGGTTGTTCCACGCCACGCGTGGGGAAACGCACGACAAGGACGAAATGTCAACTTGAGTGTGCAACGGTGCAATGTTCTCGTGAGCCTCCTGATTCTTGAATGTTACTAGGTTTGTGTCTACTAGGTTCTTTTGTTGCCATGCACTGTGAAGGAATGTGGAGGCATCGTTTCTCTTATGTTTGAAGAGAAGCTTTTGATTAGTTGGAAATAACTGCTTTTGACCTTAAACAAAGGATTTTTCTAGGAACTTGTTTGCAAACATTTTTTAACCATTGGAATTTTTATAATTGAACCAACTGTGTTTAATAATATTGCAACACTTCAAGGTATATCCCCATGAAAAATGGTAAAGATTTTGAAAGAATACAATTTTGACTTGCCTGTTTAACGAAATTTTCGTTTAGATAAAGGAATATGCATGATACAAACTACAACGGAATATAAAGGACATTATTTTAAACTTTTAACATCTTGGTCATATAGAGACCACTCTGCTTGGTTAACTGCAGGGGGAACAGTATGAATAAATCGTAAGGACAACACAAACGCGCACACAAACATCTATGCTCAAGGCGGGATTCGAACCCGCGACCCGCCTGCAAGCAGAGGCAGCTTCGGCTCTTCAGCCTTAGCAACCTTAGCTATCCAGGCCGGCAAAGGAGTGTTTCAAAATGATATAATTATAAAAGATAAACACTAGGAGAAGAGTGGATGTGCAGCTTGTCCCATGTATCAATTGAGAAAGAACTTTTCGAATCCTTAAGAGAAAAAGAGGGTTTCCACAAAAACCATTCTAACATTTGCCACTACAACACGACGACCCGAGTTTCTATATACGTGTATCCAGTAAGGGAGGATATTTAGGAGTATTTAAACATGTTTATCTTTTATAAATTCACTAGCGAAGTCCGCCCGCTCCGCCCGGTCATTTGGCTACTTTCTCTCTTTCAATTCCGCCCGCTCTTTGTTTTCCTTCCGCTCTTCCCTCTCCTTTAACTCATTCTACTCAACCCTCTTCGGCGCACTCCTTCCGCTCCGCACGCTTTTTTCGCTACCCCTCCTTTTTCCGGTACCCTACCTTTTTCGGCCCTGTTGATTCCTCAGAATATTTTACTTCCTCATGTACTTCCTTTAAATATCGATTACGTCTCGTAAATTTGACAGAAAAGCAAGGGGAGTCTTTTATTAATTACCTACACGAAATGTCTCCTCTGAAGAGCTGCTTGTGAAAATTCTCAAGCACCCCCGTCCCCGCGGGGAAAGCACGGGCGACGCCTCGTACGCATCGGTGGCGCGATTTCGGCGCACTGGACGCGGCCTGGGGATAATGGCACAGTGACACGAAGAAACAGAGGACGTGAAAGTAAAGAACGCTTTCACCCGAGGCTTCCCTACGCGAAGAAAGTTCAATAGCAGCACCGAAAGCGAGAGTGCACATCAAACCGCAACACCTTCATTCTGGTTTAGTAATGGCTCAGTCGACCACTAGGCGCATGCAGGAATGCAGATGGAAACAAGTGTTTTGCTTTAACGTAGTAGGTGTTTAAGATATGCATATCAATGCAAATCACGCGAGTGCATACCAAACCGCTCCCCTCGGTGAAATAAATATTCTCATGCCGCACATTTTTGCAGAAGTATGCAGAGTGGCAAGACTCTCCAAGTAAATATAAAAGGTCATTCATACTTTTAAATCCACAGATTAATTTCAACTACAAATAAGCACATTAACACTTCGCTTCAAGAAACCAGAGGTTATTTTTTACTTGGCAACCGTACCGATAGAGATCTTGGTAAACGTACATTTAAGCGCCAATTATCCTTTGCCTTTGAAAAAAAATCGGTTATTTTAGATTATTTTTTAAAACCTTTCTCAAGAGTTGTTCACGACCGGCTGATAACTTTCGTTTCTAGCACCAATTTGGTCGAATTCCTGGCACGTTATCTTTGTCTACGTTGCATGTCTATCTTTGTCTATTGGATTGGAACAAAGTGTACTAGAGGAAAATGTATTTAAAATACTTGAAATCATCTACCCGTTTGTTTAAGCTCATATCATTATGTATGAATCTACGTTCGAAATCGGAACTAATGCTACCTTGCTACTCGCTCCTTCTACTCTATTGCGGAAATCAAGTTTGAACAAGATGGGCGTACTGAGAGAGGAGCGCAGCCATTTTGTCCGTGATGGGCCATCCAGAACACGTCAGCGTTCAGGCTCTCTCAAATCTCGCCAGTGATTACGAGTCAATCTCGGTGCCCCTGGAAGGGAAACGGGGACGTGGTGGGGGGGCTGTCGATGCAACGTTGAGAACGCGTTGGCGACGGGATTCTGCCTCGTCAGCAGGCAAGGGAAGGTAAAATAACGACATCTGCAAAGAAAAATTCGATGATTTTGAAACGCAGTACGTCTCTGCCATCAAGCTTCACGGCTGGTAATAATATCAGGATTGACTAATGTGTCCATCCGTTTGATATCATTGTAAGCTTAAAAAATATATACACATTTTCATTTTATCATGGATTTAACACATTTACGGAAATAAACTAGCGGTGCAACAACAGCACAATGCCTAAGTAAATATGTCATACTTTCTCGCATTGTTTCTAATTTTGCAATTTTTCAAAATTCAGAGACTTGACGCAGAAGAATGACGCAGATCTAATTTTCGTCGAAGCACCTCTTATTTTATACGTGGAATAAAGAAGGAAAAAATTGCAGCGTTTTTTTGAGAAAATATTTTTTATCTATTGCATTAATTTCAAGCACAAATTACGTGAAAACAAGTAGTGTTTTTTGTTTTGTTTTTTCAAAAAATTGTACATGACCTTTTTTAAAGGGCTCATTTTCTAGAATATATTTTGTTTAAGGCAAACATTTCAATCTTCAACTTTGTAGTTTTGAAATGTTAAATTATCGCAATTTTCGAAACTACAGTTTGCCGGAAATGACACTAGCAACAATTTCTTTTACCATTCATTGATAGACACGAGGACGAATTTTAACTAAAATACTAGGAACCGTTTTTTGGAAATAATTGTGTTAAAAAATTAAAAATTGCCTATATTTCACACAATTACGCGAAAAATACTCATTTTTTAGAAAAAATGCACATCATCTTATTTCAAGATGTCTTTAAAAACAGATTTCATTAAGGAAAGAAATATATCTGCAATATTGTAGTAGTAGCAAGACGTCCAAACATTTGAAATTTTGCATTTTTCGAAAAATCAGGGCTTTTAAGGAAAATAAAATCTGCACCATTTTTCATTAGTGTCCATTAGCCGAGAACAAAGTTTATTCTGAAAATGGTGGAGAATTCTGAAATGCTACTTTACATGTAAAGTAGCCCCCAAAATCAAAATATATGTTTCAAACTCAGAGGGTATTAAGTTCCTTTCAATTGATCGAGGAATATCAATTTTGGAGAAAATCAGCAGAACGGATTAGGCGCTAGCTTGGACCACACACAGACGGACAGTTGTTTGGTGGTCCGAGTTTTTCTGTCGAAACTTCCACGATTTTCGGCGCACGATTATAATACTTTCTCCTCTTACGAAGAGCGAGAAAGAAAAAACTAGTGGTGCTACAGAATGGCAAAGACTTTCTCGTAGTAAAGTTTTCTAATTTCCTTGATGTGGACTGGCTTTATGATCTTAACCCATCCTCTTGTCAGCTGCCATTTATTGCCGCCCAGAGTAAATTTTTTTGACATTTCTCTATTTTTCAATCCTAATAATAGTATAGTTTAATCCTATGCTAATAGTAGAACCGAAATATTTATTTAAGAATCTAAAGAACAGTAAAACCTGGTCATAAATGGCAATTTTCATTGAAAAAATTGCATCCGTTTTTAAGGAAATTGCGTTTAAGCGTTACTACAAATGCGAAATTTGAAGCTCTTGTTCACAGAAATCTATTGAGTTTTCGAAAAACTTCATTTAAAGTAATTTGAAGAACATCCCCTTACATATCCACTAATGTATATAAATTGGTGAAAATGTGCATATTAACGGCGTGAGTGATATTTAAAAGAAATTACATTTATATAATTTTTGAAAAAACAAAAGACTACACGAGTAACAACGGCATATTAAACAGTGCACTTAGTTATCCATCGGAAAGGTTTGAAGAAAAAATTAAGAGCCATTTTTGAGAAATTTGAGAAATATTTACAACGTATTTAACTCTATTCCTACTAGAAATTTAAAGAAAAAATTTGGAGCCGTTTTTGAGAAAATTTTTAAAATGTCCCTAGGGCTTTATAAAAAAACCCTCCGACAAAAAATTAAGGTTCTTCAAAATCCCAGACCTTCGACTTACGCAAAAACGACAGGGGTTTCTTGATTAAGGAAAAATTCCTACGCATGGTTTAGGTGCTAGACTTGTTCACATTCACCAGACAGACGGACAGGCGGACGTTTTGACGTTTATTGACTTTTGGGTGTCAAGGACCCACAAAACAGGGATTCTTTCTACACCACGTGTTAGAGGATTTTTTCTTGATTTAGCAACTGAATTTAACAACTTTTTTGTTATTAAGGCCCGGTAATGATTTTTTCCGTCGAAAATCCGCCGTTTTTTGCGCACCATTACATAACTTTCTCTATACTACGTATATTACTCAGTATATACGTACGAGAAAGTAAAACGTTAGTAGGGCTACGGGGGTCTCGTTCAAAATTTTCAAGGGGCAATACCCACTCCTTGTTTTACCACCGATGAGTATGATAAGATCCGATTGCTGATATCTGGGAAAACAGACCCCGAAAGATAGTACACACAAGAAGGAAAATTTGCATTAGTATAACTGCTTGCAAAAAAGTATATAGTTGCCTCCTCGATCACGTTCTGGATTCAACAAACTTTGTTCGCTCGCGGCCTACTGTAGAATTTCTTGTATACAAGAACAAGAGAATATGCGGCATTTGTCCACAACCGCTGTTGCTTTCTCCCATTATTTCTTTCTTTCTGTTTTCTGTCTCCGTTCTTTTCTGGATGCCTCTGTATTTTTGCGGAATTTGCAGGGGCCCTATCATTGAGGGCTCTCGGAGTGGCCGCTCCGTGTATAATCCGGGCGTGCTAGAACACTTTTATGCGCCGTTAAGAGCGTCAAACTCCTTTTGGCGTACAATCTGGTTTCTCAGGGGGAAGGAAAGAAGGGAATGTCCTCCTTACGTATTCCCTTCTTTTCGATGTAAGCACCAAAATCAATATTTGTTTCGATGTTTTAGGAGAATGTATAGCTTGTGCGCTAATAAATGTAACTTTATTATCTGTGCATGACATCTAGAATTCAGTGGGAAATATAGTTATTCAAATGATCGTTTCCATGTTATCGAGGCAGGAAGTATTATTCCTTGACGAAGGACATCATGGATAAGAGCCCAAAATTTATTGCTGATTTATCCTTGAAAATAGATTTTATTACATGGGAGCTTTTTTTGATTCAAAAATCCAGTAGTATATTACTTTGTATAGGGATCACAGAATTTTGAAAACGTGCACAGAATTCACTTCTCCCCATAGCACGTCATATACAGTTTTAACTGTTTTTCTTGTAAAATAAATAAATAAAATAAATAAATAATAGACCAAGAGAATTTATTTTGATCTAGTTTTAACCTACCAGCACTTTTATACGACGCGAAAACATCGAAATGAGTCGAAATCGCATTGAGGGGGAATTCAGCATTTCCTTTTCCCGTGGCTAATCGCCATACCTCACAGCGCTCCTGCGGCAGAAGTGGAAACGATTTTAAATGGAGCTTTGTGACAGGAAGGGAGGATCACCTTTGAAATGGCATCTGGAGAAGTTTGTCTAACAACCAGATTATCCTGCCGTGTGCGATGAATTATGTCACACAGCACCACTGCAAAAATGGTGAGCAAGGGTCATAGCAGCCGTGGGCAGAGCGAGTTGGCAGAGGTCAGGAACAAACCGAACCGATAGCTACACCTTTCTCCCGTGCCTCATGACAAGTCGACGCATGTAATTGAATGTGTTGCAAGTTTTACTTGAAGTCGTTTATGCAATTTAATTTTCTGCTCCTCTTAAGAAACCCGCCCGCTTTCAAATGTGACTACTGCGAGGAGCGGACGCCGTTCGGAAGCTCATCAGCGATTCGTGGGCACAAGAGCGGAGCGGGAGATCGGCGCGGCGCCCCCGACGGCTCATTAGCTGCGATCCGATTTCATTAAGGAATATTTCATAGGGGGCCGCGCGACCTTAGTAAAACACAGTGTTAATTCCAATTTAAATTCATGCTCCTTGGCGCTCGTTCAAACGTTGCGGCGTGGGCGCTCGGGCGGGGCGGGGCGGGGGCGGGACGGGGCGGGGGCGGGGTGGGGGAGGGGCGGGGCGGGGGCGGGGCGGGGGCGGGGAGGGGGCGGGGGCGGGGCGGGGCGGGAAGGAACGTCACTCGAGGCGGGTAGCGATGGGAACGGGTGGAGGGCAATGGTCGACGACTACCACTACGATGGTCGGAGACTATGAAGTCGGCCGACGGCATGGTGTGGAGAGGTGAGGTGGGAGAGGGCGGGGCGGGGCGTGGCGGGGAGAATAGAACGGGAGAGGGAGGGGTGCTACTGTTGTTAAACTTGCGCTGCAGCGGCGCGCGCCAGCGCTCCTAATTGCTTCTACAGCCGCTTCTTGCGATCCGCCTGCAATTTCCACGCCGCTGTCTACACCTCCCCATTACGCCGCACCTCCGGCTGCTCCGGAGGCCGAGGCGCCGCCGCCCCCTCCCAGGGCCTCAGTAAACACCGCCGCTCTAAAACTCCCATCTGCAGCCGGAACAAAGAGCCCCTGTCGGAATGTCACACGCTGTGAAATATCACCGCACTAAACTTCCCTTCTGCTAACGCATTTAAACTACGCTATAACATACTTTTACGCCCGTCTTACTGGTCTTCGAGATTTACAATGCATTTGCAATTTTCTGTAACCGCATCAATAAACGCTCTCTCAGAATTGACATTCTCGATCTTAAGTGTGCGATACACCTTTGACTACATTCACAAGTTCCTAATTATTTGCTTTTCTCCTTCTTCTTTCGCCCAGACCGTACATTCGTGGCCACTCATAGCAATTTCTATTATCTTTTCGGTCGACTTCTTTTGTATTCGTGGGACTCTTTGGGGTTCTAGAATTATCCATTCTCTTTCCGTGGTTTGTCCATGCACTCCTCGTAGTCTTTTATATTTTCGTTTAAATTAAATATTTCTAACTTACTTCTTACATCATAATTTATTACTCTGTGTTTGCGTGTAAAGTCAAATAGTGATTTAAAGAGCTCATTTCAGAAGCCTGTACTCTGTTGCGGAATTTAGAATTCAATTCCCACGTTCCGCTTCCATAGAGACCAGTTGGCACAGCTAACGTATTATAAACTTTTAGGACGATGTTTTTCCTCGCTTTGTGTTTTACTGTTCTTTTAATCGTTCAGGATATACGATTAAAGCGCTTTTTTCCTTTCTACATCAATTTCACCTGTATACAAAATGTCACTGTTTAGAAACCTAAATAATTCGGACTTATTCTATGATTTTGTCTTTTCCAGTTTATATCTTATAAGAAAGCTATCTTTGAAATGCTTTGTACATATGTTTGTTTCATCTAAAATTTGTAAGTTATTCACTGTTGTTATCCTTTGTGATCCAAACAGAGCTCTCTGTAAATAGTTATCATTGTCTGTAATGAACACCTAATCATCAGCAAATGTTAACATCTTAACTAAATTTCATTTACTGATCTAGTTTGAAATATCTAAAAATTTAAGCAACTGTTTCCATTCTCTAATAAGGATTAAATAAGATGGCTGATACGCTGCACCCTTGTCTAACACCTTTATTAATTGTTTCGTGTAGGATATCTTCGTTACCTTTCTTTACGTTAATTTGTGTACCATTGAATATGTTCTTAATAATTTCAATTATATTTGGAGAATTCATCTACTGTCCATTAGGTTCCTCAGTTTTCCCGTCAAACGTTATTCAATCTAAGATTACCACACATGTTCCAAGATTGTAATCTCACCTCTTTTCTATTATTTGCTTTCGGGAGTACATTATCTGTACAGTATCTACCTTTGTGAAAACCTGTTTGCTCATCTAGGAGTATGAAGTCTATTATGCTTCTTAGTCGTTTAGCAGTTATTTTTGCATATATCTTGTAAAAAGAATTCATCAGGTTTATTCTCCACTAATTACAATTATCTGTTCGGGAACATCTCTTGAATGTTGGGACAACCAGAGCTGTTTTCCAGCTTTCAAGGACTTTTCATTGTTGCCAGCAGAAACTGAATGTGTCTGGAAGTACTGAATATATTTTCTTTTTTCTGTTAGGTATTTATGTATTTTTTGTTAAGGTTGTCCGTGTTGGTACTTTACTATTTTTACTTTCTATTCGCTCTAATACGCCATCACACCAAAATGTCCACTCCCCCGTTCTAGAATATAGATATTATAAACAAACAAGCTTACAGAGCTCGCAAGAAACAGACAATTCTGAAGCATTAACTGTTGGAAAAAGGAGTAAAAAGGACGAGAAGGGCCGTTGACGACCTGCAGGTACGCGGGCAGAATAGGGCCCAGCGCCACCCATCACACCGACGTATCGCTCCCAATTCACTCTCCAATTCTACAACAGAACCGAACTGCAACCTACATTCCCTTCTCTTCTTGTCCTAGGGATACTCTATTACGTCACTCACGTAACCCTAAGTAATGATTCTCCTCTTGAGCCTGTTTCTAGTGACGTATTAATGCGAGGTAACTAGTTTCAGTTTCAGACTCAACATATTTTTCACGTTCTTTTTTTACTATCTTATGTTTTATGACGATTCACATTTCCTACAGTCTTGCAAATATAACTTCGTAGACAAACAGAACTTTATCCAAGAGAGATCATTTCTGCGGTTAGCAGTGAGTGCAGAAGAGGCGCTCCATCCGGAAGATTGAGAGTTGCATTAGCTCACAGTATAAAGCGAGAGACAGGGGGAAAGGAGGTCGCAAGATGCAAACACGGAAGGAGTTTATCAGTTGTTCTACCAGTACTAAATCCTTTCCTTATTGCGCACAAGCATGTCGAATTTGCCAAATGAAGCCGAACAAGGAGGAGAGGCGAGAAGAAAAAGAAGAAGAAAAGGACGCAGGCGTGGGAAGGAGAGGGGCGGGGCGGGTGGGGCGGGGCGGGTGGGGCGGGGCGATCGCTTTGATTGATTGATTGATTGATTTTTTCGTGTTTCCGGGCGCGTCAATTGCTTAGGTCATTAGTTCCGTTAGTGCAGTGCATGTTTTTTTCGCGGGAGATGGCTGTGATCCTCCCCCGCTGGATGACCAGATCCGGCGCCGACCTACCGTCAGCTAGTGGGGTTTCCACCTAACCAGGACTCTCCCACCAGCGAAGCACCGCCCCAGCCGGGAGAAGCTGTAAGCTCCCGACCGGTCTCCCGGTATATGTGGTAGTGTGGTGTATGTAAGTGTAAGTGTGTGAGTAAGGGGAGAGGATAGAACAAGGAAGAGGAAGGAAAGATCGCGCGTGGTCCGTGGCCCGTTTGTTAGGGTACTGCTCCGGCATTCGCCTGGTGTTGATGGGAGAAACCACGATAAACTACCGATCAGAGTAGCCGGCCGCTAAAATTCTCCTCCAGACAGTGACTGAACTCTATCAAGCTGACTAGATAGTGTCGAAAATCCTGCCGTCGAACGTAGGACCTCCCGGTGAGAGGCGCTGCAGTGCCATCAGTTGATGCACTGAGCTACCACTGACGATGGGCCGATCGCCGTCGCGGGCGCTGAGGGCGAGTGGACGAGCGACCACTGACATCACCGCAGCACCCCCTTGCAAGTAGGCACCCCGCCCCCTGAGTTACGCGCCTGGCGCCTCTCCAGCGCGCGCCGCGCCGCCCAGGTGCGAGGGGCGACGGCGGGGCCTCTTCCGTGGGCCTTGCACGAGCGCGGGGGCGGGGCGGGGCGGGGCGCCGCCCGCGGCCCCCGGGCCGAGAGGCGCTCGGGCAACACACAGGCCAACCTCCTTGCACAGAATTGTAAGCGTTTGCAGCAGGGCTCGCCGAATGCAAGGATTCGCCACAGACCGCCACCCGCCCTCTTATACTTGCGACGGACTGACTCAACAAGCGGTGGTCACACCAGGGCCCCGCAGTTAAGCGCCGGGCCAGGGCATGCAAAGTGGGCCTTCTTTAGAGAACGCGACAAAACATGTGACGTAACCGCGAAAAAGCAAAACAAAATACAGATGGCGCTCTTTCAAGGAAGCATCACTCTTCAATAAAGAAAAATAATGTATTGATAAGAGATATTTTAGTGTCTTTATTGATGATTTATAAACTTCTGCCGTAAATGAAATGAGATATCACGATCCTAGACATGTTCTAGGGCAATAAATCTCAGCTACATGCCCTTCAAGTTTTGCATTCTGATAAGTACGGTATATACTAGGTCATCGTGATAATAAAATATGAAAAAGGGGAAATGAATATTAATGGATAATTTGTGCGAAGGGTACAGTGATTTATTGACGCAAAACCTTCACTGTGGTGAAAGTAAGCAAATATGATTTTTTTTTCTTTCGAGAGCTTGAAAGCGCACATGCCTCCAGCAACAATTTACTACATGTGACTCATAAACACACGCTTTACTTCGGGGACCAAATCCACTTTGTCCATTGATCTTCCTGAATGACGAAAGAAATTTCAAAATTTTTTTCAGATAAATGAACAACTATTTGATTAGATAAATTAACGAATTTTTCTTTTGTACTTGTTAAATTTTGTCCAAAATTCGTCTTTGTCGTATTGAGAAAACCACGTGAGTAAAGTATCTGGAATTTTACAGTAAGCACAAAAAAATCTATTTACTCTCCGAGGAGTGCCATTTTGTAAGTGTTTATGTGTAGTATTTAGTGATGATCAATATACACAACAAATGTTTCATAAAATTAAAATTAAATTAAAATAACAATACTGAAATGAATGGTTTTCCCTCTTACAGTGGTGATAAATAATTTTGCATGTTTCGCTTGCTGCCTTTAGAGCGCAAAATCGGCCTATTTTAGTACTGGATATAGATAACAAACAAAGCTCAACAAACTCACCGTCCACGTTTTTGCGATTCACAATGAAGAAACTGAGAAGAGCAATAGTTGAAAGATGGCCCCGCGAAGGAAGAGTGAAACGAACGATTCCACGTCTGTGACTAGCCAGCCAGTCTTCCGTCTTCGCCTCCCTCCACTCGTTTAGTATTACGACCAGGCCGCTCGCAATGAACGCATGAAGCTTTCCTCCCGCACGCGCGCTGCCAATATCTGACGAGGCGGAGCGTGTGCAGGTGCGGCGGCGTGGGTGGGGGAGTGGCGGGGCGGGCCAGTAAATCAGGCGCGCAGCAGCTGTCATGTTCTCCCGGCGCGGCGCCGCAGCCTCGCGAGGAGCACCGGCGGTGGGCGAAGCGAGGCGCGACGCGGCGGGATATTCCCTTCCTCTTTACTATCCTCTTCCCGTACACGTACTTAAAATTGCCTTACATGCACCACAATGCCACACATTTCGTGGGACCAG
This sequence comes from Teleogryllus occipitalis, assembly GCA_011170035.1. Lineage (NCBI taxonomy): Eukaryota > Metazoa > Arthropoda > Insecta > Orthoptera > Gryllidae > Teleogryllus > Teleogryllus occipitalis. The sequence goes on along the minus strand of BLKR01001603.1, from coordinate 176,787 downwards.
TCGGGAGCTCACAGCTTGTCACGGTTGGGGCTATGCCCAGTTCAGGGTGATACCTGGGGGAGAAATCCCCCGCAAGCCGACGTGTAATTCGGAGCGGATCTCACCACCATCAGAGGAACACCGCCACCTCCAGGGATGAAAACATTATCTACACTAATATCTCTAGTGACCATAGCTATTGATGTGCCAGGAAACACTAATAAATCGATCGATCTATCAATCAAGGGTTCTCCGCTTTCTCGGCAATATCCAAGTCTTCACGGCTTAGGGTGTAGTCAGGAGACGAGGGAGACCATAAATTACAGTTATTAGTCCGTGATTAGTTTCATTGAAGCATGGACATGGTAATGTTTGTTGCCCCACTATTACGTGAGATACGACACCAACATACACGTCGGATTGCAGTTTTTTGTTGTTTTTCCCCTCAGATATCTCCGTTACAGGAGTACAGTTCCCTGTGGGATAAGATCTATGGTCCCGACTGGTCTCTCGATAATTGTTATTGTAGTACATGGGCGTGTCTGGGTTCGCGAATAGTGGTCAGACCTCAACACAGAGAAGAGCATGTTCCAACCGCAGCCCTCAAAAGGAATAGTCTTACAAAGCCATTCTCACTCGAGCAAGGTCACACACATGCTTTAATTTCGCGCACCACACTTACGAAAAGAGCCTTTCAACAGTTACGGAACTATCAGTATCAAATCATCTAACTGAAGAATAGGACGAAACACAAAGATTTCTCTAATAAATTACAATGGCATCCTTTGAAACCTACGGAATACGGAGACAGCAACAGCACAGGCAACGGGGCGAACAAGCAGGTCGCACTGCTCCCGCCAGGAGCCGCGAGGATCCACTTGTCAATAGAGGTGAGTGATTTAGAGCACTGACGCCCCAGCACTCCCGGGACATGAGCGAAGGCGACAGCTACAATCCATCCTGACAAAGGGAAGCCTCGCTACCCGGGCTGGTATCACCACCTTACCCCCGAGAGAAACAAAGAATTTTGTAGTCACGGAACAAAAGAACATTCGAGAAACCCAGAACGTTAGGCTCAAAATAAAAATGCGGTCCTTCGCTGCAAGAGCATGGCAAACAACGTGAATTTGAAACCGACGGACAGTAGACTGTTTGATTCAAATTGTAAGAAACATTGTAGATGTTTTTGCTATTTGTAAATAGTTTGTAAATTTTGATTACTATAACAGTTAATCCACACACTATGAAATTTTCGGTTCAATACAATTTATGTCCAGGCGAAGAAAACAAATTACAGACTTGGGGACAGTTACAAGACAAGCCTCCCGCTGCTCGTAAAGATTGATATCTGGATTTTGATGAAAGAATCTCCCATCGTATTAGTATCCTAAGCCTTTGATAAATACAAATAAGACAAATAAGAATAACCCACTTTCGCCAAAATCCAGATACAAACATTTACGAACAGCAGAAGATGTGGGGTGGATTGCAGACTTAATACGGTCCTAAGCCCTTTAATTTCAAAACTTTCGGCTACTTCCGTATGGAAACCGTTGTCGTAATTCTCGACATTCCATTCAAGAACCCTTCCCTTGGAGCCCGGCAAGAGCGTGCTTCCTCACGCAGCATTCAACTCAAACAAATCGCGAGCGCAACCAGAGTCGAACCCACACCTCGACACCGAAGTGCCAGTCTTCTGTGGAGTGCCCCAGGGTTCAAATGCAGGCCCGTGCGGAGGGCACCGAGGTCGCGACGGGCAAGGCGCTAGAGCTGTCCATTGCAGCGCCGCCTGTCGATGCGGGTGGGCGGAGCGGGATGGGGTGGGGTGGGGTGGTAGGGGCGGGGCGGGGGCAGGGGGAGCGTTCTTTGGGCTTATTGACAAAACGACCCGCGGCGCCCGCGACAGCCCCCGGTGAAAGAGTGGACGCTTTCAGCGACCGCCACTATATCCACGTCAAAACATTCTTCCGCACTGGGAGGCGGCCGCCCCGGACCCCGACCCCGACCTCGCCCCCTTCCACCACCCCGCGCAAAGGCCGCGCTTTCACCCCGGCTTCCGACAGGCTGGGGGAGCATTCCTGAAACATGGCCGACCTCCGGAACATGTTCATTAGCGGCTTCTGCCAAGTGCTTCGACAGTGACCCCTAGAGACATTTTTTTTATTTCACAATACCCTACAATCTTCCAGGCTACTCACATTGCACATTTTAGCAACGAATGAAAGCTTTCATAAAACAGTTCTAGATTCCTACACCAAAGAAAAGACGCGTCTGTAACTATTCTGCAGATACTTTACACAAAAATATAGGAAGTATGTAGATACATTTCTAAACTTCCGAAACCCACATCTTTCATCGTAGTACCTGTATAAGGCAAACAGCTGATTTTCTTTCGTTGGTTAACTTCTGCAAATTTGTTCACAACGTTACGGTAACGAGTATGTAAGGAGGTAATTCAAATAACAAAATGTTGGTGATGCATGCTAGAGAAAAGGGTGAATCTATGCTTACGTTTTTATTATCAAAAAACAAAAGTAAATAGCCTACATAAAAGAATTACTCACTTCAGTGTTATTCACAAAAAGTATGAGGAAGCAATAGGATACGAAAAAAGGCGCACACAATCCTTCCCCGAACACCCACCTTGAATACCCTCTCATGACTGAAATGTTGTATTGCATGGAGGAGAGTCTTTTCAACACTGCCCAATACCTTGACCTCAATCAATTACAATGGCCATTCCGAAGAAATCAAAGGAAATCACATCAAATGTTCAAAATATATGACGCAAGTGAGAGGTACATTCATATGATGTTAAAAGCTTCTATACTTCTGTGTAATTCATCATTCGTTATTGGTTTGAAATCACGCACACACGAAAGAACATTCAAGCGAACTTTAATTACGAGATAATTCTCTAAATTAATTTTCATTATGTGCGAACTCCAATACCCGTTATTCTTTGCCGACATTATTTCATGCCCATACATGCAGTAGAAAGGTAATAATGGTTCAACAGAGGAAGCAATAGCACACTGTAATGAAAACAGTGTGTTGCTAATATCCTTCATCTACCCAATCCACTGTGTTTGTAAATCACTTTTACACGCTGGTTGTCCGCATGTTCTAGGGACGCACCATAGCATTTACAGGGTTTCGTTTAAGCTGCTCGGAAGCCCAACCCGCCAGCAATATTGCCCTCTATGTCGGCCTTTCATGCACATTCAATAACAAGAGGGAAGTTGTTTTGAAAAAACGAGACACGTACGAGAATTTCGATCCAAATGCTTTATTACAGAAAGATAATGGCGCAACAAAACCTCTGTGTTTGGCAGGTTTTATCTCCTCACTTTGAAAAGCTTCAGTTAATTTATACTAGTTCTTAATTCCGATTTACTCACAGCCACAACGGCTAAAGAAAATGTAAGAAGAATGCACAAACCTCCTAATAACACAATGCAAAGTGCACGAATCAAATGGACACAGTATCTGCTTACTTTGTACAGCTGCACAGGAATAATCCTCACGAACAGTAGATAGATAAATAACAGAAATAAATTGCAGTTTGAACAAACGTAAAAAAACAAAACGCACTAGTCTAATACTTGTGTGGCGTCTTATTGATACTTACAGAAAATTGTGAACCAAACTCATTAATCTACTTCACCATACTTAAAATTCAATCCCCGCTTTCAATTTACACGAGAAAATACAATAGGATACACATTAATGTGCATTGATCTCCAATTGTAAAGCTAGTCGCAAAATGATACCCCAACCGACCACTGCTTATTGGGCCCCTGCGCTCGTGCGCGAGTCCAATAAGCAGTGGTTCAGAGGAACTCACCATGAGTCACACTGCGTCACGTCACGGACCTCCGTCTCATTTTGCGTCTAGCCTAACGAAAGGGTGAGTGAGTGAGTATTTAGTGTTTCCGTCCGCGTCTACTATTCCGGTCATTAATCTCGATATAGTAGCGTATGTTATAGCCGGGAGGTAGAGCTGTTCGTCCTCCGCTAGAAAGTGAGATTCGGCGCCGACATACAGGCCAACTTGCTTGCTTTCCGCATCCGGCTACCTATCAACAGCGACGCAATGGCCCCAGCCAGGACTACGCTCCCGTTTGGTCTCCCGACTTGTGTGCTGGTGTAGCCCATGTGTCAGTGCAAGGGGCGATGAGACAAAGATAATGAAGGAAATATCACGCGGTTCGTTTCGCTTCGTTTCGTTTCGTCAAAAAGAACGGCACGGTTCGCAGTTAGTCATTCATGCATTCGCGTCATCGCAGAAACCACGGAAAACTACCGATTAGAGAAGCCGACCACTAGAATTCTCTTTCAGACAGGCTATATTCGACGTAGCTATGTACTTAGTGTGAAAAATCTAACTTCGTCGGCACGTAACCCGAAGACCTGACCAGACATTGAAACAGCATCAGTTCACTCAGAGCCATCTCAGGGGTCGGTGTGGGGGGAGGGGCGTGAGGAAGAGGGGTCATCAATGCGAGGGGCCTGCGGGGAGGGGGAGGTGAGAGGTGATGCGTGGTGGAGAAAGGCAAGCGAGGGAGGAGGAGTGAGGGAGGGATGAGGCGAGGAGAGAAAGGGTAAGCAGAGAGGGGGGAGGCCGGGAAGGGTAGGAACAGAGTGGGAAGGAGGATGCTGAGACGAGAGTAATGAGGTGGGGACCGGAGGGTAGAAGCGGGACGGGGAACGATGAGTCGTGGAGGAGCGTCGTGGGGCGAGACGGGGAGGGTAGTGGTGATGCGTGGAGTACGATGAGTCGGAACGTGGAGGTGTGAGGAGGGGAGCGTAGGGGAGAAATGGGAAGGTGAAGCATGCGTCGGAGCGTGGAGGGGGAGGCGGGACGAGGAGGAAAGGAATAAGCCGGAGAGAGGTGCTGAGGCGGAAGCGGAGAGGAGAAGCGAGACGGAAAAGGATGAGCCGGAGCGTAGAGGGGCGAGGCGGGAAGGGGAGGGGATAAGCTGGAAGGAAACGGATGAGGTGGAGCTTGGAGAGGTGAGGCGGGGAGAGAAGGAGGAAAGGAGGGGATGGGGAGGGGATGTAAGAGAGGATGAGAGGGGAAGGAGGAGGAAGAGGAATCAGCCGGAGAGAAGTGGTGAGGCAGGAAGCGGAGAGGAGAAGCGAGACGGAAAAGGATGAGCCGAAGCGTAGAGGGGCGAGGCGGGAAGGGGAGGGGATAAGCTGAAAGGAAACGGATGAGGTGGAGCTTGGCGAGGTGAGGCGGGGAGGAAAGGGGGAGGAGAGGATATAAGAGGAGGGGAGGGGAGGGGGAGGCGGGGTACGCAGGGCAGGTGGACGCATCGCCGCCGCCTCAGCAGTCGCGCACACAGCGGCCCGTGCGGGCGGCGAGCCGCGGCGCTGAGAAATTGAAATGACTTCCCGGGCGACGCGCGGAAAATCGCCTGAAAGCTGCGCCTCCGAGGAAGCGCTGGGCAAGATACGCAGCACTGCATTACTGCAGGAATCGCGCAATATTTTTAGAACACAAGGTTGTTGGGGAGGAAACATCGTGAGGGAGGAGAAAAAATACGTTGCAAATATCTGTCAAACGTATTGTTGGAAAGAAGGCAGGTAAGCTGCGCAGACTTTTATTGTGTGACTTTCTGTCGATATTCACCGTGACAAAGAATGCATGCAACGGTAGAGTTGCTACAGGGTCGCAACAAGAAGTGAGGGGCAGTATCAACACACAAATTTTGCATCTGACGCTTCCACATAAAATAACTATTTCAACACTATTCAGAGTGGTGCAAGATTTGAAAAATTTCTTAAAGGCACGGAATCAAATGACTAGCGCATAACAGTTTGGTAAGTGTGTACAAATATCTGACCTTAAAACAGAAAGAAGTTAGTCCGCGCAGGAATGAGACGAGTTTTTCCAACTTAATTGTTTATTGCTCAGTGTTCTGGGGCGCACATAGAGGGGGGTTCCTTCATGATGCCCCTCCCCTCAGAAATCGATTACCCAAATTCATGAATATAGTTGAAGCTAATTCTCTATAAAAACAAAATTCATCCAATATATCAACTGAACCTGTAATAAATTGTTATAAATAAAAAATAAGAATGCATTTTACATTTAGCTTAAGTGAAATAATATTCCAACAAAACATGAAATGAGCCGGACATTACGCATATAGCCTCCCCCCCCCAAAAAAATCCTATTGCGCCTTGCGCCTCTGCGAGTGTTCGTTCGCAATCTCAATCCTGCGTCTTGAGACTCAAGGAGCCGCAAGGATGCGCGTGACGGCCCACGAGGAATATTCCTTCAATTTCACAAACGCTCGGAGCGCGGGCCGAGAGCAGCGCACCTTGCGGCGACGCCATTCCGCAAATGATCACCCTCCGCACCGGCCCGGCACGGGGGAGGTGGAGGGGGGGCGCTAAAATGATTGAAATCCGACGCGTCGACGGGCGAACAAAGCAGCAGGCGGACGGGGACAAAAACGAAGGCGCCGCCAAATATTCGGAGCTGCCGGCGCGGCGCGGAGGCCCCGGCGCTGACAAGAAGCGGGGGCGGCGAGGACGAAAGCAGCCGTGAAGAGAGCGCGCGGCAAACGCGAACTAACGAGAACAAATGGAGGAGAAATAAAGGAGACGATCGGGAAAGTACGAAGTATCAACTCGGGAGACGGAGGAAATTACCGATAACATGCTGAAAGAGCTAAGAGAGTGGGAACAGATGTTACGCAGAGACTAGATTGAAAAAAGTGCTCATTTGATGCAAACCGAGTGTTTATCTGTTTCCCATGACAGAAAACAAAGGCAAGAACAAAAAAGTAGACATGTCAACGACGAAATAAGATGTTGAGAAAAAGATTGTGTGCGTAAGAAAGCTTGCAACGAGCTGTTTAGGAGAGCGATGACAGAACGAATTTGAGAGAATGTTGTGCGTCGAAACGATGTTGACAACTAAGAAAGTAAATGGAAACCCAAGTATTCGAGCCGACGACATGGTGGAGATAGTCCAATAGCGCCGACGAAAAGCGGAAAAAGTTTGGATGAGAAACACAAGCAAATATATACGAAACAAAAGGGCAGAGTTGACGAAATATAGATGAAAAAAAAACTTGGACAAGCACAAAAACTGTGACACGCAGGCTGTTAGACGCAAGGTCATCCGCGTGGCGGTGGCGGCTGGTGGGGGCGGGTGGCGGGGGGTAGAGGCAGGGTTTGGAGGCGGGCGCGTGGTGGGCCGGGGGATTGCAGCGGCGACAGTAAGTAATGGGCTGACTTAGGCGAACAGCCATCGGCGCCCACGCCGCCGTAAGCCCGCTCCGCCCCACCTTCCCCACTCGCAGCGCCTGCATCGCCCTCCACCCGCCTCCCCTCCTGCCATTAACCCTGTTCCTTGACATCCAAGAGCCAAACTGGTGCACACGGGAGAAGATCCCATTCGCCGTTATTCCCGTGGCCCTCCCTCCCTCCCGCGCCGGGCTCGTATGTCGGTGCGTTCCACACACGCCGCCCCCGCCCCCCGCGCCGCCGTCGCCCATTAGTTCCGCCCGGGCGCGGCTCTGCGTAACGCTGCCACAGGTAGTCTAAACCCGGCGGAATGGGAGGTAGCGTACGGCCCGGCCCCGCCCACGCCGCCACAAAAAAAGAGCTGCGCGGAATAAAAGGAAGGGCGAAGGGCGCCTGACCCAAGCGCCACTTCTCTCGATTACGAGGCCATGCGGGGTTTATGGGCGGCGCATGCGCACTGCCTCATTTGCATCGGCGATAAACAGCGCGCTCTGGCGGCCCCGCGCGAGCGCACGCGTGATGGCGCGGCCTGGAGCGCGTGGGAAACCCTTCCGCGCCTCCTAAACACTCGCTTCCAGCGCCCGGCGGCGGAGAGCAATGCGCGGAGACAATGGGCGCGGGCCGGCGCCAAGGCGTTGCACACGGCCACACAAGCACCTCCGCCCGAACCACTTCCTTGCGCTCCAATTGGGCCGTTCCCTTCTCTACTTTCCGTCAACTCCTCCAGTACGGGACTCACTATTTAGTGTTTCCGAGTAGTGTGTGTGTGTGTGCGCAAGAGGAAAGAAGAAGGCAAGAATGGGGAAGGAATGGCCAGACGCGGTCCGTCGTCCGTTGTTAGGGTATTGCTCCGGCATTGGCGAGTTATTGATAGGAGAAACCACTAAAGCTATCTATCACAGTAGCACTTCTAAAATTCTTCTTCATACAGCGGCTGAAATCCGACAGTGACGGGGTTCAAGTTCTACAACCTCCCGGTTGTTGACTCTCATCCATCCCAGCTGGTCTGCTATTATGATTGTTGAGAATAATGAAATCGAACCAAACATTTGAAGTCGAAATTTCGACGGTAAAGTCAATTTTGAATGTTCCTTACACAGATTTCCTATTAACCGAGACGTCTGTATGGACGAGTAAATGAGAATGAGTCAAGCATAACTAGGGCAGACCTGAAGCTCTTGAACTCTGCCTTGATATACACGTCACGAGAACGGTCTGTTACTTTTTTTCCACACGTCTTTAAGATTAGTGGTGACGAGAACATACAATATCCGATCTGTGCCAAAATTGTGAAAATCGCCTCTTCAGTCTACAGAATAGAATCTGGAAGAATGGAACAAAGCGTTACGCTGGTTTCCTTGACCCCACCATACACATACCCTGGTTCTTAAGAGTTCCAAATGACGAAAGAAATTCTACGCTTAAATGAAATTTGCTACACACCGTAAAATTCTTCAGTTTCACCTAACGTACGACAGCAGAGACGGCTCGACCCTCAGACCGACCTTTCTGTTCCAACTCCCCTCCCGATCAAACACAATAGATCATTCACTTAGATACAATGTGCGCGGAGGCAGACACTACTTAATAAATTAAATTAAATGAAACGACTCTAAATCAATCGCGCTGTTCGATTTTATCTAACCTACGGTTACGAAGACGGTTGAATCGGCCGGCACCAATTGTAACATCTAGACATCCTGCCCTCAATGGCATTGGATCTTGCTACACTAATTTATTACTGACATTTGTGATACTATTGAAATAATTAGTAACTAAATTCTTGCATTTCCAAATTCCACATTTTAGAAAAATCAGCTGAGGAAAAGCTAAGGTATGCCAAGCAACCCGTTGTTTTATCGTTCTCGGTCAAATCCTAGAATATTTATTTACGAGACTATGTAATTTAAATGCACTCAGGCCTGCATCATTCAGTAAACATATCAGAAAAAAAGGTAACTGTGATCACAGATTATATATTTTAAATTAAATCTAAATGTCATCGTTATTGTCGTCGTTGACCCCAATTTATTTTATTGAAACTATCGATCCCCGACAAAAGTCAGATCGTTCCCAGAGGTTGATATGGACCACCTTTGGAATGACTGGTTTAAATAATGCCCATTTGGCACTGGGGTGTCAATTTTAACGAATCAAGTACTTTATAATAATATTTGACGATGGAATATCGCACAACGCCATTCTGTACAAATTCCAAAAACTATAATTTTTGTTTACAAGTTTTATATCTGTCTATTCGTCCACGGAATTTTAGAATGCTCTTTTCTAATAATTCTTATATCTTACACATATCACTGGTTCGTAATGACTACAGGCCGGACTTTTAGGGTCAAACATCAGCTAATTTAGGTGTTAAAAATATGAAAAATAGGTGCATGTTGAAGTGCAAAAAATAAAAATTGGTTCATGTTTAAGTACAAATATATTAAATATATCATAATACGACATATCCGCATGAAATGTTGCAGGTAAACAGTTAAGTTATATACAAACTAATTTTTTTCAAGCACGTTCACGTGATCATATCACCGTTCTCTGAGCCATAAACAGAAAGGACTTATATTGAATTACATCTCAATGGTACTTTACACACAATTGTACATCTCAACGGTAAGAAATTGAAATTTAAACGCTTATCTGTCAGAAAGTTTTCATAATAAAAAAATGATATTTCTACGTCCACTGGCACCAGTGGGGAAAACTTTACAGCTATCGTTTCTTCTAATGGCAAATCATCAGGGCTGGTAACCTTTAAAATATCTGGATTTTTGGTCACACATTTTTCCAAATTCTGAGGAGCAAAGCCTTCGAAACTATTCTTTGCTTCTGTGTTCTGTTGCCCCCATCCCATAACGCGATAAGACCTGTAAAAAGTATTTGTTAGTTTTCGAGCGAGTTACGCATTGGCTCTGAGAAATATGAAAGGTCGTGACTGAAATTACTTCTGCTTCACAAACACCCGCTTTTCCTTGATTCCAAGAAGCAAGGGGGGGGGGAAGTTTGACAATATTCATGGCGAAGGTCCGCAGGTCGTAAAAGCGCGGTAGTAATACATTGTTTTTTGAGAAAGATGATTCTAGTAAATATAATGCAAAGGGAAATGTTTCAAAAGTTTAAATATATTAAAATGTAACTACGAGTAAATATGTAGTTTTAGATAAAACAAGTGAAAATATGTATTATATCAAAATATGTAAAAATATGTAAAATAAAAATAGTTTCAATTCATTCGAAATATCTTGTAAACTCTGAAACATTGTATTCAATGCGGATATCTTGTTTCTGTAAAAATATGTATTTACGTGAGAATCCGTTCCCTAGCAATGACAGACTTTAAATAACCAAAGTGAATAAAATGACAACGATTAGGTCAGCAAATGTTTTCAAAAATGAGAACGGAGTATGTTTTTAATGCGAGCGCAGAAAACTGGCGCTTATCGACGAGAAGAGGCCTGCCTGCGCCGAAGCATCCGCCGCCCAGCGCAACGAATCCCTGGCGCGCCCGTTAGCAGCCGCGGCGACAAAAAGTCACCGCAGGCGTCGCTCGAACCCGCCCCTCCCCACCGCGCCCCGCCCCGCCCCGCCCGCCCCGCTCCGCCCGCCTCGCCCGCCCCGCCGCCCTCAGCCCCACCCACCCCCCTCAGCCCCACCCCGCCCCCCTCAGCCCCGCCCCGCCCCTCACCTCCCCATCCTCCCTGGAACACACCGCATCGCCCGTGCGCTCGGCCGCGGCTGCCCGTGTCTCCCCCCCTCCCCGTGCGGACACGCGTGCGCGCCAAATATTTGCTGTCGGCCGCTGCGGTGGCGCTCGCACGTGCTTTGTCCGGGGGCGCGTGAAGCCGCGCCGCGCCGCGCCGCGCAGAGGGGGCGGGGCGGGGCGCCGACAACCGCTCCACACCGCGTCGCCTCGCCTCGCGTCGCGTTTAGCCCAGATGCCGCATTTCCAAAATCTCTGCAAGGACGCGTGCGCCCGCCCCTCGGATAACGGCGTCACACTATCGTTGCTTCAATGGCTCCACATGTTTAGAACGAATCCAAAGCCAATGTGTTTTTATGCGCACCTGTTCGTATGCCTTCAGAAATGTGATAAATGAAATAAAATAAAGGTGTGTTCAGATATTTTTCACTCGTTAGTGAAACGAGCTCTCTTGTATCTCTATTCCCGACGCGAAACTAAATAGTTCTGTTTGCAAATTACTATCGCTAGAAAAATTAATCAGACGAAGAGACCAATGCCTCATTCGGGAAAGGCGTCAATTGTGTTCTGCACACATGGTGCGGGAACAAGAGGTGATCATGTAGGGAGCATTTTGGGGGAACATTTGGGGATCATATGGGGGCAACATATGTGAGAATATGCAGTTGAGCATGCAAAAACTTGAGGTATTATGTAAAGGATCTTAAAGGGAACATGAGGGGTAACAGGGCGGGAAACATTTGGAAAAGAGACTGAAAGAATGCTAGGGAACGAGATGAACTTGCGGGGAAACATGTGGAGACCAAGAGACGTATATGTGGGAACACATGCAGCGAAACATGGCGGGAAAGGAATTAACCCCGGCTTATATTTCTTTATGCAGTATTCAACAAAATAAGGTGTTTTTTATACCTTCCTTTACATTTAGTTTTTCTTGGTACAACCGTCTTGACGGGCCTATCATACATTAGCAGCCAATATAGGGGCTGGGCGATCGTAGGTCGAAGACGATCCAGAACGACCTTTACTTTTAAAACAATGACCTATAAAGGGTGGAATGTTCGCACAGATCCGTGTGTTAATTTAATATATTTTTTTAATTGCATGAATACAAAAATAAAATAAAAACTACTGATGTTTTGTTTCTGCTTTAATTTTTGCTCAAGCAGGTACAAAGTGCCTCGTGCAACTGCCTTCATTGACAGTGTTCATATTTCTACCACGATAGAAATAGATTCACGATAAAGAAAGGTAGTTTCCGCCTGTAAACGGCCTATTAACATGCGAGGGAGAATCGTAAAATAAGGTTCGCCAGGGAGTGGGGAGGTTGGAAAGTTATATGCATGTAAGACAAATAATATTTCGTGAACATGAAAAACACGACCTCCTTTATTTTTCGACATACGAACCGAAAACGGTGATGCATTGTAAAAGTTTCAAAAATTCATCCGCACGAATGTGTGTCCAGCATACGAAAACCTCCTTCGTCGCAGAGTGCCCGTCTCCGACAGCCTTCTTCAGTGCTAATTCCATCCATCAGCCGGATAACCGGCTCGCCAGTGGCTGGTGATGTCCACACAAGCCCTCGCTGAACTGGAGACTGATGCCGAACCATCTGCGTCGACATGGGATTTACACCATCTACACTTCCACGAGACGGTTGTGGATATCCGCACACGATGTGCTTTGAGGTCATTCACAGCGCACAATCACGCTCACTTCTACCGCCCACCAAGGTCTTAAAGACCGGGACAAGACTGCCCCGCAACGCCGTGCTTTCTGCAACATATCAATTTGCAAGATCGCCACCGCGAGCGTACGTCACTTAATGACGCAGGGTTGGCTGCGGAACACTTCCACGTATGCCCTTGCTGTACTACGTGTTGATCGCGCGGGGAAACTTATTTCCCCCGCAGTCGATGCGTGACCGAAGAGGCGGATTCAGGGTTGCCAACCCTCCGGCCGAGAAGCGTCGGCGCGGTGTCCTCTCTAATCGCAGACTCTCGGCCCCGGCCCCGACCCCGCCTCGCCCCGCCCCCGCGCCCAGGCCACGCAGCCATTAATTTTCAGGCAAGTTCTCTAGTCACTTTCTTGCGAGCTCCGTACAAAAGATAATGAGGTGTTGTATACCGTCATGTTAAATTGCCTCGCAGAGGAAGCCCTGCCGGCCCAAGTTGCAGATAACGCGAGCTGACAAAAAAGAACTTTGTCTTGCGATAAGTGTGTTCTTCTTACTCTCTACGAACAAAAATATTTTATAGAAACAGTCAAACCTGGACAAATGGGGTCTGGATAAGTCATAACTTTTATTAGTGAGACTATGTTTATTAGTGAGACTGTGACACAATTCCCGCAACTTTTTACGAAAAAAACGACTATAACTCAGAAAGTAAAACCTATTTAAATGAGAATGCTTTTCCGTCCATTCTTTTCTCGGTGTTTGCTAACAAAAGATTTGCCATTCTTGGGTTTCACCGAAGGATAGCATTTTCCGACGTTTTGAATGTTTCTATACGTTCATTTATTACGAAGGTTTACTAACCGAAAATTCTCTTTAAGACAAGAAAGCAGGATGCGAAAAAAAATTTCAGTTCGTTGTACCCACGCCATAAATGTTCAAGCAAATGAAATTCTTTGGCGAGTGAAAAATTAAAGTTCCTGTGTGAACATGATAAAGGCGAGACACAACATGAACTTCGTAAAGAACTTAATGTGACAAATGATTCTTTTTCGCATTAATACTTTACTTTTAAAGGGAATAATAAAATGTATTATATAAAATACTGTTTATAAACGATTTCTTGTAAAAGTATGCATATCTCTTAATTGAGAAAAACAGTTCTTGAACTTGTATAGGTGAGAAACTGGGTATGAGGAACACCTCTTAAAAGAGAAAAAACTTTTTACTTTCTCGCATACGTACGTTTATACGGAATAATATAAGTAGGATAGAAAAAGTTATGTAATGCTGCGCGAAAAAACGGCGGATTTTCGACAAAACAATTCATTGCCGGGCCCTGATAACGAAAATGTGGATAAATCCAGTTACTAAATTAAGAAAAAAATGCTGTAACACATTTAGCCAGAATTCCTGTTTCGTGGGTCCTTGATACCGAAAAGACAATTGACGCCAAAACGTCCGTCCGTTCATCTGCCTGTCCGTCCGTCTGTGAACATTACTAGCGCCTAAACCGTCGCACAAGATTTTCCAAATTGAAGAAACGTCTCTCCATCTGGCTCTAGATGAAGCTTTGAAATTTTGAAAAACATTCTTTAAAATTTGGAGGTACATGAAGCTCCTGAGACATTTTCTAAAATTTCCCAAAAACGGCTCTAATTTTAAAAAATTACAAAAACGAGATTTTCCCAAAAACGGCTCCAAATTTTTTCTTTAAACTTTTGGTAGGGATAGTGCTAAATGCAGTCTATAAGAAGACATAAACGTCATACTGCTCTATGCTTTTGTTGTTGTTGTTGTTTTCAAGAATTTAAAAAAATTCTTTGACGTATCTCTCACGTCGGTAGCATTTTCATTGCCGGCAATTTGTACTCATTATTGTATTTAAGAGTATATGTTCTTTAAAAATTGCCATATAAAATTTCTCGATAACTCAACATTTTTCTGTGAAAATTAGCTCGAATTTCCACATTAGAGAAACGCTCGAAAGCCATTTTCTCAAAAATGGTTACAAATTTTTTCTTCAAACGTTCCCAAAAGGTAGTGCAAATTGCACTGTTCAATGGGACGTAAAGTTCATTTTGTTGTATTCTTTTGTTTTTTCAAAAATTACACTAATAGAATTCCCTAAAATATATCTCACGCCGTTAAATGCACATTTCGAGCAATTTGTATACATTATTGCAATTGTAAGAGGAAATGCTTCAAATGATTTCAAATAAGGTTTTTTGAATACTCAAGAGATTCCCACGAAAAGAGCTTAAAATTTTGCATTTACATTATCGGTTAAACGCAATTTTCTTAAAAACAGGTCCTAAGTTTTCAATGAAAATTGCCATTTAGGACGAGGTTTTACTCTTTTTTAATATTCTTAAAGTAATATTTCGGTTCTACTATTACGAAACCGAAAAAATGAGAAAATTTTTAAAAAAATGTGGTTTGGGCGGCGAGAGATGGCAGCTGGTAAGAGGATGGGGCAAGACCGTAAAGGCAATCGACACGAACGAAATTAGAAAACTTTACTACGAGAACGTCAGTGCCATTCTTTAGCACCACTAGCTGGCTTTGAAGTGCCAAATGCCTTTTGAGTACTATCAAGTTCGTTGTAACAATAATTATTACCTTCTGCGAATATTTTTGTTTCAAAATAGCACAGAAGAAAAAAAATCGTAAGCGACTTACCTACCTTTTGATTAAAATACGAAAACTGTTATATTAAGAAAATTAAAATACCATAACCCATCTTGAACGCGTCTTTCATCCACAGGCGCTATTCCCTTAGTAGTGAGACATTTTTTGCCATTTAAAGGCACCCGATTATTTCCTCTGCTTCAATAACAGAGTAAGCGAGCCGTCACCTTTAAACGATTTAGTGAAAATGTCTCACGCCACACAGATGCAAACGCATTATATTAATTTGCGACTGCACCTCCAGCGAATTTACCGAAACGCCGAACAAATAAGCTTCCTCAATGAGCAGCGAAACGCACGAATGAACACGTGTAAAAATTCAATTATAAATATATTGGTTCAAAGGGAGCCAAATGCGATATCAGCAAACAAGATCCGCACTATTTTAACAAATTCGCCCTTTTTTTAGTTTTCCTATTGTCATACGTTCCGCATTGAGAATAACAAACGTGAGTAATTCCAGAAAAGCTAATGAAACACGTTTGAATGCACGGAGATCAATTAGGAGACATTCCACTGGCACAAGGCCACAGATATATGAAACAAACTAATTTAGAAAAGTAATACTAAAAACGCCAGTATCCACCTTGTTTGCAAATAGTAGGTGTGAACAAAATCAGATAAAACCTTAATACTTTTTTTGCAACGAATTCACTATATTTACAACTCTCATATTCGAGCAAAAAGAATGAATACATGAGTATGTTTTGGGGTAAAATTTGTCTCGTCCACTGTTTCTATGGGGCAAATTAAAAAAGTGAGATTAATTGATAGGCATATCATTTTACTAATTTCTAAACATCGTTCTACAAGTGAAACTCGCCATTTGTATGTTTTAACACACACTTCAAAATGTAATATTACTTTTAAGAGGAAAGAAAAGTTGTTGGATTTTTCCTGTAAATTTTCAATGTTCTGTGACTTAGTTCAAAAACATTACATTACACACATATGTTTTTGGAACCTTTTTACCGAAAACGAATTCTCTGCAATGACAGCCATGAAAGATCTAAACTGAATAAACCAAAGGACGTGTTGTTTCCAAAATAAAAGGCGAAGAACATCACAAGATCCACTCACCACATGCAGCTATCAAGCGAGTGAGTTCAGCACAGCTGCTTAGCACGGAGTAACGAGTGTAGGAGGCGAATGTCATAGATGCTTCAGACTGATTAATAAGTGCTAAAGAGTGCACCAACTACCAAACTATTAGCCCCGTAAGTTATATCCGGTATTCCTCCCCCGCTGCAACAAGAGTTCCGGCGCAGGTTTTAGGAGGATTTTCCCCTTGAGGCATTTTGTAAAAATATTGCATCTGTAATTTCAACTACATCTTTATCGTGTTATTTCCGTTAGGTCACCGTTGAAAATTGTCACTTTCCAACTCTTCTCGCTTACCTTCCACGATGGCGGCCGGCGTCTCGTCAGGCTTTTCAAGCGAAGTGCCCGTGCTGTGGTCACGTGGTTCGTGACGTATCTGATGCTGCATAAAACATGTAAAATCGGTGCCCCCGACTAGCTCACCCATGTCTTTTCATCATAGTAAGTGCAAGTGTGTGTGTGTGTGTGTGTGTGTGTGTGTGTGTGTGTGTGTGTGTGTGTGTAAAGGGAGAGGGGAAGGCAAGGATGAGGAAGGAATGGTCGAGCGGTCGCACCCGTTTATTAGGATATTGCTTCCGATTGATTGAATGATTTTTTCGTGTTTCCGGGCGCGTCAACTGCTTTGCTCATTAGTACCGTTAGTGTAGTGTATGTTTTTTCCTTCGGGAGATGGCGGTGATCTTCTCCCGCTGGATGGTGGAATCCGGCGCCGACCTATTTTCGGCTAGTGCAATTTCCCCTAACCAGGACTCTCCCACAAGCGGGGCAGCGCCCCAGTCGGGAGAAACTCTAAGCTCCCGACTGGTCACCCGGAATATGTGACAGAGAAGTGCATGTTAGTGTAAATGTGTGTGTGTGTGAGTGTGTGTGTAAAGGAAGAGGATAGGAAAGGAAGAGGAAGGACAGATCGCGCGCGGTCCGTGGCCCGTTTGTTAGAGTACTGCTCCGGCATTTGCCTGGTGTTAATCGGAGAAACCACGGAAAACTACCGATCAGAGCAGCTGGCCGCTAGTATTCTCCTCCAGACAGCGACTGAATTTGACCTAGCAGTGACATCAGTTGATGCATGGAGCTACCGCTGCCGGTGTATTGCTTCTGCATTCGCCAGGTACTGATCAGAGCAAGCACGGTAGACAGAGAAACTGACCGCTAGAATCCCCTCCAGGCAACTCTATGTACGCAGCCATTGTGGGAAATCCACCCCCGCGACGCTGAAGAGGCACTTTACACGCCGCCCGAGCCATCCCAGCCGGTGAGAGCTTGCGCCTCCGCCCCTGTCCCCCGCGCCGGCGCGGCCGGGGCTGTCTATTTGCCCCGCCGCAACTCACTTCCTCCGCTATTCGGGGCGCCCGCAGCATCCCTGAGGAAGGCGCTGACGTTAACGAGCCACTCGCTGACTCGCGCACGGCTGAGCGCGCGCCTTCGCGGCTGCACCCGGGCGATTGCCGCCGGCGACGAAGCAACGCGCCTGCCCCACGCACAACAGCTCCCTCCAATGATGGAACTCATCTACACGCTTCGATGTGTTTCCGCTGCAGCATCTCTGACCGGGAGGTCCGAGGTTTCGAGTCCCGACAGTAGCGATTTTAACACTAGCTATATAGCTGGCTGGATCTCATGCACGGTCTGGAGGAAGATTCTAGCGTCCTGCTGCGCTGATTGGTACTTTTCAATGATACCTTCGATTAATACCAGATGAATGCTGGACCAGTACCCTAGCAAACCAGCATGGAACGTTCGCGATCTTCCTTTCCTTATTCTTGTCTCCTCCTCTCCCCTTATACATACACAGAACGCCCCCCCTCACACACACACACACACACAATACTTCTGGAATGATTTGTATGGAGGCCGAAGGCTAGAATTTTCTGAGGTGGTAGTTGTCCTGAGATGTCGAGGGAGCTTTTCGAAGGTTCAAGAAAAACAAAGTGGCAGTGAAGCTCTGTAACATGTGCAAATGTGGTGCTGTTTAAAGAGGAGCAATTCTCAAACAAGAATGTGTATTTTACGAAAAGAAAATTAATAATAAATGCCGCTTTAAAATTAGTATTTGCATGTTCATTTCAAGCAATTTTAAAAGACGCCGACAAACTGCAAACGTAGAGACGAAAGCACCGCCGTTGACTGTACTGAAATGAAATAAAATTAGAAAATGTATAAAAAAAAGAAAGGAAGAATAGAAAAAAAAATTAAAATCCCATCAACCTTTGAACTGAATAGTCCGATAAATTGTTACTATCTAAATATTAATATTTGGTATTGCGCTTATGAAGAGATTGGTCAATTCTTTAGTTTACTCTCTTTACTGCATTTCACATTAGCCTAATGCATTTCTTTTTTATATACGAGTTAGAACCCGCTCTAGCAAAACATTCTCCCTTCGTCATCATCTCGCTGCGCAGTCCAAAACAACCCTCGAGGACACAATGGACACCGCTGGAGTTGTTTTCCTGCACGGAGTGCCGGCTAACAAGGCGGTGAGTGACGGCACACGCGCGTTGCAGCCGTTCCCTTAATACGCGCAGATCGGCGCAGACGGCTGAGCGAAAGTTTGCGCTTCAGTTGGCGGAAAGTTACGGAATCTGGCAACTTAATTAAACTTAATGTAAACAACGCGCGCCAATGGTAGCGGGCAGGGTGAGGCGGAGGGTGGGGTGGGGTGGGGTGGGGTGGCGTGGGATTGGGGGAGGGCGCATCGCTCGCTGTCCTCACGCCCTCACCCCACTCCCCTCCCCTCCCCATTCACTCGAGACGATGACTGCGTATTTCCGGTCCTTCTTTTTTTACTACATTAGACACCAGAAAAATAATGTATCGAACATTTAAAACACAGTATGAATGATCAATATTTTCTACCAGAAAAACATTGTTTACAACACAATACTTTACCTCAAACGTTTCGGTCATGAATTGTGTTCTTTGACCGAAACGTAATGTAAAGTGTTGGGGGTTATGGTGTTGTGAAGTAAAGAGTTGGCATATAGTATATGATGTTGTGATATAAAGTGCTGCGATATACAATGCGATACAAAGTGTTAAAGTGTTGTAAAATCTGTACGTGTCTGTTAATAAATATTGGTCTTTGGAACTGTTTTTAAGTTCTATAACAAAGTACATAATAATAATAATAATAATAATAATGTTAGATTTCACATTAAAAGATCACTGTATAACAGTGATTTTTTAAATTAATTTGTATTTTAATCATATTAATTCATATATTCATTTGAACAGAAAGTTCTGCAACATATCGCCCTAGCAACAGCCTTGAAACGTTGCAATCGTTTCCAAGTTTCCTGTTTTGAAAAATGGTCCTAGCTTACCGTTGAAGGCGCTTGCTGTTAGGTTGCTTCATTCATTCATTGGCTGATTGATTGATTGTTAGTGATTCCGGCGTCAACTAATGAGGTCATTAGTTCCGTAAGTGTAGAGCATGTTTTTTCATCGGGAGGTGACGGTGATCTTCCCTCACTGGATGGCGAGATCCGGCGCCGACCTACCGTCGACTAGCGGGGTTTTCCCCAACCAGGTATCTCCCTCCAGTGGGGCACCACCCCAGCCGGGACAATCTCTAAGACCCCGACCGGTCTCCCAGCATGTGTGGTAGTGCAGTGGATGTTAGTGTAGGTGTGTGTGTAAGGGGTGAGGATAGATCAAGGAAAGGGAAGGGGAAAGAAGGGAAGCGAAAGGAAGAAAAGATCGCGCGCGGTCCGTGGCCCGTTTGTTAGGGTACTGCTCCGGCATTCGCCTGATGTTCGGAGAAACCGCGGAAAACTACCGATCAGAGCAGCCGGCCGCTAGAATTCTCCTCCAGACAGCGACTAAATTCGAGCCAGCTGATTGCTGTTGGGGAGAAGAAACTTTCGTTTAGCTCAAAATGTCGGTACTTCTGAAATTCACATTATAGTAATAATAATAATTTATTCGGTAATAAAGACAGCGACTTGGGACAGAAAGTGCGCCGTCTAAGCTATAAAAGGGCATAGAAAGCTAGCGTTTGAAAGCCTCCGGCATGCGGCAGTTTACATCGAAACACAATAATGATGTAATCGAACTACAAGCCCGCGGGATTTGGCAATTTGCAGAAATTTATAGAAGGCCTTCTGTTTGCATGGTGGCTGATCAATATCAATCCAATTCCCCGATAACACAAAAGGTCATCAATCAGATTACCTTCCGGAACGCTGGCCACATCCATTAACATCGATCACAGTCGTCGCAGCTCATTTGAAGCGCGTCTTTGAAGACGCCATCCGACTTTTCGGGTGCAGGGGATGGGGCAAAGGGCGAAGGGCGTGGCATGCAGGCGGTCTCAATCGCCGGACCCAGCGCTTAAAGGCGCTACTCCGCGTAAGGCACGACACACTACATTTCGAAATGAATCCATAGCGCGGTAATTAGCTAATGCGGCGGCATCTGCCGGCGATGGAGGCGAGCGGGGCCCGGTGCGCGCGCCCGTCCAAGGAAACAAATGAACCGCTGCCGGCGCGGGAGCCGGCGTATTTTCGAAGAACCATCTATTTAAGGAAAAGCAGGGGAGGAGGGGCTTGCAGCTAAATTGAGTCCGTTAGTCCGCGAAGAACCATCGCCGGCGGCGCGGGCGGGCGCGGGCGGGCGCGGGCGGGCGCGGGCGGGCGCGGGCGGGCGCGGGCGGGCGCGGGCGGGCGCGGGCGGGCGCGGGCGGGCGCGGGCGGGCGCGGGCGGGCGGGCGCGGGCGGGTGAATGCGAGCGGGCGCGGGCGGGCGGGGGTGGGCAGGGGCCCGGGTAGGGTTTGGGCGGGGGCGGGCGCCGAAAACAGGAAGAGGCGGCGCGGCGGCAGGAGCGAGAACAACACACAATGAAAGACGAGGGAAAGGAGACGCAAGGAAGGTGAGTACAAGAAAAAACAGTAAGGAAAGATACGAAAATAAAATACAGAGGGCAGAAATAAAGAATGGCGTAGAGAGACCAAGTAGGTTGATTTGATAGCTTATTTCTGATTCCAGATGCGTTATTTCTTGCGTCCTTCAGTCTCGCGGGTGTAGTGCATGTTATTCACGGGAGGTGACGGGGTTCCTCCAACGCTGCAGCGTGAGAACCGATGCTGCTGCACACGTCAGCTTGTGGGATTCCCTCTTCAGGAATCTCCGTCCTAGCCGGGACAAATTCTGAGCTCCCGACACGTCGGTAGTTTAATGCATGTAAGTGTGTGTGTGTGTGTGTGTGTGTGTGTGTGTGTGTACCGAGGGAGGAGGGGCAAGGAAAATAAAGGAAAGATCACGCATGTCCGTGTCCCGTTAATCAAGGTACTGCTCCGGCATTTGCTTGGTATTGATCGAAGAAACCACGGAAAATTA
This sequence comes from Teleogryllus occipitalis, assembly GCA_011170035.1. Taxonomy (NCBI): domain Eukaryota; kingdom Metazoa; phylum Arthropoda; class Insecta; order Orthoptera; family Gryllidae; genus Teleogryllus; species Teleogryllus occipitalis. Next base: position 155,018 of record BLKR01001603.1, on the reverse strand, counting down.
CCACTAAGAGCATCCGGCTGTTAGAATTCTCCAGACCCGGGCCTATCTCCCTGCCACAGGGCGAAGAGATGCAGTATGGAACGATTGGAAGCTGAGAGACAATGTGAGAAATTTCCAAACACCCAAAAAAGATGCGATAGAAAAACGGAAGCGGACGACGTACGTGGAGGTCAAGGACACGAAGACGAACGCAAAGGAACGGCGAAGGAGCAGGAGATGGGGGGGGGGGGGAGGGGGAGAGAGGCGAGCGACGCCGCGCGGATTAATTAAGAAATTACGCGGGGCACGTCAACACGAGAGCGCCGCCGCCCGCGCTTGAGGCTGCGCCGAGGAAGAGGGTGGGGCGTGGGGGTGGGGAGCGAACAGTGGCGCGCGAGCCGCGGCCCAATCGATGGCGCCTCAATGGCCCACAACTTACGAGCACAAGGCAGCCCCCCCCCCCCCCGCCGGCGCGGCGAAACACAATCCAGCAGACCTACGGTTGCCATCCGTCCCCGTTTTGTAGGCAAGGGCCCTGGTTACTGTGAATGACCCACGGCCCTTCACGACACGCTTATTGTCCCTAAATTTCTGCTTCTCTCAGTCATCATGCATTTATGATAGTCTTCCTAAACCTGTCTCAAATAATGCATAACCATTAGTATTTTGTCAATAGGGATCAATTTAAAATTCAAAGCTTGGCCTCTCTACAATTGTTTAAATCGGATTGCAATGCGACGGAAATGGCTTGCCTTTCCAGACATCTGAATTCATCTCTCGAAATAAGACACTGCATTATCTTATAATGCTTAAATTTGGGGTAAGCTCATTTTCAAGACCGTTTACAACAGATAATTCGCAAAACTAGACTTGAAAAGGCCCTTAGCTTTGGACACAGAAAAAAAATCCCGGAAAAGCGCAACTTTTATTTAAATACACCTTGATGATTTCAACAGATAATTATGCCAATGACCAAAAATGTTGAAAACTCCCCCATAAAACATCACTGGGAGGCGGATTTTAATGAATTGTCTTTTTTTTCTTTTCACTGTAGAATAATGCCGCTTAGTATAGACATTCATTTTATGTTATGACAAAAGGAAATGACCTTTTTTATGTCAATTTTTTTGAATTTTTATCGATTTCGGCTAATAAGTTTTTTTTTGCTTTTCCGCCATTTTAATGCATTTCTCACAGATTTAATCGATTTTAATGTCATTTTATAGGTACTTGATCCAAATAATATTTACGAGATGCAACAAATGTTCTCCACAGAATTCCTGAGAAGCCTATTCGATTTCTTCGCTCATACATAGCAATGCCAACCAATGCAAATAAAGAAATATTTTCTTGTAAAGAACTGTCTAAACCAAAAGTTTACAAGCTGAGTTTACTTAAACAAAAGAGAGAAGCGTCAATTACATAAGTTACTTATCAAAAAAATCAATTAGTAAGTGATGACATAAACAAATTAGTAAGTCATGAAGACATTACTTCCCACGAAAAGTAAAAACAGGTATGAGGTACAACATGCATACATATTGGGGAAAAACTACTATCTTCTGACACAGTTTTGGTATAGATACTTTTTAGAACTGGTAAACACAACTGACGTTTACATTTTTTACATGCGTAATCCTAAGACCAAATGTTTTACATGCAAAACATTCAATACATTCACGTTAAATATTTTGTTGTTCCATACGTCAGCTAGTATTTACTTACCCAATTTAGTTTTATTGAATTGTTGTTAATATGTAATTGTAGGTACGTAATATGTGATGTACTTTTTTGTTCATGTTTCATGGCCGACTGCAAATACCTTTGCTACGTGTGTGTTATAGTTTCTTAATTACACGATTTCGCTCCTTTTCTGAATTCTGGTTGGTAGGTGTGAGATTTTAATTGCACTGTGAAATTTTAATTGCACGCATGCTATTAACATAGAGATAATCAACGATTTTGCATGGAATTAATGAGCATATTCAGCTAACTACACGATAAATATTATTAAAGTGAATATGTTTAGTTAAATGTGCTTTTACTTTTAGTTTTCCTCTTTAATTGTATAAAATATAAGTGTTCTTTAAAGCAATGTCTGTGTTTTAGTGCCCCACCATATAACTTGTGGTTCAAACCCAAAGCAGACAACAACAAACGAAGTATCAAGGGCATCTAATGCAACTTCTGTCAATTCCATTCCGAGCACAAGTCACGAGTGATGATGCACCATTTAAAAGAACAGATGTCTTTTTGACCTGGTCATATAGTTGACGAGATGATGTTTACGACTTGGCCAGTTTTTTATACCAATGACAATTTTTTTTATAAAAATGCTTATGATGTGGTGTCAACAAACCTGGATTTTTAAAAAGCCCCCAAATAGAGTTGAAACGTCACACGCAAAAAAAATTGTTTTCAAAAATACTGAGTCTGTTTCATTAAGGCCAAGAAACCATTGAAAGAAAATAAACAAGATAACAGAAATTAATATATTCATTAAAATTCGTTTCAATTCCCCAGGAATTCGAGTTCGATAATATAGATGGGGGAGCATCGATTTTGGAGAAAATCATCTGCATGGCTCAGGCTACAGCATCACACACACACACACACACACACACACACACACACACACACACACACACACACACACACACACACACACACACTAACAGACGCTTTGGCGTCTGCCATTTTTCGGGGTCAAGGATCCACAACCTGTATTCTGAGTACATATGACAGATGCGGTAATTTACAACAAAAAGGAACAAAATTTAACTATTTTTTCGGTATCAGTTTTTCTGTTCAAAAACCGCCTTTTTTGCTGAAGCACATCACTTGCTATATACTACGTACGGAAGTCGTAATAAAGGGGAAGGGCGAGGGGAACGGAGGGGACGGGAAGGGGATGGGAGGGGAGGGAGTTGGGAGACAACGGGTGGAGTAGCGCAGTAGTAGTAACGGCTGACGGTTATTGCGGGTGGGGCGGGAGGGTCCGCAGCAGATGTGCAGTGGACACCGCCGTCCTCCTGCAGCACCGTCTATTCATGACACAATCACACGAGCACATTATACGAGGCCTTCCCAACACAATCGCACACAGAAACATTAACATATTTACACTGCTTAACGCTGCACGATTTTACTCGAACAAAATTACCTTCCAAAACTTTCAAAAATATTGCAACATTCGGATAGTCGATATTCGAAACGATTAACGAAAAAATCAAAAAGTAGAATGTATTGAAAAATAAAGCAAGTAATCTAATAAAAAAGCAGAATCTAATATATATATATATATATATATATATATATATATATATATATATATATATATATGCAATGCATTATCGTGGTGAAACGGAGTGAATTAATCCATTTGGGGAGGGCGGGGATGAATCCTTAGGGCATGATTCATAAAAGTGAGGACAATTAATGCTAATCACGTAAAGAAATATACGATTTTTTTTTAAAAAAAAGAAACGTCTATGGATACTTTTTGTTACAACAATGAGAAAAGAGTAGCGAAGAAGCTGCAGTCTGAGTAAAACTTGTTTTTATTACGCGGTTGCTCCAACGCAAAGTGCCGAAACGGCATGCGGGTGGGCGTGGAGCGCTGGGGGCGCGGGCGGGCGGCGCGGCGGACGCGGCGCAACCGCTCGGAGATTGCCCTGTTACGCGCGCAGCGGGGGGCGGCGCGCGGGGCGCTTCCGTGGCGCGGTTTCGCGCGCGGTTCCCTCCGCTGGCAATTAATTACGCAGGCGGCCGCAGCCCCGCCCCCCGCCTCCGCTCGGCTCGCCCACGCGGCGGGGCGCGCGCGTGCCGCGTGCGCGGAGCGGCGGCGGCGGCGGCGGCGGCGCAAAACCCCGGCACAAACCGGGCGCAGATGTGCGGAGTCGGTGCGGGCCGGCGGAAATTCCGCTGACAAATGAGAGGCGGCGGGACGGGGGAGGGGGCGTGCCGCTCTCCAGGGGCGAACCCGGCGCTCGGGCGGTGCGCGGCAGCGGCCTGGTCTCGCCGCCCCCCCCCCCCTCCGCGCCGCGCACGACGGAGAGGGAGACGAATTATGAAAGAACTCTTCGGAGACGCAGACGGAACACTCGGCATTTACAGAATGAAACATTGCGTAAGAAAAGAGGACGGAGCAAAAATTAAGGACCGACTTTTTCAGATTGTAGCCCACTACGTATTAAGGAAAGCGTTGCATATTATTCCTTTTCGAGGAGAAAATACGTTATGCGAACCTTCCAAGTGAATGAAAGATGCGCTTATATTTCAACCATTAATAAGTATACAATAAATTATTATTAAACTATAATATAACGCGAAATTATGAGCGCATTTTTTTGCGCGTTTCGAGTCTGTGGTATTAAACGAAATGGATTTTACGAACAGAATGTCTCCACGTAAAATTCAGGATTGTTCTTTGCTTCCTAAATGAGACTGGGAAGACATCTGACCGTGAAGCCGTTGGGAAACTTAGGTCTTCGGAGCGCGCGTACTCCCCACGGAGCCACAAATAAATCAGAACTCACGTGCAGATCCGTCGCAATTAGTCGTGCGGAAATTGTAGAAGTGAGGTGGCAGCGGGCTTGAGTAGATTTGGAGCACAGCTCCTGAGCGGATGGTGGAGCTGCGTGTGCGGACGTGAAAACGAGAAGCGATGCGACGGGCGACGGGACAGGTGGGCGTAGGGGGGCGTTTGGAGCGAGTGCGGGGAAAGGGGGAGTTTTTTTATTAAATGTTTTTTTTCTTTTTACAAATCATACATATTTCAGTACATAATACACTTTACATATGTATTGATGGCTTACATTCTAATTTACCTAAAGTTAAACTACAAACTAATTTGGGTGAGAAAATTATCTATAGACAACTTTAAAAACAATTTATTTCGGAAAATTTGATTAGGAATGTCTGCTATGAATATCCATTTTTGTATTCTGGTTCTATGAGGAGTTTTCCGGAGTCTGAAGTTGTCTAGGTGTGGAATTTGAGGTATGGAGTGATAAAACTGAGTTGAGAGATATGTCATATGGTGTTGTATGGAGTCAATTGGGAATTCTTTGTGGAGCTGTGAATTTGTGCCAAACCAAGAAGCATTCGTGATAGTTCTAAGAAAATTGTTTTGGAGTCTTTGGAGCTTGTTTAGGTTTGTTTTTGCAGCGGAGCAAAGAGGGAGGTGAGGCGGAGGTGGGGCGGGCGTGGAGGCGCTGGGCGGGGAAAGGCATGGAGCGATGCGTGGCCGAGGTAAAGCGCAAGGCGCGGGGGGGGGGGAGCAAGTGGGATGCGCGCGCCGTTAACTAATGCCTCGCGCCTTGAATAATACGCTGGCGGAGGCGGCGATCGCGCGCCGCTCCAGATGTTTCCTCTCCAGCAGCGCCGCGCCGCCGCAGGCATCAATCCTCACATCTCTGCTCCATAGAGCGCGCGCCTCAAGGCCTCCTCATTGCAAACACGCAGGCGCCGCCGACGCGCACAATGCTGCAGCGCTCACAGGTACGCATCGTCCGCAATTTCAAACTCCAGCAACGCTCTGTAATGAGCCTTTCCTTAAGCCTCAGTGTTCCTTTTAAAATTTTGAGTCCTTACAAATATTCGATGTACATAACTATTCAAGATGGTTGTAAGCTCGGAAGCAGGATCATAAAGCACAAATGTTGAATTATGCAAGCTAGAATTCCCATCAATACAGTAGAACCATAAGCATTAATTAAATTTCCATCCTTATCATGCGATATTAAAATCTTTTTACCTGCTTCCTTAACACGTGACTGAAAAACAACAGGAACCAAAACATTCACCACCCTTTCACCCAAATCATTATTTTTTTTCAGAGGCGCGGGCCGAGCGGCCCACACACGCCCACGCGGCCACGCCTCGCCGGAGAGTAGGCGAAGGGACTTTGGGGTAGGTAGAATTTCGTATTTCCTGGCGCGTCATCGCCATTGCTCATTAGTCCCGTTAGTGTAGTACATTCCGAGAGGTGGTGACGGATCATGCCGGGAGGTCCCCCCTCCCCACCGCTGGAACGTGACATCCGGCGGCCACATGTCGGCTTGCGGCGTTTCCCCTTCCAAGCATCTCCCCCAGCAGGGCTCCACCCAGCTGCGATCTCCCGCCAAGCGTGTTAGAGTAGTGCAGAGTAAGAATAACTGTGTGGGTAAGAGGAGAGGACTCGGATGTGAAAGGAAAGATGGCGCGCGATGTCCGGCTGCTAAAATAGTGCTCCGGCATTCGCCTGCAATATTAATCGGCGAAACCAAAAACAACTACCGGTCTGGGCCGGTGGCTGAGAGGAATCTCTAAAATGGCCGGTTGCCCTGAGCCATCTCAACTGGTGTCTGCTGCCGAGCCGCCACTGCGCTGGGTGGGCTCTAGCGACGGGCACTCACGTGATCCTCTCAACACAAGAGAAGCGGCAGCTGAAAACACACAGGGGGCACTCGGGCGGAGTTCAACTCGGGAAAGTACTTGCTCTGAATTGCGTCTTTAAGAAAAATATCGCCACCGTGCTACCAATAAAAGAATTATCGATACTGTTGATGGAAAATGCCTATGCAGCCAGGAGTTCAGTTTAGTCACCGAATGGGAGTTGTAGCAGGTGGGCGCTTGATTTTTTATTCAGAATTCTTTATTTTTCGCTACTTGAGTATGAAATATATATTTACTAATTTTCCGAAATGACAAATAGTTTTAAGACTGTATTGATAAGCTTTCCACTAGGAAACTGTAACTTTTTTTACATTAGACTCGATCTCGGTTCTCCTTTTTAAGTTATAAATAAGAAAGCATGAACATCTGATTCGTTTTGTGAATACACAGCAAACAGAATTGGGCTACTTCAACAGTTCCTTTCTTCTCCTAATTCTTCTCCTCCTCTTTATTACTGTTCTCCTCCTCCTATTTCTTCTTCTTCTTCACCTTATTTCATATTCTTCACGTTCCATCGTATTTTTTTACTTCCTCCAGTTTTCTATTTCTCCCAGCATTACTCTCCCACTTATTTTACCTGTCCCAGCTAATATTAACGTAGCATGTTATAATTGCGAAACGAAGAGTGAAATGCACAAAAGTCAAGGGGTTACGTCAGGCACAGTGACAGATATTCTAAGAGCTTAGTTCTCATTAGTTGTAACAGTTACGTGACATTATAAAACTACTTAAAGTCGCAATAGTACTTAGAACTTGAAAAATGGTTGCCCATACTGAGAAAAAGCGACACAATTTCAAACATTTGCAATTCTGGAATATTCAGCGTATTCAATGCAAATCGGACTTGCGCAATTAGCGTACTTCAGTGCGTTCGAGGAGAAAATTAAAGAAAATATTCCACGAATTTATGAGAAAATTTTGAAAATGTCGCCGTTGCTTCATGAAAAGTACCTCCAAAAATTAAAATATCCGTTCCACATTCACGGGACTGCGAAATCAGACAAAGCGATCGGGAAATGTCAGTTTTGGAGAATATTCTGTCCACGTTTAAGACAGACAAATATTTTGCCATCAACCAATTTTTAGGTATAAAGGATGGACAAAACGTGGACTCTGACAACACGTGTTAAGGGAAGTAATTTATCACATATCGGAACAAGAATTATTTAATTACTATATTAGGGACTTACATTAAGATTTTTCTGCCAAAAAATCACCCTTTTTTCCGTGCAGCATTTCATAACTTGCTCTGATTCCTGTAGTAAGAAAAGTGAAAAAAAAATATCGTTTCAGCATTAGCAACGAGAAAAAAAATTACTGCAACCCACTTATCACTAGAGACCGGAAAAATATGTAGTATGAAACGTCAAAATACATAAATCGTACATAAATTTGTAACGAAAAAGTAAGAATATGTAATAAATATGTAAAATCGGATATAACATGTAATATTAACATACTCTAATTATAAACATATTTACATAATATGAACTTACTTTTATAAAAAAATTCCTATATAAATTTTGAAAACATTCCAAACGTTTTAAAATTCATTTGGAAAGCACAAGTGATGCACACTTGCACCACACAACTTTCACATCGGTAGTAAAACATTCACAAATTTTTATCCAGGAATGTAGTTCATCAGCCCGACTAGACGCAATAGAAGCCATCGTACAACCTCGCCAAACCGGCATCAACGATACTTTTCACTCCGAAAGATCAAAATGATCTGTCGCTGACGCGCCCTTCCCGCCCTTAGATACGTGAAGCTGGCGCGCCAAACTGTGGACATCCGACCGCGTCTTCACGTAGCGTATGTACCTCGAGTAGAGTACGCAGTAGCCATCCATTAATAATGTAGGAAAAATTGCTGAATTTTTTGAAAATATTTATTTCCATACAAAAAATTGTAAGAAAATTGCTAGAATAAAAAAATATCTGAAGAAAATAGTGAAATATGTAAAATATGTAATATAGTACCAAATATGTAAAAATATGTAACAAAAAAATTGGATATTGCATTAGGACGGCGACCATTCGCCAAGATTAAAATTCTGACAGAAGAATTTTAATAGAAAGGCAAAAAAAAAATTGTAATTACATAAAATTCCGGTCTCTACTTATCACCATCTTGAGACTCGCCGTTCGGAATTTAGCGGCAGCAGCAGTAGCGCTTGCACCCCTGCCTGCTGTCGCCGCCTCCTCACGCGCCCTCGGGCGGCGCCTGCGGCGCGCTTTCGATCGCTCGCCCCCACACCTCACGCGGGGCGGGGAGGGGGCGCGTCGCGTGCGCGCAGCGCCTCTGATTAGCGCACACCCTCCGCACGCACGCACGCACGCGCTCCGCCGACACACCTGGCACGCTCACGCCCCTCCAACGCCTCCACGACGCAACCGCTGCCACACACCAACTCTCCAATAACTTAAACAAGTGAAGGGAAGGTCTATCGTCATTCAGATGTTTTTCTCCATTCATTTCTTCTTTCAGCGCCATGTCTTACCCGAATAGCCTAAATGACAATAATCGCTTTGATCAGAAACTTCGCGAGACGCATTTGTTTCCAGGAGACTAGTGTGTGTTATTACGACCGCCGTTTACGTCACGTGCGTGTTTACATGTAATAAAGATACGTCAGATGAAAACAGTTCACCCGCAAGCTACACAATAACATTTTCATTTTTCCTTGTTGTTATGGGCAAACTTTGGTAAAAATGTCAAAATATAACCATGTTTACCCATCTGTAAAATTATTTAAGTCATACTGCAGTTATATCATTAAGGTACCGAAAATTTAACAAAAAATGTCCTTTGGACGGCAATAGATGGCAGCTCGGAAAAGGGTGGTGAAAATCTGAAAAGCTAGCCCTCTTGTAAGAGAATAGGAAATTAACTAGCACGAGTAAGTCTGTGCCACTCTATGACACCACTAGGTTTCGTTTCCTGCACCGGGTCTTGGGTTATATACAACTCTAGGAGACGAAGCCACATTGATACTGTTCAGCTCGAAGCCACCATCCTGATTGAGGTTTTGTGGGTTTACTCAATCGCTGAAGGCGTATGTCGGGATGGTCCCTAGTTTTGCACTCCCAGACGTAAAAGCACAGCTTCCCCTCCCCCTCTTATATGTTACTATTCTGCATTAATGTAGATTCAGCGGTTAGGTGAAAAACCAGGCCCTATGCCCTGAGCCTCGCCATTATTAAAGATGATAATAATAATAAAAAATTATTATTATTATTATTATTATTACTATAAAACTACATATTAATCAAATTGATTAGGTACTACGCAAACAACAAACGAGATTACACCCAATACATTATCTTAAAATTAAAATACAAAGAAAGGAGGTAATTAATATCTGGAGACACAGCGTTGCTTAGTGGACACTGCGTTGAGAAAGCTGGTATTGGAGAAGGATGAAGTTGACTGGAGGTAAGATATAGAAGAGATTGCACAATATTTGTTCGACAGACAGGTGTAGCAGGGATACTCGCAAATCAACTTGTAGGCATACAAACTATCTGGATACATGAGAAAATAAATATAAAAGAATGATGAAGTACATCGCACACCCATCCCCCTGTTGTGCCAAACGCCAAACTGATACTATTCTTTTTTAAATGCGTGTTTATTTTGCAAGTTATCAACTAACACGTAATGTTAAAAGCGAACCTGCTATCGGTTAAATAAACATATCTTTTACAAAGGCACCTTTTATTTTGAGTTGCTTCACAAAAAAGTAGTAAGTAATATTTACTTAGTTAAATTCCGAACATGAAATGTATTTCTGGGCTCGTTTGCTGCATCACGAAACCAATAACCGGCATTTTTTAAATGTGCGAGTTGTTGGAGTTTCTGGAATTCAAATTACTCAACAAACACTATATTTTGTAGATTAATACTCATCTACACTGAGCAAACTTATTTTTGAGATTCAATATTTGTAAACCCACACCGGAAGTTCATTCGAAAATTCACAGTTGAACGAACGGGAATATAATAAAATACAAATCCCGAGTTTCTTTACTTACATTCAAGCTATCTACGAAACATTCCCTTTAGAGACATAATAAAGTGAATAACAATATTTTAATCCATCCCATACATAGCATGCTAAGCAGACGTCATCAAACAAGTAACTGGAGGTATCTGCGTGTTTCATTTGTACCTCAAGTAAGTATTTGAACATACATTCTCGTATCAGCACGTGTAATATTACAAAAGTTACAAGTGAACATGTATTAGCAGTAATATTCTTTCTAAAAGGGAACAAAAGGGACTTTTCTTTTTTATAAACAGGCAACACGTAGTGAAGAAACAAAACGACGCAATGTCGTAAAAATACACACGTTACAAGAGACAAACAGAAGAAGTGTGTTTCCCTCGTTCATTTTCTCATTTTGTAAACAGAAAAGGTCAGCTTTATTTGGACGTTCACAAGCTTGCAGGATAAATCATTTCAGATTGTCATTGTGTTTCATCAGGGTAGTACTGGTTGGCACTACATTTGCTAAAACTCGCCTATTTTAACGATGTAATAATGTTTCTACAATGGGAAACGTATACAAAGAGGGAATGCAATACAATTTGCCAAGTCCGGCGCCCGGTGATAGCCTGTCTCTTTGTGCGATGCCGGTATAAAAATGTCACACAAAGGGCAACGCCGCAATTAAGCCTCCAAAATTCAGAAGCCATGCGAACAGCCTGGTGTAGGCTGATAACCCTCCAGCACAAATGGTCAGGATTCCTTTCTGTAGCAAAACAAAGAACCTGTTGTAGGCATGAAAGGTCCATAGACTTCTCTCCGACACTGATGAAAACGGTATCCTACGGACACTCCGTTCATTGTTCATGTTGGGTATTTCTAACCTATAAATATGGAAAAGAGCAGAAGGAGCAATGACTGCAACTGAGCTGCACCAGATTACAGCAATTGTGAATTCTGCATTCACATCTTGAACACAATTCTGCTGGGAGAAAAATATTCCCGAAAATTATAAGTGTTACGTGCATTCACAATTAAACATTTTATCCATTTTGTTTACCTATACATACTTCTTCTTTGCGAGAAATTATGGAGGAACAATGTCTGTAATTTTTGGCTCTAAACGAAGATACAGCATTGAATGCTACACACAAAATCAAAAGGAACTAGCTTACCTTTGAATATGCGAATGCATTCTCTCATTTCCACCTTGTACAATAGATTCTTTACAATGCAATTTCATTCTCTCTGATACAACAAAGTGCTTCAAAAAATAATTGTGTAGCCATAAAGATGACAGTATTACGGTTACTGACAAAAGTAAAAAAAAAAAACACATGGTGACTGAAATAAATATTAAACAAATATTGCAAAAAGCTACATATATACACATAGGCCGTGATAAAGAAATGAAGTTATTGGAGCCATTATTCCTCGAAAATTCTCGTGTGACCCACTTGGCGTAGCCTGAGCCAGCGCTTATCTGCGGGCGACCAGTGTGGAGCTTGTTGATTCAGCCCCACGTAAAAGAAGGGGGAGACAGGTAAGACGAGGTGCTCGGGCGGGATCAATGGTAGTCTAGTGAAGGGGGGATGGCGGGTCACCGCGGGCAGTCTGTCCCAATTTCTTGCACATGAGTAGACTTTTTCCATACCCTTACACCCTATTTTCGGGCGTTCCCTACCGCCAAAAGCACAAACCCTAAAGTGTATCCCCTTGTAACCCATGGCAACGATTTTGCGACACAGCCAGGCGACTGAGTTGAAGCGTTAGTGAGTTGAAGCGAGTCTCTGGCAGAATCTGCCCGACGCATACTAATCAACACCCGCCCCATTCCTCAAATCAGTTGACTCAATGGCCACAAGCATCTCTTGCCGGGTGCTTCTAAGATTAGGATTCGGCGAAGACATTTTTCGCACTAGTTAGACAGGTAGGACGAATTCAATCTTATAGGCAACAATTCTTGCGACTGACAGCTCCGAACGGTAGTTTCCTGTGTTTTATCTAATAAATTCATGGAAATGCTTAAGGAAATGCAAAACTAACGTCCACTGACCGCGCCTGATTTTTCTCTCCTCATGCTTGTTACCTCCTCTTCCGCTACACACACATACACACATACACTTACACTACCACACATGCCGGGAGATGAGACAGGAGTGCACAGCTTGCCTCGGCTGCGGGCGGTGCGCTGATGGGTTGTGACGGGCAACTGGAGGGTGGGTTGCAGGCAGGGCAGCGTACGACGGATGGAGATGTGACATCGATGTTAGTTTTCAAAACATCGAAGGGTTTATAAAATCATCGATGTATTTACCTTTTTTTACTGCCGATGGGTTTTTAACATCGATGTTTTCTGTTTGATGGTTTTACATGGTCGATTTTTTAAATGAAAAAAAAAAGCATCATAAAATTATATAATAATTCTCAGATGTCCAAAGCACAATATTCTTCCCACCAAAGTTACCAATGGTGAAAATTTTCCAGTTAAATCACAATTAAAAATATAAATAAACGAGACCACTTTCAAATTCAGTCCCTCCTGCGTGAACTTCAATGGTTACTATCCGAATTTTAAGTACATCGATGTTTAATATTATCGATAGTTTTGGGTGGATGCTTTATTAACATCAATGTTTTAATGCAAACACTGATGTTAAAATCATCGATGTTTCGTAGGAGATGTCGCATCGCGAGCGAGAGGCCGCGCAGCGCGCCGCCTCAAAGAATAGAGACCGGATTTTTATGTAATTACATTTTTTTTACCTTTCTACTTACCGCTCTCAAAATTTTTATCTTGGCGAATTGTCGCCGTCCTAACGCAATATCCAATTTTTTCGTTACATATTTTTACATATTTAGTCCTATATAACGTATTTTGCTACTTTCTCACTATATTTTTAGTCTAACAATTTTCTTACATATTTTTATGAAAATAAGTATTTTCAAAAAATTCATCAATTTTTTCCTACATTATTAATGGATGCTACTACGTACTCTACTCGAGGTACATAAGCTACGTGTAGACGCGGTCGGATGTCCACAGTTTGGCGCGCCAGCTTCAGTTATCTCAGGGCGGGAAGGGCGCGTCAGCGACAATCGTGTTGATCTCTAGGTGCGAAAAGTATCATTGACCCCGCGTTTGGCGACCTTTAACCTTAATTTCCATGAAACCTTTGCGATCGCGTAGGCGAGCGCGATGGTGTCCTGAAACACTTCGATGAGAACATTCCATGCTGCAGTGATTGTTTGCTGGTCGTAGATATCGCCAGTTTGTACGATAGGTTCTATTGCGTCTAGTCTGGCTGCAAAACTACAATGGATAACAATTTGTGAAGGTTTTACTACCGATGGGAAAGTTGTGTGGTGCAAGTGTGCATCACTTGTGTTTTCCAAATGAATTTTAAAACATTTGGAATGTTTTTAAAACTTGTATAGAACATTTTTTGTAAAACTAAGTTCGTATTGTGTAAATGTGTTTATAATTAGAGTATTTTAATATTATATATTATATCCAATTTTGCATATTTATTACATATTCTTACTGTTGTCATTACATATTTATGTATATATTTGGACGTTTCATACTACATTTTTTCCCGGTCTCTATCCATGAGCTGCCGGTGGCCGATGAAGCTGTGTGCACGGCCGCCCTTCGCACGAGGGCGACCGCCCCCGCCCCACGGGGCGCCTGCCACGGGACATTCGCACACTTCAACAAGATAACGCGTCGCAGACAAGTGGATTGTCCGAGCTTCGTCTCCTTCACACACACCATTCTGTTCTACAACGTCACGAACAGGTGCGCTTCGTTTTTAACCACGTGGACGAGAACATTCCCGCTCGATTCCTTCGGTACTCCGCCAAGCGGATGCCCTTGCTCCGCGTGTACTAACACGCGCGAAATTTATGAAAATGAGCACAGGTAGAAATGTGTACATGCCCGTGGGTAGCAGGATAATAGCCGGAGTGGCAATTAATAATTTCATGCTCTACAACCCAATTGTAATTTTTGAAAAACTCTGCCAACCAGTACTGGATGTGGCGTGTGCTTTCCTTAGAATCTAGTGCTGCACGCTACATTAAAATAATTTTATACTAAAACGCTGCATTCCTCGTAACTCGTCCTGTCAACTAATCATTTCTGAACACATGCACTAAAAATATTTCTGCACCGCTGTCTTCTCAGTATGATTTGCATGGATCAGATAACGTGAATAACATGAAACACACCAATTGCCAGTGGGTTCTAAGGTATTCCTGCGCACGTCCAAGGAATGTCGTTTAGCATTTTTACATGAAGGGTTATTTGGGGTCGTAAAATTGAATAAAAGTGACAACAGCTATCGGCCGCAGCAACTGCTGTAAGTGCAGTGAACGACTCCGCCGTGAATATTTCGTGTTTCCGGGTGCAAACTACTTTGGACATCAGTCCCGTGAGTTCGTGGTACGCTGTAATGTCCGGAAATGGCGGCGTTCCTCTCCCAATGGAATAAGACCCGGCGTTGATTTGCGCGTCGCCTTACCTGGTTTCCCCCCAAACAATTTCCCCAAGCTACGCATCGCCCCAGCGGGGACATGTTCTAAGTTTCCCACATATGTGTTACTGTGGCGCATGCGTGTGCACTGGGAAAGGATGAGGAAAGAAAGATCTTGCGCGGTCCGGGGCCTATTTGATGAGGCACTACACCGGCATTCGCTTGGTATTGATTGGGGAAAGTACAGAAAACTATAGCAGCCAGTCGCTAGAATTCTTCTCCATACTGTGGCTGAATTCGACCTAGGTATGTACCTTATCTAATGTCCAAAATCACTCCCGGGACCCGAACCCTATTGCCTGCCGTTCAGCGGCATTGGCTGTTGTCACTGCGCCATTTCGCCCGGTTCGATCAGTCGCGGGTCAAGCAAGAAAGCGTGTGGGTGTGGCGATGGAGGCGGTCGGCGCTGGACGAGCAGGGCGGACGGGTTTTTACCCCAGAGGCGCAGCGCGCGCCGGCACACAAGCCCCCAGTCAGCCGCCGTGAGAGCAAGGCACCAAATGACGAAATTCCCCGAAAGCCGGGAGAGTAGACTCGGACCTGAACATGACGAAATGTTGGTAGAATATGAACTATTTATGGAACTGATCAAGACACTAGATCGATATTTAGTTTCAAACTTTTTTTTTCTTTTTATTTGGTATCTTGATTTGTTGGAGGAGAGTGAAACCCCAACAGGCAGCGGAAGGGAACTTTTCAGTGAGCGTTTGCGACGGACGAGGTCTAAGTACTTAAGGACTGATCTAAGTATTTACAACTGTTACTGTGAGCACTGTGGCCGTGAGTCAAGGCGAGGATGGCAGCCCAGATGAGGTTTTTGAAAGACTCGAGAGGAAGTGAAGTGCGCTTGCTTCGAGGACGCGCGACCAGAAAATCCTAGAAAACGATGTGTTGTTGTAGTTAAACGCGAAAATGTGAAGTAGTAACTTAATTCATGGCATAAAATGAACGCGTATACGTAGTGAGAGAACAACGATCAGTAGAGCTGACGTATTAAACGAAGTTATGTGAACGCTGGGGCAGAGCAAGAGGTCCTTAAGCTCCAGAGCTGCGACCGCAGCAACGCGCCAGCGGAGGAGGTCCGGCCGTAAAACGCGGGAGCAAATTGTTCCAGCAAGAAACTTGCGGATGGCGCCATGCACGGGGCCTTTCGCGTGGAGAGAGGAAGCATCGGACGGGAAAAAAACGGCAGGGAGCTGCAGGGGGGGGGCGAAGGGCGGGATGGTGGGGAGGGGGGGGGGGCGGAGGGCAAACAGCGGCGGAGAAGTTGGCGCTGACGCGAGGGCGGCGCCCGCGGCACCACAAACTGCTGCGTCGCCACCGCCGCCGGTTATCTGCCACCAACTTTCGCCCGACGCGGCTGTGCGCGGGGCGGCGCGGGGGTGACGCGGGGCAGCAGGACAGCGCTGGCCGGCGCGGCGCGGCACGGCGCGTGCCCTAGGGCTATCTGCGACCGCAGGCGCGCGTCCCCTCCCCCCTCCCGATGGCCGCTGCTGCTGACGCCCGCCAACACCACTGCCCAGAGCAGGCCGCCCGCTGCGATAGGGATCCTCGCGATCTGCAGCACACCTCCCGGCAGCGATACACGCAGGAGACAGGAGGTGCTAGGGTTCCGGTCCCCCAAGATGGCGGATTTTCGTCACTAGCTACGGATCCACGTTCATTTCAGCCGCTGTCTGGAGGAGAATTCTAGCGGCCGGCTGCTCTGATTGATACTTTTCTGTGCTTTCTTTTGTAAATGCAAGGCGAATGATAGAGCAAGACCTTTACAAACAGACCACGGATCGAGCGTTATTTTTCCTTTCTCATCCTTCATCTCTTCTCTCACCTTACACGTACATGCCCTTTACTACCATCCATAATGGGAACTTACAGCATGTCCCAGCTGGGGCTGTGTCCCATTGCCGAAGAGACTTGTAGGAGAGAAGTGTGCAAGTTGACGTATAGGTTTGCACCGCATATCACATTCTAGCATGAGAGGATCGCTGCCTCCTCCCTGTTGTAACAGGCACTACACTCACGAGTCTCATAAAATAACCAAAGTGGTTGACACACCCAGAAACAAAATATTTACACACAAAAGTGGAACTCTCAGCTTTCGGGCGACAAATCGCTTTTCGATGAAGAGGAGTAAATCGCGGTTCATTAAGAATCAATCCTGGGTGCCAGTGATTGTAATCTTCGCAAAAAGCAATCGCCGTTGAGAGGAAATTTAACTACGAATTGCCGGCCGGTCCCTCTCCCCCCCCCCCGCTCCGGCATTTACCCAACTGGATCCGTTACCGCCAACTTGACATCGTAGCCACAGCGAGTGAACTGCAGATTAGTCAAGATGCTGGCACTATTGCCTCACAATCCGAAGTGATGTATCATCACTTCTTAACATCCACAACCACCACTCCAACTACCAAAAAGAAAGTTTACAAACCTGCATCCTGTATCGTACTAGGAAGAATAAAACCAGTGATGAAAACGTAGGCCATGGCTACTGTCATTAGTAGTATACTACCATATACTACTAATACATCCTTGGCTGTCTGGAAGGCGCTGCATCCCATACACCGTTGCCAACGATTCGGCCGCCTTACTGCACCTTTTTGTAGGGCGACATGCACAGAGGTGGGTCATCGGAGCAGCCAGCACCCGAGTGAAAGGGACCTCATTGTGTACAAACTCGTGTGTAATATACCTCGATGCATTTCGCCCTGAGGAAGGAACCAAAACGTTGGCAACCACACCTCCGAACAGGCAAGGAACTGGAAGCAGCGATTCCCACCCCACGCAGCGCAGCGCAGCGCAGCGAAGCGAAGGCAGCAGTAAATCCCGGCGCGCAGCCGGGAGCGCTGTCGTCTCGCGCCGCCGCCCACGCCCGCGCGGGGCCTTCCAAAACAATCGCGCGCGCGCCCACCGCCCATCTATCAATTTAACCTGTTCGATGCCATTAGGCGCTCGCGCGGCCGGGCCGGGCCCGGGGCCGGGGCCGGCGCCGGCGCGCGCTCAATCGACGGGCGACAGCGGGAATTGAACTCTTTAGAAACAACACAACGCGCCCACGCGGCGGAGGCGGGCGAGGAGGCCGACGGGCGAGAGGGCGGAGGCGGATTCTACTGCTGCCCTCTGCCGCTATTCAGCGAATTAAATTACTTATTTCTGTATAAACCTGGTCCTTATTGTTTCATTTAAAGTGAACTTATGTGAATAAAATTGAATGGGAAACCCCATTCAATAACCATTCACATAGAATGTATTATCAGTCCGACCTTCCCTCACTTCTCGTTCCTCTCACGTTTGGTGTAGTTGATACCTGGCAGCCAGGAAAGTACCACCGGCGCGAAAAGGATCTGGCTAAGCACTGGAATGTTAAAGTGAAATGATGTTTACAGTTAAATGACATGCAGGTTTTAATATTTCGTACAACCCGTACATTTTGTAACCTACACACTGTTTCACAATGTTTTAGAGCAGTTTAATAGTTATTGTGAATAATTATATTTTAGAATGAAGATGCGTATGAATGATTCCTGAAAAGTGATAGGTTAATAACACTGCAGACTATATAAAATATACGACTGGATTGCTGCGAAACGGAGTTTTTATTTGGGTGACAGTGTCATGTGCAATTTCCCTGCCACAAGAGGTATTTTAGCTCCACATAATTAAGTGAATAACAACCAGAAATCGCAGAAGAAGCTGCGTTCGTTTCGCCTGCACGGGAGCGCAGCCCACGCAAGGGAGTTCGCAGGAGCTGAGGGCGTTTGTGCACAGGCATTCACTCGCAAACGGAGCAAACGGGGATCGCAAAAGATATTAACGAACATCTCGGCAGAGTTATCTTCTTTTACGTTAACCATCGTACATTCGGCTCACATAGCGTCGGACAGGCATGACCAGCTTCTCGTTGATTGACTGATATTTCCGGGCTTGTTAACTGCTATGGTGTTTAGTTCGGTTAGTATAGTCAATTATCCCGGGAAGGGCGGAGATTCCTTCCCCAATTGGATGGTGAGATCCGTCGCCAATCTGTACGTCGACTTGAGAGGGATAAAGTATCTCCTGTACGCGGGGCACGGCCTCAACCGTGACTCAAAACTCCGGACTGGTATTTCATGTGTTGTACAGTATAGCATGTTAGCGAAAGTGAGTGTGCGTGTTCAGAAGGGAAATTCGACCTAGCTAGCTATCTATCTAGTGTCGTTAATCCACCTCCGTCGGGACTCGAACCCTAGGACCTGTCGGTATGAATCGCTGCAGAGACAGTGGTAATGCATCTCTGAGCTGAACTCTGTTAGTCTGTCTCGTTGCTCGCATTCCCCATTATACCGCCCAACCAAACCTATGTCTCTCTGCTACTTACAAAACGGTACGCATTGTTCGAGTACTCACGTCCATTCACGTCCATGTAGATCTTTCCAGCACCAAACAATTTATCTCTTCCTTACCTGAAACAAATAGAAAATAATTGTATAATTACATTTAATCCACAGGAAAACAGATGTTGAGAAGCAACAAAGAATTAAAGGCCTCTGCAACATTCACATCCCTACTAATTAAACTATAGTATAATTTTAAATGATGAACATATTAGATACTATTACGTGAAAATAATGAATGTCTTGCAGGACATCAAATTCTTTCCACATAATTTCACACGGCGCAAAGCCTCGTACATAACAGACTACGGTCCAGGGTGAAATAATAAGTTGCACCCATGCAGTTTTGAGATACAGCTCGTGTAATGTTTGACGAACACATGCAAATCAAAGGAAGGCCACGACAGTCAGGTGATCAACATCCAGTCGTACGGCTACAAAATCAAACCTTGTAGTATTGAACAGGAAGAGGGCTACTTAGGCAGCAATGGTCAATTCCAAAAGCACAAAGCTGTCGTTAACGACTGCCTCACTGAACAGGCACGTAATATTTCGCCAAGGAAGAAGTGTATTTTATTTCTCGGCAGCTGTGCATGGAGCGCTGTTATCGACGAGATTTTCCCCCCGCCCGGCCTCCGCTAATGGCCACTCGGGCAATTAGGCGTGGGCGGCGCGCTGTGTGCAGACCGCGTGCGTACACGCGCGTGTGCCCGCCTGCAACAGTTTGCCAACGCGGCAGCGCACACAGTCCGTTTGGGCAGCACACACCACTCGCTGCGAGGGCCTCGACGCAGCGGCGCAGCGGCCACGGGGGGCAATTACGGGGAGACATGGACAGCGTGCGGCGCGGCGCACAAGGACGAAATGAAGCGAAGCTATCAGCACGCGCACTCGGCTAGCCACATGGGGTACAGTCAGGTGGCGGATTTCTTTTTTTTATTTTTCGAGCAAATCACGCGATCAGCCACAGACACTGTCCAGCCCCAAGGCTGGGGAACTGTTATCATATAAATGATTTTGTTCGGCACCACATTTGGAAGGCGAAGCACAACCATCATCTCCATTGAGGAGAAACGAGTATTAATAGGATGTGGGAAGGAATAATGGATAGAGGTCATTTTCATCAACATAGTATTTTTATTCACTTAGCTGGCTTTCGACGGCATTGCCTTCATCAGTCTAGAATGTACAGAAAAGTATAAATAAATTACAAATAAAATACAAAATACGATAGAAAATTAAATTACAATTAATAGATATATTTAAACCTTAATTATAAATAGCAGATAAAATTGCAAAAATTGAAATGCAACGGGAGGATTAATATAGAAATTAGCAGTTCAAATTAAAAATTATAAAATACCAATAAAGAAAGACACATTATGTGATTGCAAAAGATACGGAACAAATAGCAGATAAAATTGCAAAACATGAAATGGACGGGGGGATTAGCAGTTCAAATCAAAAATTATAAATATAAATATAGAAATACACATTCTGATATTACAAAAGATAAAAAGTGGGGACAGTAATCATAATTAATAGCAAATGATATTACAAAGACGGGGAAATAATTGAATAATAAGTTCAGCAGCTTTGCTTACCTCGCTGCTTTCGGCAAAAGTCGGTAGAATGTGCCCAGAGAGAACGTGACACGGGGTTTTTATTGCTTTCAGGAGATCCGACAAGGTGACCGAGATCTATTTTGTGTCTTCTTGGAATTGTCTTAGGAGGCGGGGGGGGGTCAGTTTGTTAGGTTGGGGTGTGTAACATTATTAGTAGCGGGAACAGAGGGAAATTAGTTTGTTCGTTGAGGAGAGCTTCAGATTTCTGCTTGGCTTCAAAAATATGTGAAAGATTTATAAAGCGCTTCTGTTCCAGAATTTATTTTCTATTTCAAGAATTTGAATGCCTGAGTTGGGGTGGAAAGTGTGACCTGTGTTTATAACATGTGTAGGAAAGTGTGATCTCCTTGTATTGTGCTTCCGTACATGTAAATGTCCTTTAACTCTGGCATTCAAGCTTCTATCCGTCTGATCTATGTATTTAGCCTCGCAATTGTGGTAGTGGTGTTCATAAACTCCTGATTTCGCCATGAGTATTTATATTTTCCTGTACATTGTAGACTGATGATGACGGCAAAGCCGTCGAAAGCCGGCTATCTGAATAAAAATACTATGTTGACGAAGATGACCTCTTTTATTTATTCTCATAAGAATGTCAACAACATTGAATCAGAATTCCCATAATAATGGATAAGCAAAGTGCAAATAATGGATACGAGCAATGGATACGCAAAGTACACATTTATTTCACTTTAACTCACACATTCTTCATTCACTTGTTTACCTGAACATATTTACCTGCCCAGGTAGTTCAGGGCATCAACTGATGTCACTGCAGTGCCTCTGACTGGGAGATTCTAGGTTTCGATTCCTGACGGCGGCAGGATTTTCGACACTAGCTTTTCAGCTAGGTCGAATTCAGTCGCTGTCTGGAGGAGAATGCTAGCGGCCGGCTGCTCTGATCGGTAGTTTTCCGTGGTTTCTCAGATCAACACCAGGCGAATGCCGGAAAAGTACCCTAAAAATGCGTCATGGACCGCGCGACCTATCCTTCCTCTTCCTATTCTCACCTCTTACTTACAGACACGCATTGACCACCCTACCACACTAGTCGGGAGCTTAGAGCGTGTCTTGGTGGGGTGATACCCGGCTGATGGGAGACACCTTGTTGGGAAAATCTCCGGAAGATCACCACCAACTCACTAGATAAAAATATGCACTACACTTACCGGAGTAATGACCTTTGCAGTTGACGAGCCCGGAATCAATCAATCAATCAATATCTGAACACATTTCACTCATCCCCTTCCTGCGTTTACGCCTTAAACTTTTCCATTTCAAATACAAATTCTTTTCAGGAAAGAAACAAAAAAAGGTTTTGTAAGAAAAGTTCGAAAGAAATAATACGCGTTTTGCAAGACAAATGCGAATGAAACAATGCGCGTGGCTTCGACAGCGCCGCTGCTGCCCCCTGAGCCTGTGTCTACCCGAAGACTGCGTGGCGGGAGCTAGCGGAGGGCTCGACCCCGGGGAGAGGCCAACACGAGGGAATTTCATTCCGTAGGCATGGGGGCGGCGGCCCAGCTCCGCTCCTATTGCCCCTCGTAATGCGACAGGCCCCTAAAAAAGATAGTACCACGCATAAAAAACAATGCGAATTACTCATTAAAAGGTAACTGCTCGAGTATTAAAAGAAGGCGCATGGCAGAGGGGTTTCAACTCAAAAGTGTACTATATTTCACTTACAAGTGCTGTAAGATTCCTTTGCGGACTGAGCACCAACAAGTAGAAGGTTAACCCACCGTTCTTCATAATACTTTATGGGTAGAACTGGTAGCAATAAAAGTAGCTGTACTGGTTGCATTAACAGAATATGTTTATGTGCAGTATAAGTTACATGAAACAATACAAACTATGCCGGAATATAAAACTCCAACTTCATTACATTTTATACGTACGCAAAACATTATTTAAAACTTCTAGAACTTTTATATGCCTTTACGGTTAGTAAATTACTTCAGACATTTCTTGGAGTTGTCATTTGTGGGTGAGATCGCTATTTTAAACTTTGAAGTATTGGATGAGTTCAGGCACAACAGACGACTTCGAAATGAAGGAAGATGTCCGACAAGAAGCAAAAAAGAAGTAGCAAAGACTCCCCACTCGAGTCGAACAATATCAACTCTATCAACAGGAAAGCGATCAAGAAGAGTGGAGTCGAATCTCGCGACGCGAGTTCCATTGCGCCCAGCGCTCTGTAACAAAGCGCTGCCTTCCGCCCCGTGGTCAATGGCATCGGAGAGCATACCTGCGCATGCCGGGCATTGTACGCCCCGGGGGAACACGCGCCGCCCACGCATTCCGCGTCTCCGCTGGCACGCGCCCTCCCTCCGCGCCACGCCCCCGCGCGAGCTATCGATTATCGACGCGCGACAGCGACCGACGAGCGAAGGGGAAGCGGGAGGGGGGGCAGGGAATGGGGAAGTGCGGTTGGGGCGGAGGACAACGCAGGCTGGTCGCGAAGAGAGACGCAAGGCCACAGGCGCGCGCGTCGAGGCGGGGGCGGCCAGATATGCACTCGGGGAGCAGAATTGTAATTGAGAATTCATTCAGGCGGAGAGCCCAACCGCGTCGTGGCAACGGGGCGGAACAACGCGGCGACACAACAGACGGCCACCGGGCCTGAAACGGCGCGACACAATTATGAGGAACGGAGAACGTTGGGCGCAGACCACGAGGGGAGAGCGCACAATCACTGAGTATTGCGGTGCCCCTACTACTTTGGTCGCTAGTCCCATAAGTGCAGTACATGTTATGGCCCGGACGTGGCGGTGTTCCTCCACCACCGGAATGTGAGATCCGGGGCGGCAACCTGGAGATTCGCCTGCAGGATTCTCTGCCAACGAGGCTAAAAAAGGAGAAGGCAAGGGTGAGGTAGGAAAGATTGTACGCGGTCCTTTAGGACACTGCTCCGACATTACCCTAGTACTGAAGAGAGAATAAACAGAATTGATCAGAAGAGCCGGCCGCTACAATTCTCCTTCAGTCAGCGGCTAAATTCTAAGCTTATGAAGAGTTTGAGCATGGGCGTTGTCACCTCGGTCAAAATATAACCAAGAGATTGAGAAACTGTGGAATACATTGACTGTGAATCGATAGCACTCTGGAAATTTATTTAAAACATCGCCAGAAGGTTAGGCTCTTTGGGCGACGTGCAACGGAAGAAAGGTCACGGAAACAACTCCAGGTAAAAGTTCGGGCTCTTCATGGCCACTTGTCCAGAGTGGCCAAAGCCATATGGGTTCGTGACGGAGAAGCATGTCGAAAAGCTCGCAAGGCAGGCGGCGGCGCGGTGCAGATATTCGGCGTGCGAGCGGGCGGGCGCGAAAGCCTCGAGTCGCGAAATGCGCAAACAGGCGGGAGAACGTGCCGCCGGGGCCCAATCCAGGCATCAGGGCGCGCAAGGCGAACTCCGCCCTGCGCCTCCCCTCCCCACCACGCCCCCACGCGGAGAACGCATGGAGACCGACGGGCGGACGTTTTTTTTTTTTTAAAAAAAAACAACACTTTTTTAGTTTCAGAGGACCATAAAATCTGTATTTCCGTTGAAATCTTGAAAACGATTTTCCGCAGCATTACATAACTTTCTGTATACTACGTATATTACTCCCGTATATTCTACGAATGTGTACGAGAAAGAAATATGTTTTCTCCCGGGATGTGACGAACGTTTTAGGGACCAACAGACTGTCCACTGTCCAACAAAAACCAACTGTCCACAATAGACAATCAAAACGCGGACACAAACTACCTTCGAAATGGCACTTTGCAATGGAATTCATTACAGAAATTGTGTTTCCCTATTTGTTTTTATGTATAATTCGATAGTAATTAAAAAAAGTTTTAAGACCTATTTCATATTTTTCATTAATACATTTTACATGATTCTGAAAATTCACTCAAGCACGACATATAGGTTACGCCTATGTAGACAATGATGTGTCTTTGGCTGCCTCGACATTTTGTTGCAACTCATTTGGATGAAGGATCCAAAGTGAATTGGAGGTAACGGTGTTACCTTCGGATGACACAAATATTATCTTGTACACTGCATAAAGGCTAACTTTAACCCATTTTCATATGACAGTCAAACCCTTTTCTCTTTATGCAGGCTGAAATTACAGAAGCCCAACACATATTGCTACCATTTTTAACACTTTTGAACTACTGTTGCATGCTACAAATTATTCATCACGAAATAAAAAGTTCACTTCATTAAAATCTTTGTATGTCTACAGTTGAAGTATGCTAATTACGTGCCTAAACTTATTTATCAGGGAGAAGGAGCGAGTTAGTGAGTGAATATTTAATATTTCCGGGCACGTAAACTACTTTGGTCATTAGTCCCGTGAGTATATAGCATATTAGAGCCAGGAGGTCCCGCTACGTGTAGAAATGTCAAGCATGTCGCTGAAGGTAAAGAGGAACGGAGAGAATAAGGATCGCATACGTAAGGCCCTTGGCGAGTTTGTTAAGATCCTCCTCCGGCATTTGCCTGGTATTGATAGGAGCAAATGACGGATCCGGGCAGCAGAGCGCTGAAATCCTTCTCCAGACCGTGGCTGCGTTCGACCTCCGTGGTAGCCAACGTGGGCAATCCGCCGCCTCCGAGGGGTGTATGATTTCCGGGCCGGAGAGGCTGCTGGGCCGTGGCGGGAGAGCGTGCTCCGGACGGGTGTCACGGAGCGGCGGGCGGCGCCGGAGATAAAAGAGATGCGTCTCAACCTAATTACGCGCGCGCCCCGCCGCGAATCCTTAAAAGGGCCGTGCGCCCCCGCGCACAGGACAGACGCCCTGGCAGGGCGGAGCACTAACCATCTCCCACTCTCTCTCTCTTCGCCCCCACGCGCTTTCTTTGTGTCATACAATGCGCTCCACGTGATTCATCTACCCAGGCTCCGGCAAATGAAAACGAGCAACCGCCCGCCAATAAATAACGCCTCTTTTCTCCACTTCCATCGTCCTAAGTCACCTTTTCGGAACTGGAATCGGTTTTGTAATAGACGATACAAGAACACCGGTGTTCTAATACGCTGTGGGTCAATATTAACAATTATAATTAGATTAAAACTATGTATTATTACAACGCCAGAGTTTTTATAATCCATCCTACGTTTAGGGACTCCCCGATTTTGAGCAAGGGCATAAGCAAACGAATGCAAACATTATGTGCAAAATAAATTTTAAAATACTGCAACCAACAATACACTGTCACATTTTGCAGGATGAATAGTCACAATTAATAGAAGATGATCGTACGTTAAAATGTTTATTTAGTGGATAAAACATTTTATTACATTCTTATTGCAATATCTATTGGAATTCATGACTGGTTATTAAACTCAAACACATATTGTAATATGAGTTGGCTATCGATACGAACATCGTAAATAACTATTTTCAGTACTCGTTTTTACTTTCACGTCCTCTACCTACGCAGTATACAAAGTGTATTGTAATGCGATTAAAACGATGATTTTTTGAAAGAATTTTTTTCTCTGTCCTCTTTTTTCGATGTCTCGTCATCTAAAATGTGAATAAATGTACTTTCTATATTCAGTAAATTAATTCCCATCTCAAGCTGTACAGTCTGAATCCACGTTTTGTGGGTCTTTGATTTGATAAAGATCGATTGACGGCAAAACGTCTGTTTGTCTGCCCTTCTCTGTGCCACGCTGCAGCCTAAGCCGTGATTGATTTTTGGGGATACTTTACATGAAGGCTCAACATTTTCAAAATGTTCACAAAAATGGGTCCAACTTATCTCCCTGACAGAACAAAAGATGCTTAAAGAAAAGGCGTAGATCGCATTTTGGTCCTACCATTCACCCCAAAACACCGCCTTGAGAATTTTTTCCGAGAATTTCAAAATGGCATAATTCTGCGTTCCCATTGTTGCAATGCAACCTGATAAGTCCAAAAATATTCTAGCAAAAGAAGTACGAGAAATTCTAATCTGATTTCGAAAATAACGATAAACTTTATTTACACTTATTTGTATTTAGCAATTATATGTCCCGTAAAAGGTCTTTACCCTCAGCGTCGTTAGATTGTGGGGTTCCTAGTCGGTCACCCACCCAGGAACCCGCGAAGTCTCGATTTCGCTTAATCTCCGTGACTTCACGTAATTAACGAATTCGTTAACTCGTGAAAAGGCGACGCCGGTTCCGCATTCGTGGCCTTTCAGCAAAACTATCCCAACACTCGCCTGGATGACCGAGGGACACCACGAAAACCTCGGTCAGAATGGCCAGCGTGGGGATTGAACATGCGAAGTCAGCGCGCTAGGACCTCAGCCACTTCGATCCGTACGCTAAACTACTCATATATTTTTTTAATATGACCGTTTTTAAAGAACGTGTTTTAGAACAGATTTCATTTAACAAAAATATCTAATTTTCGAAAATAGAGTTTGCGTAAATGGGGCCAGCGCCAATCTTTTTCCGTTCATTGCTGTATACGGCGAAAAAATAAAGAAAAATCAGTGGGTCTACAACGACGCATACTTTTTCGGATTTCAAAAACAGTTAGGTAATATTAGAATATTGAAATTTCTGACCAACTAACACCTCCACTATAACTTGAAAAAGTCCGAAAATCTTGAACGTCGTGTTTATATTTTATTTTATCCATTCGTTTTGCTTTAGTAAAATACATTTTATTTTAATGTTACTCGGACACATGCCGTTAGATTTCAGCGTCGCTGTAAGTAACGCTTACGAAAGTACTTTAGAAGTGGTTTTATCCACAAACGAAAGAGTGGTCTTTTAGCAACATTATTAAGTGTTAAAAAGCAATAATCTTCTGTACAAAATAACGGTATATTAATAACTCAATTTTGCTGTCGGAAAAACATACATCAAGATTTCATTGAATTCTGAGAATTATAAGTTGGTTCAAAAGCCAACGTCCGTCACGCCTGTGTTATCGTTCACTTCGTGACACATCGATGATCCCTTAAATATCACAAAAAATGTGAGCTCGAAACATTATAAAGCATTCCGAACGTCGCCAGCACATCGTATTTTCTTTATTGAGAATCTTGGCAGCAGCAGCAGCAGCAGCAGCAAGAAATTCTTACTCCAAAGCGCCCAGCAGAAAACGCGAAGTGAAATGAGTCTCTGAAATGGAAATCCGTCTTCTTGTCATCGGTTTCGGCGCCAGTTCTTCCGCACGGCCACGTCCGTCGCCGCGCCGAGCTCATTAAAGGCCGCCGCTGGCAAATTAAATAAGGCGGCACGGCGCCGCGCGGCGCGGCGAGCGGCCGAGCCCATGAATTAGCGTGACAGCGCTGCAGTGTGAATGGGCGGTTCATTCACGCGCCGATGGGCGACGCACGCCGCCGCTTCCAAGCTCGTATTTCAACGCGCCGAGCGCGCGC
Source organism: Teleogryllus occipitalis (assembly GCA_011170035.1). Lineage (NCBI taxonomy): Eukaryota > Metazoa > Arthropoda > Insecta > Orthoptera > Gryllidae > Teleogryllus > Teleogryllus occipitalis. The sequence continues at coordinate 126,695 of BLKR01001603.1, read as the reverse complement.
CACGGCTGCACAGCTGGGCCTAACTCAGCCGCTGCGCCGCCCGCCGCTCTCATCGGCACTTTTCTCTCGTTTCGCAGGCGAGCAGTGCTTTAACAAAAGGGCCATGGTGCGGTGCGATGTTCTCTTCCTTATCCACGTCTACCTTCTCTCGCCTTACACACACACTTACATGCACTCCACCATCGCAGATGACGGGAAAGCCGTTGGGACCTTCGAGCTTATCCCGGCTGGCGCGGTTCCCCGTTGGGTGAATTGCCTGGAGGGAAAGCCACCTTAGGAACGAGTAGATCGGCGCCGGGTCTCACCTTCGAGATTGGCAGGAACACCGCCACCTCCCGGGTAACACATTCGGTGCACTCACGGGACTTACGTAGTTTCTGCGCCCGGAAACCCGAAATTCTCACTCTCTCAAGAAACGGCGACGGGCTGCTGCAACTTCCGTCCTCCCTTCCCTCGCCTTTCTGTATGTACGTCACTACTTCTCCCCCTCAGCGGTTCAATGTTCGGTTTTTTGTTTTGGGTTCAAAGAATGTCGGGTTTGGTGGATGTCGAGAAACTCTCCGGATGCTGCGCCGAAGATTCACGACGCAGAACGACATGTCTCTTCAATGAAACTGTAAATTCCAAGAGTTTCGTGGAGTTTGTAGAAAACGGGTGCATCAACTACTTCATAAGTACAAAGCCTTAGAACCGGAAATTTACACATTTCATAGAGGACCACAGCGACGGTATGATATCTCTCTTTCCCAAAAAGTGTTAACATTATTGCACACAGGGCGTTAAGTGGTTTTCGTTTGAATACGTTTCATCAACCAGTGGGTACGGTATTAGGAAATCCCAGGCGCAGGCGAGGGATTTCGTAGTGTGTAGAGAGGGCGGCGGGCGCGGCTGTGGCAGCTGCCGAAGAGGGCCTGCGGAGCTAAGGCGTCGAGGCGTAGCGCGGCAGCCGGGCGCTCGGAGAGGGCTAGCAAGGCGCGCGCCCCGCTGCGCAGGGACAAGGCCCGGCCACTACAGGGATGCAGATGAGCCTCCGCGGGCGCCCGCCAGGGGCAGCTGACAGCCTCACCCCCCATCCCGCCCGCCCTCCGGCCCCGGCCCCGCGCTCCAGGCCCACCGCGCTCCGCATTCAAACACTACCAAAGGGAATAGAAATGATTCACGGAAAGATGCGAGTACGATATGAATATCGTACAATGTTTTGTCCACTTTGTAACATGTCCAATGTACTATGAAATTCGTTTAAATTTAAATAATCATCTCGCAAAATCCGGCAATTTTAGCTGATTAGTACCGGGAGCAGTAGCTCAGTGCATCAACTGATGTCACTACAGCGCCTCTGACCGGAAGGTCATAGGTTCGAGTCCTGACGGCGTATTTTCGACACTACCTTTTCAGCTAGATCGAATTCATTCGCTGTCTGGAGGAGAATTCTAGCGGCCGGCTGCTCTGATCGGTAGTTTCTCGTGGTTTCTCCGATCTACACCAGGCGAATGCCGGAGCAGTACCCTAACAAACGAACCACGGACTGCGCGCGATCTTTCCTTCCTCTTCCTTGCCCTACCCTCTCCCATTACACACACACTTACACTAACATGCACTACACTACCACATATTCCGGGTGACCGGTCGGGAGCTTAGAGCTTGTTACGGCTAGGGTGGTGCCCCGCTGGTGGGAGAGTCCTGGTTAGGGAGAAACCCCGCTAGCCGGCGGTAGGCCGGCACCGGATCTCGCCATCCAGCGGGGGATTGGCTGATTAGTTTCCAGGCGCGTCAACGGCTAAGGTCATTAGTCCCGTAAGTATAATGCGTGTTTTATCGCGGGAAGTGACGGTTATCTCGCGCTGAATGGCGAGATCCGACGCCGGCCTACCGTCGGTTTGCAGGGTTTTTCCAAACTAGGTAATCTCCCATCCCACGGGCATCGCTTGTGTTTATTTCATAAGGCAGCAATGAGTGCGGGAATAAATACGTTTCTTCCAGTTTTCATTGTGACGTTGTTGAAGCTAGCAGCTAAATGCAGAAACTCAGTGTTCCTTTTTTCGCTGTAAATTGCAGTTACATTTATAGTTTTGGATCCGACGTATTTTGTATTGAAGGTAAAGTATTAACTTGCAAAATGTGAGTCAGTGAACTACGAAAATAAATATTTTATATTGCAACTTATCAGTTCATCCAAACTCAAAAATGTACTTTGCAAGGCTACTGGGAAGATTTCTTTGCTTTCAACAGTAATTGCAACATAAGAGTCGAAAATCTCAATTTGCATTCGACTTAAGAAAATCTTTTCTTAGTAGTGGTATCCATTTGTGGAAATAGCAGGATTCTACTTTAAGACAGTTTTAGATAAATATAAGAACGAACCTGTGCCTAGCGAGTCAACTTTGCAAAAATGTTACTTAAACAATCGTGATCAAGTTATTAAGTGTAATCTAGTAAATAAATGGGTCTAGTGTTAGGTTTTGCTAATTGCCTTTTATTGCCTATTTCAGCTATTTGAAAATGTTTCCTTTTCTATTTTAGCTGTTTATGTTGCATCTTTGCCTGCCTACTTTAATGAATCATAATGCCTTGAGTTCCGGCCTTTGAGCATTAGCGTGTATTGTTTGCCTATTTTCATGCAGTACCTACGAAATTTGAAAACCTACCTAAGAAAATAGAGGGATTACTGGGCTTCTCGCCCGTCCCGCATGGCTGAGAAATACAACGGAAACTGGCCTTGTGACCTCAACCGCCAACAGAGCAGTCTCTCCAGAACCCTTTGTTTATACGTAACGTTAAGTTAAATGAAAAAATAACATCATTACGAAGTTTGTACAAAAACTATTATCGTTTATGTGCGCAATTTATTATGACTATTAGCAATAATATGCTTTTGTCTAATGCCAGAGCAAATATGGAGTGAAGTATTTTTCTCTCTAAGCTTGGAAAAAAACAACCAAAAATTTATTTTTGCATAATTTGTAGAGTAGATTATAAAAGTCCCAAATTCTATCCGCTGAAGACAGGGAAAGATTTTAAGGCTCTGAAACGTATCGCTTCCGAGTTATTCAGGATGTACGATAGTACTGTGTTGCAGCGTGTTGCATTTGCACGCTATATTATTTAATTTATTATATTGGTAACACATATTGCATATTCATTTTTGCTTTCTGCACTACTATATTCAAGTTTATCTATGCTATATCTCACACACTTCCGTACGCGCAATATGCTTAAAAAAAGGTACAAAGTTTTCTCTTCACGTATTATTGTACAGATTACGAAAGTGATCTAATTGTAAGTATCGGGAAGTTTGACATTTACGTAAGCAAAGTGGATAAAATATTTTTTTAGACCGCCACTAGAAAAATCGGTTGTTTCAGGGTTGCACAGCGTGTTAAAAGTTCAATTTTTTGGTACTAGTGCTAAAAGTGAAATTATGCTCAGGTGTTCTATTAAATTTGTAAATAAAGAATACACAATAATTTCGCCTGACCGCATGAGCTACGACACACTTTAATGTATCATTAGGTCATTTGGGTACTTGCTTTATAATAAAATAGAAGTCAATAAGGCTGTTTAATAAATAGTGTATAAAACACGTGATAAACGTGATTTCATTTTGTTCGTGGGATGCCCAAACCACTGCGCTCACAGAACACGATTTTGCACGACAAATAGAAAGTACGAGAAAAAAAACCTATTTTTAACAATTATGATTTCAACTTTCAAGAAGCACCGTTACAAATCTCAACGCTCCGAAACTCGAATACAGCGCTAGCCAAGCGACGCACAAGAGTGCACAGAATGCACAACGTGATTTGCGTTCGTTTACAGCGACAACGCGAACTTGGACGGGACAAATGTCAACTCTCGAATTAGGTCCGTGTCCAATCCGCCGCATGGGCAACGTTTTCGCTCGCGTCCACAGCCTCCATTCGCAAGGGCGAAATGCCGCCCGACGGCGCACGCGGTGCAACGCCGCGCGCTCGCAAACGAGGGCGCCCTGCAACAGCTGCCGCGCACATGGACTCCGGCGGGGATGCTCTTCTCGTAATACAGTACTGCTGCACGCGAAAATTTTCATGTGTCTGCGTGCGCGCGCGCGCGCGTGAGAGAGAGAGAGAGGGAGAGAGAGGGAGAGAGAGAGAGGGAGAGGGAGAGAGAGAGGGAGAGAGAGAGGAGAGAGAGAGGAGAGAGAGAGGGAGGGAGGGAGAGAGACGGAGATGGAGAGGCAGGGGAACAGAGAGGGAGGGGAGAGATCGACAGAGGGAGGAGAGAGAGAGAGCAGAGAGAGAGAGAGAGAGGAAGGGATAGAGTGAACGTGTCTATGTGCAAGTGCACGCTCTTCGCACGCGCATGCGCGCAAGTTTCTTGAGCGTTCCAACACAAGTGTTGGTGCCCATCAAAGAGCCCCCCCCCCCCTCTTCCCCAATGCTGTTCCCCTCCTTCCCACACGCTCCGACATCGCATCCGATCCTAGCACCGTCGTTTTCGCAACCCCTCCAACACCATATCGATTTACGAAAGCCAATTTTAATGACCGGCGGCGTCCGTTTTAATTTCCCGCCACCGGCGTCCGATTTGACCGTCCAGAAAAATTAAAACAAATGAACTAAAGATAGTGAATGCTAATCATATTCCAAGAAAAGGTATTTCTGATTTTTAAGATTTTTTTCTAATAAGATGATGGTATGGCGCAAAGTATTTTACGACACACGGCCGATAACAGAAATTACACATTCGGTTAGTTCAATATCTCTGCTAACGCCTCCGTTCACAAATTTCAACCGCGCCTGATATTGGCGGTTTATCGGATTAATATGGTCAATAACTACCTCAATCATGTGATTGGTTATTTTGACACTCATTCATGACAAGTTAAATTAAGCAAGGGGGCGTGGTCGATGAGTAAAACAGAAAAACGATTCGCATTCATTTCTCAAACGTTGGCTAATTTGTCCTGAGATTCTAACACTACCTATCAGTTGTTTCACCCGCGATCTTATGGTAGACATACTATTCTGTGCAATTACTATAATTCATTATATTTGAATATTTTATGCTCTGGTATTGTATTCAGTATTAATTTTGATTTGATTTGATTTTTTTTCACTCGTTTGTAATGCCGTGAATACAGCTCAACTGATGATGCGGGAAATTTCCCAGAAACTAGGATGGTTCTAAGGATTTATATTTAACATTAAATAAAACAAATTTATATTGTGGTTGCGATTATCTCAACACATTCATTTATAACTATTATTTTTGTCATTCCACAAACTGGAAAATGTTCGAATTTATGTACCTAGAATGAAAAATATGTACATTTCTAAACCTCATTTTAAAGAAATTATTTAGACGTATAATAGTGTATTTAAATGTTTGTCTATTTTGAGCTTAATTAACAGTGATCTACGTAAACAACGCGGGTTCTTTGAAATTCTATATTTATGGGCTATCCTGTTACATCGCTTTGACTTCTCTCACAGGCATACATATTCTTTTCTATTGTTCAACATGATTTGTATTAATCCTTAGAATATTCTTACTCTCAGCTTAAGAACAACATACTGAAAATTCTTCGTGAAAACCATCCCTACCCTCCAACTGCACGCAATATCAGCTGACACTCCAAGCAATATCAGGAGGCAATATCAGCTGAGACTCGAAGCCTTATGGCTGATGGAAGAAAACATGTTCGCAGAACGATGCTGTCTTCGGTGATGATCAGCAGTTTTAGAACTTGTCAAAAATGTACTCACTGCCTGAACAAAGCACGCGCATTTCGGTTTGTATATGCACGTATACAAGAACTGTATCACGACAGAAGGCGCAACCTTTCAGTAGTCCCTGGAGGATTGTGTATAAAGATGATCTTTCACAAGCCATGTAAATATCAAGCATATTATTGCAATAGAAAGTACATACTACAAAAGATCATTAGATTCGTAGAGTAATATTCACAGCTATTCACGTGATAATATTTGAGGATTTACAAGAGGCAAACACCACACTAAGAGTTAAGAATACAGACAATAATTACAGAAAGTGTTGTGCGTGCATATTTAACATACTCCATTAACATTCGAATACGTGAATTAACAAGTTCCTTTTTAATTTCTCGCTACCACTACCACGGTATAGAAAAAGTTATGTAATGCTGCGCGAAAAAACGGCGAATTTTCGGCAGAAAAACTGATTACAGGGCCCTGGCAACAAAATAGTGGATAAATCCAGATGCTAAATTTAGAAAAAAAACCTCTAGCACGTGGTGAAGCTAGAATCCATGTTTTAAGTCCTTGATACCGAAAAATCGATTGACGGCAAAACGCCTGTACGCCCGTCCGTCTGTCTGTGAACAACACCAACGGCTAAACCGTTCAGCCGATTTTCTCCGAAATTGATATTCCCCGACCAGTCTGATGTCGCGGCCCCTTGAATTTCAAACCTATATTTTAATTCTAAGGGGTACTTTACATTAAGCCCCCTGGGACATTTTCAATGTCTTTTTTTTAAATGGCCACTCCGTGTACGTTTTTTTAACTGGCCAACGTGTACGTATACGATAAAGTAAAAGTCGTAACCTAATACCCGGTCAAAGAAAACTGTTAATAGCAACGACACGGAAATTATTTTAAGTATTGTCATCCCTGTTGCATAAAGGAACGCAGTCAAAATGAAGGTATAGGCCAGTTCATTTTCATGCAGTGATTATGACAAAAGGTGGATGTGTTTTAGCTGTTCACAGAATTTATTGCACCGGCCAGAGTAGTCAATTATTTGATCCGATCATACATCATTCCTCAAATTTAATAGGTAAATATATTTAGGTTGCAACTATAGGTAAATAAAATTATTAGGATACAACTAAGAAGTCGTTACAGTGGCTGGCCATTGCGAAGCATATTGCTACGTACTTCCACAAGCTCACCACGGCAGCAGGATGAAACACACAATTGATTCTGGTAGATCAAAAAACAATACCTACGTATTTATAGCCTAACCCTGATGTAGAAACTGTTGATAAATGTTGATGTAGAGTTGTTTTGTAATGCCACAACGTGTACGTATTTCCTTTTGTCATGCGTGCGTATTCAACCCAATGCCAATGAATGGGTGACGTCTGCATATGCCCAGTAACAATAAAGGTCACAAGTGATCACGTGGCAGGGCGCACCGAACAAAGGGCAATCAGAAGCTCCGTCTGCCAGTCCATAGTTGTCTCCTTCTCGCACTTCTCCCTATTCCTTGCACCTCCCACACAGAGACACGCTTTAGTTAGCGACTGCACGTGAAATGCGCTTTCAATATTACCTAAGTGAATTCAGCTACTCATAATAGGCATCTCCCACATCCGACACACCAAACTGGAGTGGGAACGAGATCATTTATCAATCTGCAAAACTCGTTAAAAAAACCCATCCAGTATCACAACTCGCCGTTATTTATTCCGCATGGCATTATTAAACAAATACGTGTACAGGAAGAAAAGTAGCCCCATAATTAGTCCGTTATTTCCAAGTGAAAACGTGTATTCTCCCCCTCCATCCCGATGTTGTTCCAATTGTCGTTGAAAGTTCTCCATACGGGGTCGTGCCACCCCGACATCGGGGCGCCGCTTTGCTTTTGTCCATCGCACACTAATACCGCAAAGTGCGCCAGTTGCTGTCGTGCGGCGCGGCGCGGCGCAGGGCGGCGCTCGGGGGTGGAACGTCTCGCGCAAACAACCGACGCGCGCTGCGACGGCAGCGCAACGCATGCACTCTGCTCAGCCGCACGGGCGATTGTGTCGACACACGCACGCCCAATCATATTTGGGCGTTGGTCGTGAGCAACGAGTACAAAGAATTCGCGATCATTTCAAAAACCCTGGCTAACTAGTGCTCCGTTTACTTTTTTATGATTCCGCCTCCTGCAGAAAGTTCGCACGTAATCAACGTATTTATCTAGAACGCTATACGACTTCATTTAAAAACTACATTTCTAAGAAATAATATTATACATCTATAAACCTTTGATTAAAATTTAAACCACTGCGAGTTTAATAAATAGCGTGATGAAAGTAAAACACGCAGGCTACTTTTAATTCAGGTTTTATGGCCTAACAGTTTACATTCTTTTGATAACTTCGTTCAGACATGTACATTCGCTGCTTTTCGACATAATTAGTATCTATTCTTACAATATCGTAATTAGTGTAGATATTTGAACTAATATATATATATATATATATATATATATATATATATATATATATATATATATATATATATATATATATATATATATATATATTAGTTCGATATGAAGTTGTCGCTCCAACTCCTATAGCTGGGGAAGGAGCTACGCCGACTTTGCGCTTTGACGGTGCTCGACTGTTTGAGCGCCTCCCGCTCTAATCGTCCGCCGCGCCGACCTGAACGCAGCGTATCGGCGCTCGCGCCACGCGGGCGGGCGTTCGGCCGCGTGCCTCCACGCGCGCGCTCTCATTAGCAAATCTTTTATTAACGAACGCGCCAAAAATCCGGCGGAATAATAGTGCGATGGAAGCTGCGGGGGCGGCTATTAACGTGTTTGCCTCCCGCCCCGACGCAACACGGCGGAGCACGCGTTCGCAAACAAGGCCGCGCGCGCATCGACCGCGCAAGGAGGCTTTTATGCGGCGCAAAAAGTGCGCGCCCACGCGCGTGTACACGTCTGTTTGCGCGCTTCTATCAGTGTTCGCCGGCGCCACCGCCCACCGGACAAGGGGCATTGTGTGGCGAGCACAGCAGGAGGCGCTGGAAGTACTGCACTGCCCACGGTGGAGGAATAAATGAAATGGAAGGGGGGGGATTTTTTTTTTTCCTGGGGCTTTTATCCAGCCAACAGCCGGTTACCCTTTACGTCCCGATGGGACGCATATTCGACTATACACTAGACCAACACACTTGCGGGCTCCTCTGATCTGGGGTCAGTAGAATACGGGGCCCTCCGCGACAACACATACAAAGTCAACGGACAAACAACCAAGGCGGGACTCGAACCCGTGACCCTTCGGACCGAAGCGCTGAGTCGGTACTCGCTCTGAGCCACCTCGGCCATCCAGGTCGGCGGGGCAAATGTACAAAATTAAATGGGAGGAGGAGCAAGCGTGTGCTCATGAGAACTAGAATGCTGAAAGGCGCTCATAGTGGAGCGCCGTCAGCTAGAGTATCTTCCGCTTGCTCGCGATAGGCTAAAGGCGGCTCAACACATGTGGTAGTGTGGATAAGATTCTTGCTATTTGCGACGAACATTTGGTACTCGCCCCACCCACCGCATGTCGGTCTTTTGCACACATCAAAGGAAGCAAACATTCGTCGACCACATCAGCTGCTCGGGATTGGGCGAGTAGTCGGTCGCTACTCGGCGAATGCCGAATGTGTTGAGCCGCCTGGAATCAGGCCAGAGCAATGGCCCAGACAGCTTCGCTTCGTGTCTTGAGGAAGGAACGTGACACGTATGTGTTGCACATATGTCGCAGGACTTCACAAGCAATACATATAAGGAATCTTTGAAGGTAAAACTCTTTTCTTTTTTTAACTCACACTTGCTAAATTTGCAACAGAAATACAAAACATTCTTTAATTTTTTCCACCAGCGTAAGGAAAATATATTTTTTTTCATTCTCCCAATTTCATATGATTTGAGCTCCTTGATGGCCTCGCTTTATCTTTAATTCTGCTTTTTATTCTCGAATCGAATCCAGACCCGAGTGACGGTGTCAGCCCGAGCGTCTGACGTTCGGTTTCTCTGGCCGAGCGCTTTTCGCTCGAGGCGTCGAGGCCCTGCCCTCTAGCGGATTTCGTGCCAACTCGCCCAGGACTCGAATGAGAACAATACACTGGAACTAACCTGCATATACGTAGCATTAATAGAGAATGCATGTTGATTAGAATGGTCGTTACGCGAACCATGGTAAAGAGAATTCCCAAACACAACAGCGAACGAAACTACACAAGCTGCCCGAAGTGTCAAACCCGAAAAGGATCCCAGGAAGGCAGAGGCGGAGGGCGGGAGACAGTCGGAGGCAAGAAGCGCGAGGCGAGGCGAGACGAGACGACACATGCACATCAGAGAGCGCGCGGCGTTATTAGATTCTCGCTCCGAGGCAGCCCGAACGCCAAAGACCCCGCCCTCGCCCGCCGCCTTTTCAATTTAATACAAAGGGCGCGAATCCGCTCCCAATGAAATTGCGCGCATCAACATTCTTTCAAAGCCACCGTGATTTGTACAACTGGCGACGGAATTATGAGGAAAAAACAGATGTGCAAGTGCATATGGAAATATTTGTATTCCTTTGATACCATGTAATGTCACTGGCAATTTCCTTGAATCTTACTGGCTGGAATGGCTCAGCGCAACCAACCGTTGCCGCTGTAGAGTCACTGATCGGGAAGTTTCAGGGTTCGAATCCCATTAGAGAAGCATCTTACACTCTAGTTACATAGGTAGATCCAATTCGGCTGCTATCTGGGGCAGAATTCTAGCGGGCGGCTACTTAGATCGGTAGTTTTCTGTTTAATAACGGACGAAAGGTGAAGAAGAAATCTAACAAATGGGATCACAGACAGCGCGCGATCCTTCCTTCAGCTTTGTGTCATCCTCACCCCGCACAGCACTACCACAAGTGTCGGGAAATCATACGGGAAATTAAAGCTTGCCCAGCAGGGGTGGTACTCCGCTGGCCGAGATTCATGGAAGAGAAAATACTGCAATCTGACGTGTGGGTAAGCGCCTGATATCTCAGTCAAACAGAGAACGAACGTCGTCACATCTCAACTATAACATACACTTCCCTTACGGGAGTAATTATCAACGCCGTTGACACTCCTTACTTGGAGGGGTGTAGCGTGCCGTTTCCATCCGCGGTAGGAAAAGGACAAGGAGCGTCGCCCGCGCCCACTGGCCGCCCCCGCGCCGGGCGACAGCTGCGCTAATTACGTTCTAAACATTACACGAGCGCTTCAATAAAAAATGGCGGTCATTTGCAGTCGTAGTCGTCCAGCGTTCCAATTACAGCGGGCGAAGGCGCGGCGAAGACAAAGGCGGCAACGATAGGGCCGAGCGCGGCGGCACCCGCGCCATTGCTCATCGCGCTCCGCTCCCCCACCCCCGCCCCGCGGCCATCGCTCTTCCTTCGCCCCGCCCCGCCCCACCCCACGGCTCCCCCCTCCCACCACACCCACCCCGACACGAGCTGGACTCCGCGCCTGCCGCCTCGATGTCGCTGGGCACACTCTGCGCTACTCGTGGGGCAATCATGTTTCCGAGCGCATCAACTACTATGGTCATTAGTCCCTTAAGTGGAGTGCACTTTATAGGCAGGAGTGGCCAGTGATCTTCTTTCGCTAGAACGTGACATCCGGCGCACACCTCGGATTGTGAAGAGTTCCTCCTCCAGCTAACAAACTACAGCTGGGCACCGCCTCAGAAGGGACGCCCTAAGCTCCAGACTGGTCTCTCAACTTCTCTGGCAGTATACTTCCTTCCGTTTCTTTTCACCCTAACACTCACCAACTCATCCAAACACTATGTTTGGATGAGTTGGTGTGTGTTAGGGGGAAAAGATACGGAAGGAAAGACTGCACAGGGTCTGTAGCTCATTTCTTTAAATACTCCCCGGCATTCGCTTGTCATTTATCAGAAAAGCTGAGAAAACTGCGAATCATAGCCACTCGCCGCTAGAATTCTGCCTAGACACCGGCTGAACTCGGACTGAATTCTAGCGGAGGAGCTGTGAAGCTAGTGTCGCGAATCAGCGACCGTCGGGACTCGAATCTTCGGACCTCCCTGTCAGAAATGCTACATGGACAAAGGTTGACGACACTGAGCCATCTCAGCCGGCACTCCTATAAGTGCTGCGAACCTCGTTAACTGGTTCGTTATTTTATCGCCCAATAATCCTTAAATGAATGTCTCATGCTGTGGGCAGCAAAGACCTTGCATTCATTCCTGCCTTACTCTCCTCGAATTTTCCAATGCTAACGAACATTGGGTTTTCTCTCGACCACTTCTCGAAATCTTTGCATCTCATATCAGCATATTCAAGAACACATACAAACACCTTACAAAAATGCACGTGCTACGAAAAGTGGTTAAGGCCGATACGTGTTTAACGCCTATACTATCTAGAGAGTTTGGATAAAACTGTATAAAAAAGGATGAAAACATCATTTTAAACATTATCCGGATGATGCTGGCATTAACCACACGGCTCACGTAAAGTAAGGAGATGTGAGAGAGTGAGACGTTCTATGTGTTTGCGAGAAGTCATGGAATAAATTGGTTTGGAATAAAAATGCGCTGGACAGTACGCGTTGCAGACTCGAGTTTGTTTTATGTAACCCCAGAAGGCTGGAACCTCGTCGCCTACACGGAAAGGCGCAGCAAAGCGTCACCCGAGATGTTAAGTGAAGTTGGGTTAGATTTGGTGGTATTCGGTGGTACATACCTTTCCCCTCATTTGCCCTTGAAACTTTCCACCATAGTCTCATATCACATAATCTGTTATTTCGTTTAACTATAACATGTTTCAACTACCACAGCTATCTCATCGGCTACGTTACTTCTTCTGCCTAAAGTTTGAAGTTTTTTCGAAGCAGTATCCACTTCGGGCTTTTCCTATTTTGGATAATGCGATCATTAACTGGCACATTCTCGAATTAGCCAGATTCAAATATTAGGCGACGTATACAAACAGTGAACTGAGACAATGTGATAAAAAAGATACATCGCACACGTGTGTCCACCACTATTGTATATCATATTGTCAGTCATGTACACTAGATTCAACCATGACATTCGCTCCGAACAGGACACACACACATTCACAGGAGATTCCTGTATGTTTTGTTAGTTTGCTTTGCGCTCACGTCCGATCTGTTCTGGGCGAGCGGCGGCTGCAGGCCACGGCAGCACTTCGGCTGCAGCGTCCGCCAGCAGGAAACGTTGGCTTCCGGAGGGCGGTGCAGAAGCCCGGAGCACAAGCCCCATCACATACATACCATCCGCGTGGGAGGCGTGAAAACGCGCTCCGCCGGGCCTGAGCCGCCTAGCGTTGAAGACGTCGCGGCGCTTGAGTAAAGTCGGCGCCGTGGCGACAAAAGTGAAGTGTAAATAGTGTAGTGAAGTGTGGAATGAATGCGTGAATGAATGTACTATGTAAATATAGATTAAGTATGAATGAGGGCGTGAATGTTAAATAAAAATACAAGAAGAATGCACAATCAAATTAACCATTCAATCACCAAATTTTCAGCTGTTACTTTAAAACTAATCGCCCCGAGTGGTTCGATGTGTTAGCTTTAAGCTATAATTAAGTTTAGATTAATTAGTCTATTTAGGACATAGCCCTCCCAAATCTCCATAAGCAGCAATACTGGAGAAATTGTAATCCCAATAATTGAATAAACTCTCGCCTCTCCAGGGTAACTGGAGAGGGGAAAATTGAAAAGAAGCCCCATTCGCCGCCTCAGCTGCGACCACGCGCGGCCAGCAGGCGCTGTAAATCGCTTTGCCCGAGCAAAATCACTCTCACTACTAACGAACTAACTGTACACACTAAAAACTACAACACCTGTTTCATTCTGCTTTCTAAGTTCATGTACGGCTCAGGTCACCGATGAAGCAACCCTGCACACACTTGCGCGGTAGAACGAGAAAGTGAACGCACATTCCACATGGCACACGGCGTATTACGTAGGCGACTCCTCAGCAATAAGGCATTACGTCACATCACCGTTAGTCCGAGGCCGTTAGCCCAGGAGATGGTCGTTGGTCTCCTAATGGCCGAAGCGAAGGGCCCCAAAGGCGCAATGCACAGCACCCCTGAGAGCTCCCCGCTCGCATCAAGCACGCCTCAGACCCCTCCCCCGGCCTACACACACGAGCCTCCTCCGGCCAATTCACACGCGCTTCTTGCCCTTCACACTTTCCAGGGACATATATTAACTCTCAACCTAACCAACATTAATATTACATTCAAATGATTAGGGCCAGACTCACCGCCGATCGTAAACGTCCTTCATCTGTATTTTGATGAAGGATTGGTCGATGTTTTTACTACACCAAGCCATTTATTCTCTGAGCAAAACATATTACTAACAAAACCAGCCACACTTTAATCAAAATAGAGGTATTGATTTTTACATAGAGCGGGAGAAATTCTGTAGTATGCGCTATCTAGTTTATTCCTTCAGTCTTCCAAATATTACAAAAAAATTTTAAATGTATATAGTTGAAAAGGTTCAATTCAAAAGAAATAACTTTATATATTACCGTTCCCTTCTTGCACAGGTTATCAAAAGAGGAACTCAAAACAATATTATAAAGAATTTTACGCTTTATTGTCTATTTGTCACGATGCAACATCAGATGAATGAATTAGTACCTAATCATTCGTCATATACCTTCAAATATTACAAATTGTGATCGAGTCGAGAGTCGTGTTGATATTAGGCGAATGGAGCGCCTAAAGCACAAGCGGCGTTGAAAGCTCAGTCAAATTAAACTCAGTTCTATCAATTTCTAATTTCTGGAGCTCATAACCAATACTTAGTAATCACACGTAAATAAAGAATGTAACCGAAAATATTTAAAAATTATATTTCTATTGTGACTATGATAGAGACAATATAATTAAGAATATGAATCCAAAAACAATATGTAATTCGGAAGAACCCAAACCGTACCTACGAGATATCGACATATCGGCTACACTGTAAGAAATTACACTAAATTTAATGTACGACTATACATGAATTTTAATGTATATTATACATTACAGTGACATTAATGTACATGTACATTAAATTCAATGCTTAAATTAAAACCAATGTAGATTTAATGTACAAAAAACTTAACTAAGCTTTAAAATCAATTGTACACGTACATTACATTTACTGTATCTCATATATATTATAGTTACTGTACGTGTACATTAAATTTAATTTACGTACATGAAAATTACTTTATATACTTTTACATTAAAAGTAATGCAGAAATTTCTGACAGTGTAGTACAACTCATTAATAAGTATCGCCATATATTTCTTCTGAACTTTGGGGTGAAATTAACAAAGGTTTTTGCACGAATTTAGGTACTGTAGTGTACAAAATATATTCTTACTCTGCACATAAAGTCACATTTGCGTCGCTTTTTAATAACAAGTCATAATTCGGAAAACTTCTATCATAATTGCATGTATTTGTTATATTTTTATAGATTACAGATTAAACGATTAAAACGTCTCACATGAGAATGTTGCAGGTGATACTGTCTCGATGAAACACAACAATTACACTATAAAGCCTTATTTGAAACCAAGACAAGTTGCTAGGCGGTTCGCTGACGTGACCCAATGTAGCGCGGGGTCGACAAAACGCTGTAGAAGCCAACACATACGGTTTCCGACGTAAACATCGCATTCGTCATCACACTATGCAGTTCGAATACTAAATAAATATGATTCAACATCGCGGAGCCGAAGTCCTCCAATAGAATGAAGCTTATAAGTTTTGACCATCATTTTGAAGACTAGTTTTTCAGGGGAAATATTATTTTGTAAACAATGTAAAGTTGAAATTAGTGCAGGAAAACGATTTAATGTGTAACAACATAGTAATATCTCTCAACATTCTAGCTGTGTAAAGAGAAGTGCTGGAAATAACAGCAGATAAAGGCAGTTTTTTGAGCAGACGGATCATCTTCAACCGTGTAATCTTCTTGTGTAAGGAGTTGCTATGCAAGAGGTTTTAACGGACACCCAGACAGGAAACAGTACACTTCGCCGCCAACTTTTCAGTGGCATCAAACTGGAATTTGTTGGTACTGTGTTTTGACGCTCTGCGCATTGTCCCCACCTGTGCAGAGTGGGTGGGGTGCTCGAGGTCACGAAGCAGGCAGTGTTTTCTAGGAGAATCCTGGATATTCTATAATGCGCAAAATTAGAGATATTTCTAGGAATGTCGCAACATCTCAAGACAGTAAAACCAAAGCCGCTGTGCAATGGCCACCATGCCTTCAAGTAAGCTCCTGTGCTGTCAAAGAAGTGTTTTCCAGGTAGAAAACATTCCTTAGCGACAACTATACGTCTTTCAAGATGGAAAACCAGAAAAGACACATGGTGATACAGTACAACTCTGTAAAAACTGAAGTCTTGAGAGAACGTCTATGTATTTTAAACATTTAATGCATTAAAGTATGAATAAATAAGATTTTATTGTTTGTATAGGTATTAATGCACAGTTCGGTTCTTCTAGACACATGGAAAATGTTTTAAAGTAAGTGCTTTTAGATTCTAAGACTAAAAGAAAAGTACTTCACTCTCAATTCGTGACTTTTGTAATTATTTTGTATAACAAGGATCAACAAGAAGTATTAAAAATAACTTTTATAATTTAAAAAAAATTATTTTAATGACATATTTATGTACGTTTTAGTTCATAAAAGCTTGCGTAATTCGCTGAATTTTTACGCCATTAAAATCCGAGTCCCCCGTTTCATTGAAAATGGTGGATGAAATGGCGGTCGTTCAAAGAGTAAACGCGGTTGCACGCGTCACGCCTCTTCCAGAAGCGCGTCGAAGCACCAGCTTCCAGCTCGCGCCGCCCCTCCCCACCCACGACGGGGCGCGGCGCCTGGCCGTAGCTCCCGACGCCTCCACAAAGCGAATGCGCGTGGCAGTTACCCCCTCCACACACACACACACACACACACACACACACACACACACACACACACACACACACACGAATAAGGTCACCTAAGAAACGTTCTTTACCAACTTACTGAAACATGTTTCTAAAACATTCTACACAAGTTGCTTTACGTGTACACGGAGATTTGTACTTGTATGTTCTAAGGTCATATTGCTCAAAATAATACACTTTCGTAATGTTATCACAACGAATCAGAAGAACGAAAACTCGCTCTTAACGGCCGGTCCCGACGGCGGTTAGAGATTTTCGTAGTTCGCCGTCCGTTAATGGCAATCAAAACAAAAATGGTGCATAAGTAATCCTATTTTAGTAGTATTTTATTTAGTACTTTTTTCTTATAAGAAGATCGTATATTACGGAAATTATTGAACGAAATGCGGCCGGTAATCGGACTTACGTGAGTAAAGGTCGTGTAAAAACCTCCGTTTGCAAACAGCGCCCGTTCTTTGATCTTTATCGACGTAATAAAGTTAATAACTACAATATATTATTCACTAAAAATAATAATGTGTGTAAAAATCTAGTCTATATATTCACACATATGTAAGAAATACGTCAGAATTTCAGAATTTTAACACAAAATGTGGCCATATTTTCGAAGTTAAATTTTCATATCAAGACACAAAAAACAGAACACCTACCGAAAATTGCATATAAAATGGGACGTACTTCAAGTGTAAGTTTTAGAAGTTTCTAAATAAGGTGAATTTTGATTTTTTTTTTAAAATTGACAGACCCAACGATGGAAGGGGCTCGTGACCCCCCCCCTAGCCGATGTAA
The DNA here is from genome assembly GCA_011170035.1 of Teleogryllus occipitalis. Taxonomy (NCBI): domain Eukaryota; kingdom Metazoa; phylum Arthropoda; class Insecta; order Orthoptera; family Gryllidae; genus Teleogryllus; species Teleogryllus occipitalis. The sequence continues at coordinate 109,191 of BLKR01001603.1, read as the reverse complement.
TATAGTTGTTATTAATTTTCTATAGTAACGAACGTGATTCAATGACTCAAATAAATACGTTACATATCACTCTAAATTTAGAAATGAAAATACATTTTAATTTCACCAAAAACAGAAAACGTTTGGGAAGAAAACATCCAATCGGCTGAATACAAACCAGATACTAAATTCCCCTTTGGAAAAATATTCGTCGATCCTCTGCACATAAACGAACTATGACAGTGGCCGATAGTTGGGCAGAGTCGACCCACCAGAGAAGTGAACCGACAGCGAAGCGAGTGAGGGCGGGGGTGGGGCAGAGGGCGTCGCTCCGAGGTGTCCAGTTCGCACCCCGGCGGGAGCAGCGCTGGGCGCGGGCCAGGCTGGCTCGCGTCGAGGGCCCTCCATGGATCGCTTCGCAAATCCCAGCTTAATGAAGATTAACTCTCTCCGCAGTCCACCAGGGAAAACTTATCGATAACGCTCATTAACGGACGGAGCTATTACGGGACGCACATATACATAATTCATGTAGCGACGTCGCGGCCGAAAAAACGAGAGCGAACGCCGTCGGGCGGTGGTTGCTTCATTAATTACTCGGCGGGCATCGAGCGGTGGGCGGGGCCGCGGGCGCGGGGGCACGTGGGCTCCCCGGCCTGCCACGTGCCACGCACGCACTACGCCAAGCGTAATCACGAGGAAAGTTCCAGGAGTTTGCTTCAAATGTGCAGTACTTCAGTCGGTCGTTCCATGTGGGCTGGTCTGGGTGCCTTGCAGGGCGGACGCAGAGCTATTCACGGCCGTCAGGGAGGATGGGCCCAGCGGAGAAGATAATTAGCAATAACACGCCCACCCGTGACCTACGTAGTTAATCCCATGTCGACCATTAGGAGGTGCTATCATCACTGCAGCAATCCCCGCAGCAGAATATCACCCCTCTAGTCGGCGGAGACGCCTTGGAAATCAATACATCTTGACCATATGAATACTATTCTGGCATCGTGGTTGCTAAAGTATGACACTGACATGAGCTCGACGTTCAACCAGTTCATTTACAATATATTACAAGTGGTACAGCTCTGGGGTTACTTTCGCTATTCCTACCTCCCGCCCCCTGGGCTAATGCAGACCCTCCGACCAGGCGCTTCACCGGGACTTAATCGGACACCCTGTGGGACGCACTCGCACGCCCCATGGAGTGCACGCCCGCCCCCCGGGCGAGCGGTGTGCGACCACATGCGAGGTGACGAGAAAGCGAACGGTCGCCCGCCTGCGCACCTGCTGACGCGCATTAGTTTTGGCGGTCACGTGATCGCCCACAGCCTCCGCGCGAGGGCGGCGAGCCGGCCCTCACATTCGCGCCCTTGCGTTTTGAGGGGTCCCTCCGCCAACCTTTTTTTGCGGAGTCGTTGGATTCCCCTATGGTTGCCTGCCTTTAGACTCCGCCGACGCCTTCGGAAGTATGGCTGCCATCTGATGACGTTACACTATATCTTCATTTGCGAAGGGAATAACATTAATCGCAAAACATGCAATTTTAATCATCCGATAATGCAATTGAAAATATGCACATACAAAATTCAATGCAGCTTCTCGTACCCACATTCTAAATAATATTGCACAGTTAATATGAACATAGCTAATATTGTGAGAGAACATACCGTGAGAAAGAACGAACGAACCAATGAGAGAACTAAGGCAGGTGAAAATGACAGCATGAAATAAAGAGCTTAGAGCAGTGAGAACTTACGCGACACGAGCAACAGCAAAAGTCCAGCTATTTGTAAATTTTAATACGTCGATTTCGTTCAAAGTACGACTTTTCTTTATACTATATACAACTTGTTCTTATAATGAAAGGCATGCGTAGAATAAAGGCAAGCGACACTTTGAGATATTGATGTTTTCGATTAATGGGAGAGTTTCTGTGGCTGTTATGACTTACCTTGTAATTGCCCCAAGACTTTCAAATTGTTTTCTACATTATTGATGATACAAAAGTGATAAAATAATAAACAACAAGAACAACTCCGTTGAAACCGCCAATCCCCTCCCCCAAAAAAAAATTGGAACACAGGTTGGTGGACGTGCTTTTGGGCGAAGTGTGTCTGAGTGTCCCCGCGGTGGCGGCAGCAGCATCACGCAACCCTGGGGAGTGGATGGGAAGGGAGCGGGGGAGGGGGGGCGTACAAGGGGACTACACGCGGCCCCGGGCGGGCTTGTAAACCTGGTCGGCACGCGCGGAGGCGTGGGGCTTGCAGGGTGGAGCGGGGGCCGAGACAGGGGCAGGGGTGGGGCGGAGGCGGGGGCGGGGGCGGGGGCGGGGGCCGGCGGTCGGTCGATACGCGCGCGAGGCGGAGGCCCCGCCAGGCTGCAAGTTCAACAAACTGCGCCCATCAATACGACGGACGCCCGCGCTCGATGCGGCGCTGCGATGTATCAGCGGCGCCGCGCACCGTCAACACTCGAATGACACCCACCCCTCGCTCCGCTACAGCCACCCTTCCCTCTCTACATCCCCAGCCCCTCCCTACCAATTTCTTCGCCCCCTTCCCTGTCCTCAACCCTCCAGTGCCCCACCTCCACTCGCCTCCTTCCCCGCCCTTTCCCACAGCCCCCCCTTTCCCGCCACCGTCCCGCTCCTCAAACCGTCAGTTCCTTGCTAGGGTCCCACCCCGCCCTCCACCCCAACCAATCGCTTCTTCCCCGCCCCACGACCGCACCAGCGACGCCACGCGAGGCAGCGGGAAGGGCGAGAGGGACCGTAGTGGGGGCGCCTTGAGCGGCGCAGGAAGGGCGGGCGGCGCAGGCCTCAATGAAAGCCCCTGAAGAGGCGGCGCGGTCGAAGGACCCGACCCACACGCTCAGGCGAACAATGCACGCCGCGCTCCGCCAAAGTCAAGATCAAATCCGAGTGTCAGGCGGGCGACAACACTCCGCCCCAGAGGAGCGCGCACACAAGCCCCGCCCGAGATAACGAGTCAACGAGCAGGCGCTGGCACGGCGGGAGACACGGCGCAACCTGTATACACACGACGCGTGCGGTAGTGTTGGGCATGAATGCTTGTGTAAATGGGGCGAGAATGAGAAATGAAAGAGCGTGGGTCGGGGCCTGTATATTAGTGTACTCCCTCGGGGATTCGTCTGGTCGTAAAGACGGCTCCACACATTCGGCATTCGCCGAGCAGCGAGCTAGCGCTCGCCCAATCCCGATCAGCTGACGTGTTCGGCGAATGTTCGCTCCCTTTGATGTGTCCAGAAGACCGACACGCGGTGGGTAGGGCGAACCCCGAATGTTCGTCACTCGGCAAATAACAAGCAACTCATCCACACTACTCGGGATTCGGCGAGCGGTCGCTTGGTGTTCGCCAACTAACGAATGCGTGGAGCCGCCTTAATAGGAGAAATTACGCAAATTCGCGACGGGAGCAGCAGCCGAATTCGACACAGGGCCTTTGGCCGCGCGGTCGGCCAACGCAACGGGGCGCGCAGGTGCAGCCGCGTAAGACGCTGGGGCGGGCGCTGGGCCGCACCGCGCCCGCTCATAAATTAGCGCGCTTTACGGCAGCAGCTCCGACAGGCGCCTCGCGTCGATCCCCGCCTCGCCTTTGACGGACGACCGCGTCGCCCCCCCCCCGGCTCCGCCCGTCACGGCCGGCGCGCGCCGCCTCCCGCGGGAGATCGCGCCGCGCCTCAGACGCACACACGAGCAGCACGCGCCACGCTCCCTCCCTGCCAAAGAAGCTTTCACTCCAGCCAAAACACTCAAAACTTTCAAGCTCATTTTACAATCTTTAACACACTATAATAAAATAAGTTAGTTGCAGTTTTCTATTGAAAGGTTTCGTTCCCATATTTGGAATCCTCTTCAGGAGGTATTATGTGAACAAAATCCGTGAATCGTAACGTTAAAAAATAAATGTAAATGTAACTTAATTATTCTGTTTTATTGTAAAAATTGTCCCAAGATCTTGATCACATATAAAACACTTTATCTGGACGGCAATAAACAGAAAAAAATATTTAAAACGTAAGTAAAGCAATCCCTTTATAATATACTACCGAAAATAAAGATAATATACTCCGTACAACATTTTCTGGCTGCTAATGGGATAAAGTGACGATGAAACAAAAACCTGAGGAGGCCGAAAATGAAAGATGTTGGTCCTTTCTATTCAATTCAATACAAAAAACAGAACTACGCCCTTATTCCATTACTTAGGAATCGTTATTTCTGCATTATGTGTGTCTTGCTACAAGCACTTTTTTCAAGAGGGATTCATGATTTATTTCCAAACGCAGAGATGAAAAAATCTGCGATGATATTTTACCAAAGCCTTATAATTCATATGAAAATGCCACGCAACTTCATTACAATCAATATATACGCCGCAACAAAACCACTAGCTAGTTCGCAAACGTATTATTAATAAGCCTGATTTACAAATATCGACTGAATAAAAAAAATAATTTGACTGTAAACTCTCCACAAGCTTATACAGTACATCCGTTTCAAATACCGCAACAAAAATTCATAAACATTTCCATGCATTTACTTTTTAATGAATTCATATCAAGGCTTTAACAACTGAACCGAAATTTTAGCCACAGCCGTTAAATAGTAATGAAAACCGCGGCCTCATGTATCACCATATACATTTTATTCTTTAAGGCAATTATTTTGACGATCTCCATACATTTACGATATGTTTCTCGGTTATAACGAAAACACGATCAGATGAAATGGAGATTACATATTGCATTAACGTTTCCCTCGATGCACGAGCGGAAAATTCACCAATTAAAAAACAACACAGATGTAAGCTAATAACTTGTAGAATAAAAGAAAAATGAGGGAAACTGCTCTTATAAAAAGGTAACGTAATTCTTTCACTGTATTTCAGATGTCCGAAGAATTATATTTTATAATCTCTTACACGGTTCAGTCGACATACAGTAGGAAATTAAAAACACTAACGTTAGTAAAATTGTTGAAGTGCTAACTGGAATTTCAAATATAACCTGGACATTTTGCACTTTTAAAAATCACATTTTCGAAGTAAAAAGTCGGCATACATCACATAAGCAATGATAATGATGTTGCAAATGCATTAGTTTGTAAATGCTGGAAGTGCCTCTAATAACTATTGTAATCTTTAATAAGCTTATGAGTTAAAACAGAGGCGCCCAGAGTACACCAGGGCCCTGAGGCAGTTGATACACGATACTACATTTCAAACAAGAAATTCCCTCCTCCCCTACTTCATTAACAGAATTCATTTCTACATGCATCAGAAATAACTTACAGCGTTAAATTTAGGTTAGAGATTGATAAATCCATTTTTATTTCTTTTAAATGAAAAAAAAGTCGAAATCTCAATTAAGTCGGGGACTGGGGGCAAGTTGCCCCAGCTGCTTTCTCCCCCTTCTGGTTGCCCCTGGGTTAATGACTCTCATCTCGCAAATGCTGAGACAGAAATGCAGGTACATTTTGTGTTTAGAAGCGAAACCAATCGCTTCTAAATACTAAATGTACCTTTTCTCACACACAAACATCAGCCTTCACTCTTTGTTAACGTTCAATAAATGCATACCTCCCAAACCAACTACCGGACATAACTGATTTCGGAATGTCGCTCAATCTCCCCTGCAAACCCACATTGCGCTACCCTCTGATCATCGCCCAATTATCTTCAGTCTAAGAACTTCCGCATTTCCAATTCTTGCCCTTCAATCAAAACAAAATGAACTGGTCGTACTTTCAACTCCTCTTAACCAAATTGCTTCAACCAATAACACCCCTTACTATCGAAAATGAAATTGAAAAAACCTTATTCACCAAACAGCCACGATTCTTGATTCTCTAGTTGTAACCTCATCTCATAAAATTCACGTTCCCCCTCTACTCTAAAACTTATCCATCGAAATCACTATCTATCGATATCCATTTCTAAATCCTTTATAAAGCTCTTTATCCAATTAATAAGGGAGCTTTCCTTAGCCCATGCACATTTTCACAAACAAATTCAAGCTGTTCATCCAAGCAAGTCCTCTTTATGGAACACCATTTCTTAAGAAAACACAACCACGCCCCTCCCTCCAAACACTTTCCGCCTCTCCCTCATCTCCTATTGAAAAATCCAACAGAATATTTCTATGAAAAATCTAGCAGACTATTTTGCATCTGTGTTTATTCCTCACCGACGTGCAGATCCAGTGTTTAATCAAATAATAGCACAAAATTAAAACCCACAAGTCTTTGTACCTTATCCCACAAAATTCATTTCGCCATTAAAAGTTGCTTTCACTCTTCTAATATCTACTAGTCAAAACTCCATCAGGTCAGATAAAATTTATCATTTATCTTAAAAAATCATTTATCTTAAAGCAACTACCTTTCACATCCATCGTAAATATTGCCCTCATCCTTAACTCCTCACTAAGAATAACTTACCTCTCAACAGCCTGGAAACACGACTTATAATCCCCATCCTTAAGTCTAGAAAAGATCTCCCATCCATCAGCAAAATCTTTGAAAAATGCATTCCTTCTCGCTTGAAAATTTACCACCTTGAAACTTCTCACTACAGCATCAATTCTGTTTCCAATCCCGATACTCAACAAACGTTATAACCTAATTTGATATTTACGGAAGATATTTTAGGTTTTCGCCTATTCTCACAGACATTTGCGGTCCTTCTCGGCATCGCAAATGCCACCACTCAATAGGCTAATTAATCTCTGGCTAATTAATCAAACACTAAAAACTGAGCATTCTGCAACTTTTTTACTCTAAACTGAACTTATTTCCCCTCAGGGGTCAGCAAGGTGCACCCCTCGTCCCGCCTTGCCAGTCACTCGCTATCATCCGCTACCAGGGTCCCCCTCCCTCACCACTGCCATTCGCCACGTCAGAACTCGACCCATCGACAACCCGCTCAGGTAGCCATGGGCCAGCTAGTTCCAAGATTATCGACTAGACGCCGCTGTGGTCCTAGTATCCTAAGCGGAATGATGGTTAATGACACGATAGAGTAAGGAGGTTCATGGAGCAAACCGGTGGCATCCACATTGGTCGGGGAAACCTGACGCGAACCCCCTTTGCTGCCGCAAACTCCACAGATCGAACCCGGACCCCAGCGGAGGCAGGCGCGCAATCTCACCACGACGCCACGGGCCGCTCACGATGATCATCACAAGCTCGGTATGACTTCCCTCGCTATTCACATCAAAAAACCCGCCCTTAAGTTTTATCATAAAAATCCCTCATTTCCACGACCTCTCCACCTCCACGTAGGGACACAACCCAAAAACGAATAATCCGCCAGAAACTACTCAGAAAAGTTTTCCCAAAACACGTGATAAACATGTCAAAAAATTATGATGTGTCATATTGGCAAGTTACTTTACCGTGTTGCGCACAATAAGTACGTGCAAATAGTGTAGTAACGTTTATTTGAACATAATAATGTGTAATTTATGATAAACGCTCAATGTTCTCGGGAGACTGCCTTTATTACATCACCTGCAGTTTGGAGGGTAAGTTTCCCGCTTATGTGTTCTAAAAATGCCAATGAAATTAACAAAGCAATATAAAATTAAAGTAGGAATAAAACTTCAGAATGATTATGCAAATGCTAAATCATGAATCATCAGTTTCCTGCTTACAACGGAAACCTCTACGGCATTTACTGTTGGAAAAAAATTATGTTGGACGAAAATCAATAATTCTACTTATCAAATTTTTCCAAAAAACTATGTTACAGGGAAACCAATATTTCTACATACCAAATTCTGCTTCATGTATTCATAATTCAAATCACTAGCGTATATGAGCGAGTGTAGGAATTCCAGAACTCGAGACGTGGACAGATTGCATTTCTCCCCCATACGCCCCACACACGGGTTAAACGTTACATTCATTTACGTTAAATAAATAGCTCGTGGTGCTACAGAATGTCAGACTTCCTTGTACTAGTTAGTTCTCTAATTTCTTTGATCTAAGCTAGCTTTTCGGTTGAGTCCCACCCTCTTTCCAGCTACCATCTATCGCCGCCCAAACGGCATTTTTAACATTTTGAACATTTCTCGGTCGCCTAAAAGTAGAACTGAAACATGACTTTCATAATATTACAGAAGAGTAAAACCTCGTCCCCTATGGAAATTTTCGTTTACAAATTTGGTGGCGTTTTTGAGAAAATGTAGTTTAGGTATTTCTTTAATCGCAAACTTGAAAGCTCTTTTTCACAGAAAACTTCTGAGTTTTTGAGAAACTTCATTAGAATTCATCTGAAGCACTTCTACTCACAAATGCAATAATGTACACAAAGTAAAGTATATTTAAATAACGTTAAAGATACTTCAAAAAAGTTATATTTGTTTCATTTTTCAAAAAAAACAAAACAAAGAAAACGTCTTAGTAGCATTTGTTATGATATTCTGTCCATTTAGCTCTACCCGTTAAAACAGTATTTCCGAAAATACAGAATTTGGAGCTTACTTTCTCATAAAACGACATTTAATGATATTAAACGACATAACATTTCGTGAAACTTTATAAGGCATTATTAGAACAAACATAAGAACATTTATAAGACTTCTTTATAAAAAAAACAAAGAAACAACAATGTACACAAATCTCTGGTAATTTTGACATTAATAGCGTTGTAGATATTGATAAAAAATGCATTTGTGTAATATTTGAAAAAACTAAAGAATACATCAAAGTGACATTTATTAAATATTAGTCAGTCCATTTAGCACTATTTGTTCCAAACATTTCAAGAAATAATGTTGAGCCGATTTCGAAAGAGTTTGCCAGACAATTTTAACCACATGAACTCATTCATAAATGCTATAACATATTTTAATTGCGCAACTTTCTTGAACGATGGTTTGGAGAAATGCGAGTGGAGTGGGGTATTAGTTACGACATCGGCCACTAGATTTTATGCAGCAATACCAATCTCTGGAATATCAGTCAAGCCGTCGCAACTTTCTCAATAAATTGAGTTCTAATTTTCCCAGGAGTCTGAAATATCTCCTGTGATGGATCTGCATCTTCTTTGGCCATTTCTTTAGATATTGTTTAGAAAAATATGACCAGTTGTTCTCGGTTTCAACAATAAATATATTTTCTTACGCGCCAATGAAGACGTGTTTGGAATATTGTCATCAGTGCTCGCTGCGAGCTTTGGTCTTCAACTGTTTATTGCTTTAGGGAGGGAGAAGTAAAGTTCCACAAAAGTTGCACGTGTAATACAGATAGCCGATAATGTAAATATTAATGTCTAAAGAGAGAGATGATAAAAAAATACATTGTGTAATTTTTGAAAAGGCACAACATTACAGCAAAATGGAGTTATACATTGCATACCGTACATTATCCAAATGTATAAAGAAGAAAATTGGAGTTATTTCTGAGAAATTCTTGTTTTTGATATTTTGTAATATTACTCATATTTGACACAAAATTGCATGAAAACTACTTCACTTTTTAAAAAAATGCACATGACGTTAATGAAAGAATAATTATGGAGAACAAATTTCATTTTAAGAAAAAAGACTTCAATCTTGTGGTTTTAGAAAGACGTCGAAAGACGTCTTCCTTCCCCACGAGAGAAATGTGCCTTGAGCAAGTCCAAAACTCGGCACTCCTTCATTTCAACCTTCAACCACAGTTTTGAAACACGGAAATGCTGGGGCCCCATTACGTCAGATTTTCATCAAAGCAACTAAGAAGTCATTCATATATCAGATGCGCTTAACCGTGAAGTGACCGGGAGCTAATCAATCCTGACACGGAAATAGCCAACGCGAAAAAGAAGCGAAAGTGGGAGACGGCAAAAAGAGAAAACAGTTGCGAGCAACACCAAGGACGCCCCCAAAAAAATCGCTTGGGCTACGCAAGCGGACAGCGCAGTCGATAGCAATAGAATATTCCGGGGCGCAGCGCGCGGCGCCGCGGGCTCCCAGGGGCGGCGGCCCGCGCGACGCAGGGGGCGGGAGGGGGCGGACGCGGAGGCTGCGCGACGCGAGCAAGCGGGGGCGGACCCCGCACGACGGCAGATACAGCAGGAGAGGAACCCGGTCTCCAGGCCACCAGAGAAGAGCTACAACGCAGCACTAGGCGGGGCATCGCCTCGGACACGGATCACGAAGGTAGAAGGAAACGGCGATGCCAGGAGGACTAGAGGTGCTAGATTAGCACACACATTCTCGCATTATTGGTTACGTCATGTTATAATGCCATTTGACCCCGCAAAAGTGTTTCCAACCTGCTAAAACACGTTTCTGGGCTGGGAAGTGAACCCATATATACGCGCACGTTTTCTTGAGCTCCAGTATACCTATCTCCATTCCTTTGTCAACATTAGTTGAATTAAGAATAAATTATAGCAACGAGCGTTGTAGACAAAATCTGATAGCCAGAAATGTTCACTCCCTTGTAATAGAAACTATTTTGCATCGAAAAACGGACCACAAATGTGATATAAAATTCCTTTTGTGAAAATAACCAACCCCCCACTCCTCTCGCAACTAGCGTAGCGAGGGCTCAAGAAAAAGTGCGTGGATAATACTTTGGTCCTTAGCCAATTTTAGCATATTTAGTTAAAATATCGGAAGGCAGAATTAAAGCATTGGTGTAAATGGTTCGATTTTGATTTTCAGAAAAAAAGACACAACGAAAATAGGACCTGTGATATTTTCATACGCGTTCTTAGCCGTATACGAGAGAGAGGCATTTTATTTAAAGGCAAAATGAGAGGCAAAATATTTAAAAAAAAATTGGTTGAGTTGATTGAATGTAACCATAAATAATAAAATACCCAATTGAAATTGAAGGGGAAGCGACATTACGCATTCGTATGTTGGACCCTTCCGTTGCGCTGAGTCCTTCCAGCGGGTGAGTGCGAGGGGGCGCGGGGCTGGGCGGGCGAGTGGCCCCAGGCCGCGTCCTCAAGTCGCCGACTAACTTGCGCTCAATTGATATTGCCCTCGACGCCCGGCGGCCTCTCCCGCTCTATTAGAAGCGAAGAAAGTGCAGCGGAAGCGCTCTCGAGTTCCTTCGCTTCCGCCCCCCCCCGCCCCCCCTCCGTTGGAATAAAAGTAAGTCTCTGCCCTCGCGCGTGGCCGCAGCCTCGCACGCACAGGGCGGAGGTGGCTCAGCTGTTGCCACTGCAGCGTGCCTTGTCAGGGGTTCCAGTCCCGACCGAGGCGGCATTTTCCACACTACCTGAATTCCCAAGTCAAATTCAACCACTGGAGGAGAATGCTAGCGGTCAGTTGCTGTGGTCTGTAGATTTCCGTAGTGTCTCATATAGAATATGAGGCGAAATGCTGGATCATTACAATAAGTTATCAAACGGTCGCACGGACTACCATCTTTTCTTCTTCGTTATTCTCATCTCTCTCCGTGCACCCACACTCTTGCATACATTTCATTTCTTCACAGCGGCTGCCCAGTTCCAAAAGACAACACAAAATTTGACGTTTAATATGTTTAATTTACATCACTTGCATTTGAAATGTATGGTATAATAGTACAAAATTAACAATAAATTTCAAATTCAAGTGATATAACTGACATCTTCAGAGCGGTATTATACTTTAAAACGGCAAGTCTCAAAACATAGAAAACCGAGTTGTTGCCTTTTCTAACCGAGCCATCGACATGTCGGGAGCACTCGCCCTGCTGGGGCGGGGGACAGAGCCCCGCTGGCGGTGATACTTGGGAGGCGGAAACCCCGCAGCCAACATGCAGATCGGCGGCGGAACTTGCCCCAGCGGGGGAGGAAGATGGGATAATACATTCACTACGCTTAAGGATATAATACTAACAGCAGGTAGCACGCCTGGAAACAAAACAATCGATGGAAAGGCAGGCGGCGGCGCGGCCCCGGGGCGGCCAGCGCTCGGTGGCGCGCCATCGGTGCAGTCGCAGCCAATCAGGCGACTCGTAAATTAAAAAGCAGCCCAGACCGAGCAACAGAGCTGACAAACACGCCGCTCGCTCATTTAATGATGTCCCTTAAATGGACGGGAATCGTCTGCCACATTCTGACTTCCCAACTTCTAACAGACCCGCTCTCTGCAGCTTACCTATTTTACTGCGAAAATGTGTCCTCTAATTCCAGCGGCAAATTCCACAACGGTCCTGTTCTCAAACTGCACGTTCTCCATCATCGGGTAAGCCACATGGATGGCGTGTTATGTTTACCCCTCCTTCCGTTTACGCTTGCCCCCCCCCCCCCCCCCGAGATATATGTCTGACGATGTTCACTCAATATATTGGTGAGGAACTGACAAATGTTTCGCATCGTTCAAGAACATTCTAAATCAGGGGTCATGAGATGCACGTATCTCCAACTCCCTTTTTATTCAACAACTTTCGAACCATTAAATTACAATATTCCTTTTCTATATACATTTTTATTTGCAATCCGTTACATCCAAAATAAAGGCAAATCTTTCCTCAAAGTTTTACAATGACATGTGAAGGAACAGGGCACTCACAGTCCTTCATGGATTCATTTTATGTAGCAAATACATATAAATAATATAAACTATTAATATAACATCAAAAGACACATATGATAATTTTTGGGTATGATCATAAATCTTCCATTTAACGATCGAATGTATTTAAGAGATTCAGAGAATGAAATCTGAAAAATCTGTTCAAGTCTTGGCTAATGTCTAATATATGAAATGATATATATGGAAATAGTGTCTATTATATGAAATATGTCATGGCGTTTCGACGTGCATAAATACTAAATAAACCGTAATACGACATATACCGTAATGGATCAAAATCGCAAACTCGTTAGCATGTTGTGACCAAGTGTCTCCCGTTGACCGTACGGCCAGGAGGGAATATTTACACTTGTTTTATAGGAACGTCAACCGGTTCCACGAAAAAAATGGCCATCGATAGAAGTGACTTCTTAATGCAGGTGGGTAATGAGTTAAAAATCGCTCCATCTTTCATTTCTAGTGCCGTGTTAACGAAACTTCTTTCAGTACTGACACATTTATTGAGTTATTTATTTATATCATAAAATAAATCCGCGACAGCAAACAGAAGCATGGAACTGGAATATATTTGTCTACAAATATTGTAAAACAAGCTATATAAACGCATTAGAATTTTACCTTCAGCCAAAACAGAGTCGCAACTCACATAATATGAAGAATGGTTTACGTGTTAACCAGCAACACTTAATATGACTTCGTTAACGTCATGGGTTTCGTAAGTAAAACAAAAATATTGAACGTCACTGAAGCAGTACGATTTGCAAAAACAATTATCGATAAATACACTTCATTGAATTCTTGTCATACAGTAAGACTTTAACGAAAGAAATGTTTTTCTTTGTTTCTAAAAATATAAATAAAAATTAGTGGAGCGGCTTTCTAGCTATTTAGGCTCTTTGGCAGTGCGCCGTCATCTTCCCAGCTGTTACCTATTCATCGATATTCGATTCCAGGCCTAAAACACAGAACGAAAAACCGAAAATACTTAATGAACGCGAAGGCAACATTACAGCGCGTAGTTATTACCGTCATTAGGCTTATTACCAGCAAATAATCAACAAAATCTGTTATTTGCGTTTCGGAGAGGCGTGTGTCGTTGTATCCTTTCCCCAATACTATGTTGTAAAATAATCTTACAGACAAGAAATACCATTTTCGCATCCTCCTCTCTAATGTTGAATTTCGCGGATCATTTATAATTCCTAATGCTTCACTTTTGCAACCGTGGCCCAAGAAGTTTAGAGCATAGGCGTTGGAATTGAGCATGTAATGCTCACGTAATACAGAATCGTTAAATTATTAAATCAAGAACTTCATTGAACCGTTTTATGTTTCGATACAATTCAAAATTAAATTACCAGCAACTACAAAATTTATTTATGAACATTAACATTGAAAACCAATTAGCAACATTATAAAAGAAACTCCTGGGACTGGAACTTATTTTGTTACACCAACTGCGACTGGGCTTTCAGTAGATGGTTTGGGCTTCACCTCCTATTTCTTTTTGCGATAACACTAGTGTTACTTCATTAGCAAGAATCACATAAAGTCAAAGATTTTACTGTCTCCGACTGCTTGAAACCCATTGTGTTAATTTGTCTTACCACCGTACATGAGAATTTAACAGTAACTAATCTACACATACCTTCTGGAACAGATCGCAAAAATAATATCATTTACACCAACAATATTATTTTCATCTCTAAGATTCAAGAATGTCTTAAGTTATTTTTCATATATTACATTTGACTTTCCTGACATGATTTGAAATTGCCATTTCAGCTTCTTGTTGAATTTATTTTGGAATATGTATACGTGAATGCATCTTGCACTATATACTTTCAATTGTTTAAAATATTCGACGTATATTATAGCTTTGCCTTCCTAAGCATTACTAATAAAGTAGATTAGTTTCAAGGCAGAGATGAGGATGCGAAAAAATATTGTGTGGACCCCTCCCGTGAAGTGTTATTTCAACCCATCGCCTCACATCGGTTGAAAAAGTACCACTACACGGGATTGGTATATGAAGTACCGTAATAGTTTTTGGATAGCTAATATTGTACTCGTACGCCATTTTTAGATAGAACTCATTAGTTTCGATTGTTCTGAACGGATAAAATCCTTAAGAAAGGTCGGCTATTAAGAAAAGAATTTCAATCTTCCCTTTGTTTCAGGTCGGTATAACATTGCAGTATAACGCAAAAATAACTGTGGTGTGCAACTGAGATATATATTAAGTTTCAGTCCAATTTCGAAACTTTCTCCCTGAAAAAGTTCAATTATCATACCGTCGAAATAAATGAAATATTTTATTCGCAAAAACTAAAACTTAAATGGCTATTATATTGAATACTACTTACAATAGGGAACATTTGTTATTTCAATTTCCATGGACAGCAGGAACTTACCTGAAAGAAAAACAAATTATAAATTGTTATTTGGCAAGAGGCATTGGGTAGGAACAAGTAAAACAATTACACAGAATTTTCACTTCAAAGAAGACCGCGAGTTCCCCCAAATACACGAATACCAATACAAATGTCATCGATCCGTAGACCGATTAACTGAATTTGGTCACTGGGCGGAGGAATATGCACAAACATAATTTTTCCTTTCTCATTCCATACTGTAAGAGGAAGTATCTACCAGTAGCCACTTCATCGGTACACGTATTACGACGTTTAAGGCAAGTCTGGTAGTTCACATACAACAGAACCATTCATACAACAGAACATACCATTCCCTTATTAAAAGCGAACTATTTGCATATGTTATTCACCACCAGAAACCCATATGATTTGGAAGAAACTAGTGTCGAAAAAATCGCTCAGGTGACTGAACAGTGTTCAGTATAGTATTCCCGGGTGGCAGGATTGGGCTGCGGCCTCGGGTCGTCATTCCGAAACAGAAGTTGGGCGGAGAAATTAAATCTCCTATCCGGGAGCCCACATTCCGATTCTCACGTCGCGTCGCTGGTTCTAACGTGAGGAGATGAATTGTGGCTCCGAGCTGTCTAGGTGGTCCCCCAGTTAGGCTTCGTCGCGTCAGCGCTCGATTCTTATGGGAAATTGTGGAGTGACTCTCATACCAACAACGACAGTTGGTACATCTGAAATGACGCGGCGGGCCTATCCATGCACAATAGGTCAGCGTTCCTGCGAATGCTGCGTTCCGGCGAATCTGGTTGCCAACCTAACGGTACATTAGTGCAACCTGAGGCCAGCCTTACAGGCAGGTGCTCGTTTTGGGGGCGAGTCAAACTCCTCTGGTATGAAACTAAAGTGAGATAGGGCGGTCGGTTCGCCCGAATGATAATAAGAACCGAGTGAGCGTCTGCAGTTCATCTCGGGAGAAAAAGGGCTGGGAGCGCACCTTCGCGCGCGACGGCAGAGGCGGTGGAGATGGAGGGGGCGGGGCGCAAACGCTTCCACGTAATAAATACACCTTCATTAAACCAGGCTGCTTTTCAGTAATTGAAATTAAATTTTCCTTTGGACAGACGCGCAGCACGTGTCCCACACGCCTCCACCCCCGCCCCGCCCCTGCCCCGCCCCGCCCCCTCCCCGCCGCCTGCGCTTAATTACGATACGACGGAGTGCGGATTCAGCGGCATCCGACAACTGCGCAACTTAATGGACACAACAAATAGGCGCGCCACGCTCCCCCCGACTTATCTCGCATGTTCCAATTAAGAATAAAATAAATTGAAAAACATCTGCCACGCACACTCGCGTCTGCGCACACGCGCGCGCGCGCGCGCGCGCGCGAGCGCACAAGTGCGTGCATTTTTTATTATTTGCATTTCACTTCCTAGTATGTTATTACGTAGTACAGGGAACGTTATGGAATGCTGACATAAAAAGTGAGGGTTTTTTTTCACCAAAAAACTCGTTTAGTGAGTCTCGGATATCGAAAACGTGAAGTTTTCGTGCTCGTATGTAAGAGTTCGTAGTATATTACTTCCTCTAATATATAGCGTAGCTAGAATCTGCGTTTTCTGGCTAATTGATTCCGAAATGTGTTTTTCGGCAAAACGTGTGTGTGTGTCCGTTTACTTGTAGACTTCTAAACCGAACTCCAGATTTTCGCCAAATACGATATTCCCCGAACGAAGAGGCTGATGCCGCAATCCATCGAATATGAAACAAATATAATTTTTCGGAAGTACTTTACATAAATGGCCGACGACATTGCCCCAATTTTCTCAAAATGGCAGTTGGGATGAGAGGCGAGTGTGGGAGAACGAACAGCCCCCATGGAATCCATCCGGTCCATTATCGCGTGTGTGAGATTTGAACAGCTGTCGGTGGGAGATACTGAAATTTCATAGCATTCCCGTTATTCCCGACATAACATTGAAATTTGCACGTCCAATGCGTTTGCACTCGAACCGACATTCGGTATACTTAGCGAGAGATTTCATTCAGGAATAATAAGCACACCAATATCAATGAAAATCTCATTTTGATACTAGCTATAGAGAGATTCTTTTCAACGAGCGTGTCAGTTCTCTTTTACATCAATTTAAATACTGTGAACAAAGGACTCTCCCTGATTAGCTCGAATATAGATTTCAATAGTTGTCAGATTACAATAGCCCCATTTGTGATGTAACACCGAATCTCACTAATTGTACCTACATCACGTAATATCTTCCTTACAGTTAAACAACGCGAACGACACAAAGCATTATGTCATTGCCCAATTACTATCTAGAACAACGACATAGAGTCATCGAAGATAAAAGCATAACTTGGTCAGTCTTGAGACTTCCCGGTTCCTCGTATCAACGAAATCGATAAATCTCAGCCTCTGCAGATATTTTAATCTACGATGACCGACACGTCGGTTTATTTGTATAAACGTGTACACTACTTAGCAAAAAGTTTCTGGTGAAATGGAATACAATCTACAAATAAAAACAAGACAGTAAAATGCAGTTCTACAATTATTAAAAATTCTACAACAGTTGAAAAACAGAAAATAGCTGCAAGCTTTCAAATCATTAGATTTGAAATAATCTGCTTCACTAAAGTAATATGTGTCCACTTCAACAACAAACGCATTGAAAATAAATAATAACAGGAAACTTTCAACAACTATTTTCGATTTAGATACATATTAGCATTTATAGTTCTTTTTACTTACGATCATATCGTGATATAAAATGTAAAAATAAATTTCGAAGTGAAATTTTGTGGGTTAGTGTCCCTTGAAACGTTGCCACCTCTTTTACATTATAGCACAAAGGAAATTAAAAAATAGACATTAATAAGCACCATTTACAATCATGAATTATTTCGACGAAATTACTCGAAACCATGATGCTATAATGTAACAACTAAATGTAAAGTAAAATACACATTTTATTTGTGGCATTTTGTTTCTATTTCATCCATACATATAGATCCACAATATATCTTAGGTAACTTCCGATTATATTCACCATTTACAAGGGTAATAATACATTTTTGGAGAAAGGGCATATGTGTCAAACGATTGCTAGACATTGCGTTTATATATGTAAATATTTACATGAAAAACCCTCTTCAAACTTAAAAAAACTGGATATTTTCGCTTTGTTCGCAATAACCTCCGACTCGCATGTTTTCTCGAAGAGGAAAGGAAGGGAAGGAATGAAATAATGAACAATCGATGGCAAATAAGAGCTCATTCTATTAATTTTCTGACTTTATCAAAATGTAGATTATACTATACATTCTGTTATTAATGACGAGCGATTAGACATTTGGAGACCACTACCATTCATTTCAAGGAAAAATCATGACATTTGGTTGAGTACAAAGCTCATAACTGATCTCCAGAACAGCACAACTATATCTTACTCCTGACGCTTTTACCAAGTATCAGCTCAAAAGCTTCCGCAGAGTTAATTATCCGTGGCACATCCATCCACCCACTCACACATCCATCCACACAAAGATACATACATTACATAACTGCATGTATTCTCTTTCCACCTGCACCAATCTTAACTATCTTTGGACCAACGCTAATATACTTTAATAATGACATGTGCGCCGGGTTGCATCTCGAAAAGGTCGTACACATGGATTTGACGACCGAAAATTGGAGATCTTATTGTTGAGGTGATTGCAATGCTTATATCTGAATAAAAGCATGAACTAGAATGCATCATTGCCCAACGCCATCGAAATCACCGTATTTCGTCTTTGAAAAGCGCGTGAGCTTCTGCGTCCACTTGTCCTATGTGGCGCATTGTTGGCTGGCGATATGCCTCCCCCGTTCGAACGTGAGATCTGACGCCGATCAACAGTCGGCTTGCGGCATTTGCTTCCTTCAGTTACCTCATCCAGCGCACCGACCAACCGGCCTAGCTCTAGCCTTCGACTGCTATCTCCTCGTCTTTGATAGTGTACAGCATGTAAATGTGAGTGAGAGTATTTGTACGTGAAAGATTGATTGATTGATTGATTTTTCGTGTGTCCGGGCGCGTCAACTGCTTTGCTCATTAGTCCCGTAAGTGTAGTGTATTTGTTTTCCTTCGAGAGATGGCGGTGATCTTCCCTCGCTGGATGGCGAGATCCGGCGACGACCTACCGTCGGCTAGCAGGGTTTCCCCCTAACCAGGACTCTCCCACCAGCGGGGCACCGCCCCCGCCGGGATAAGCTCCCGACCGGTCTCCCGGAATATGTGGTAGTGTAGGACATGTTAGTGTAAGTGTGTGTGTGTGTGTGTGTGTGTGTGTAAAGGGAGAGGATACGCCAAGGAAGAGGAAGGAAAGATCGCGCGCGGTCCGTGGCCCGTTTGGTAGAGAAAGTGTGAACGTGACTAAGTGAGAGAGAGAGAGAGTGAGTGAGAGAGTGAGCGAGAGAGTGAGCGAGAAAGTGAGTGAGAGTGAACGAGAGTGAGAGAAATGATAGGGATTTGGAAGAAACGATCGTCCGCGCGGTCTGTGATCCGTTTGTTCAGGTACTGCTCCAGCATTCGTCGGGCAGTGATGGGAGAAAGCAAGGACTTTGTTTCCGCCCGATTGTTTCCCTCCAGAGAGCGGCCGAATTCGACCTACGTTTACAGCCAGTTCCTGTCAGACCGTGGTTTGCCAAATGATGCATTCGCTCTGCAGCCCACGTGCCCTAGCGGGGAGGGGGGAGTCGGCCAGCCCCCTGTGCTCAGCGGGCGGGAGCCGTGAGGCGCGCGCGACTCTGCAACGTAAGAAGAGACACGGGCGACGCCAGCCACCACCGCCCCCTCCCGCGGCGGGGCTCAGGCTCATTAATTACAAACGTTTAATTAGCGCTCCGCCGAATTTTCCCCAGAATGTACACGGGGAGAACTTTCATTTGATGCGTCATATTTCAGCGAGGCGCTATAAAGAGTTATGGATGGCGCGACGAAAGAAAAAAAAATCGCGGACGTAATCTAAGGCGATTATTCGCAAAAAAGACGTCAGCGGAACTGGCGCTGCCAGTTGGTTCGGGTGACGAGGGGAGGGGCGGAGAGGCCGCCGGGTGGTGTGGGAGGGAGAGGAGGGGGTTGGGACGGGGGCGGGGAGGCGAACGCGAACCCGGAAGCCTCGTGCTGCACGTCAACTTCCATACGGCGATCCATTCATCAGCGCCCAATTGGCGCAGCCCGCTCCGACAGGGTGGGCGGAAGGCAGCATCAAATAGTGACGAGCCCCGGATGAAAACTAAATAGTGGAAGGGAGGCCGCATCGTTCACGCGACGAGGCGATGGGAGGCCACGCGGAGAGAGGAATTCCGAAAGCGGTCGGAGGAGATGGCAACTTCCTCTCCGCTCACTGCTAGGGCGGGCGCACACGCACCATATGGCGCTCGCTTGTAAAAAAGGCGGATGTCCAATGCAGTTTTGGAAATCACATCTGACACGCGTTTCACATTCCGGCTTCCGTTTGCCTCCGGTTTTACTCGCTTCTACTCATCACTGCAAACTAATAGGTCGGTGAAACAATTGTGACCACAAACTTTAAGAAACTCTAATCAACTTCTTAATAAATATTACTAGATCACAAGTGTTGTAACAAACAATGGACACCTATTACGTATATTATACTATAATATACCGGATTTCTAAGATGAATAGACAAATATATTTAAATGAACATTTCAGCTAATGGCACTTCTGCCAAAGTGGATAAAACCTAGCATGCTATTCGCATCGTAGCATCTAACTACAATACTCGATTATTTTTTGAAGACGGCGTCCTGTAAATAATTCTCTAATCCCATATTGTAATAAGAGGTCTTACGATGCAAGTTAGTTAGTTAATCCCTTATTTTACGTAGCGAGACTCGGGCCATCAGGCCCGCTCTTCCGTCGAACAACGCAAATTTTGCTACGCTCCTTTCACCACCTAGCGGAGAAAGGAGGTATTAACTTGGGCGACGAAACAGGCGGAACTCAATTTTGCTCAGAGGCTTCATTTAGGCTTGAGGATCTTTTACATGCAGTAAATCTACTACATGGGACAGTCGGCTTTACTTCTCACCCGAAGGAAGGCGTACGAAGGATTTTTTCGCCCTTAAAAATCCACAGCTTCGATCGGCTTTGAACCCGCAACCTCGGGTACAACAGTACAAGAGTGTAAGTTCAGTGGCGAAGTATACTCCGCGCCGCTGCTCCTGCGAGGCCCCTTCCCGGTCACCGCCGCCCCGCCCCCGCACGGCCGCTCGCTCCAAGCCACGCGTTCACCCATGCACCCGATGACAAACGACGTGCGGATTAGAACACGGCTGCCCAAACGCAAGATGTGGGGCCAGTCTGCACGCGGTGACCCGCGCGCCACTCGCCTTTCACTAGTCTAGAGCCGATCGCGCCCGAGTACACTTCCCGCCCTTACACCCCGGGCTGCCGCAAGAAGCAGCGGGTGCCTCGCAGATAAGCGCTGGGCCAGGGCACGCCAAGTCAACCGCCCACATCAGCAGCCCCGGTTTAAAAGGCTCCACCGCTTTGCCCATCGCTTCGCATCCACTCAATCACCCACTCCCAGAAAATAATTTTTACAGTAAGATCTGAGCGTCGTTTGAAAATTATCAGAAGAAACAGGTTCGTTATCAAAAAAATAAAATGGAAACTAGACGAATTCGTGTATCTGAAAGGACAGTAAGGTGTACACATACTATTAGATTTAAAAAAGTATACAGACTCGATCGCGCACGTACAGATCAACGGCTCATATGGCTTATAAACTTTTACTTCATTGCCTGTACTCGAACCGTCTCGCACTGTGCTTTCTGCGTTTCCCAAAATATCACCCTAATCACAGAGCAGGAGGCATATTGCGGGTGAAAATTATCGGCGTTTACGTTTAATGCACTGAACCAAGATATAACCAGGCAATATTCACAAAGACAAACAACAGGTTTTCAATGCGACGTGCGTTTAATTGTAAATGGTTACTATAATGACCATAAATAGGCCTAATTACCGAAACCCTAGATGCACCGGAACATAATTCCATATCTCGCTCGCGTCGCTTGGGAACACGCTATACCTACATTGCCGTTATTGGTGTAACATCAGGAGTGGTATTTCAATCAGATACGAAGGTGATTGGAAACAACAAAGCAGGGGTCGAGTTTGGGCGCATCGCACGGCACCCTGGCAGCAGGGCCGCTGCTGATCTAACTCAGTGAATGGTATTTTCTATTTCCAGGCACCTCAACTATGGTCGATAGTACAGTGAGTGTAGCGCATGTTATAGAAGGACATATAATAGCCGTGATAAACTCCCGGCTATTCTCTCAACATGTGTGGTAGTGTAGTGCAGATAGGTTTAAAGGGAAAAGGGGCAGGATGAGGATGGAAAGATCGAGAGCGGTCCGTGGTCCGTTTATTGCGGAACTACTCCGGCATTCGGATGGTACCGGTAGGAAAAACCACGGCAAACTACCGATGATAGCAACCGACATTTGCAGACAATGGTTGAATTGAACAGAGCTGTGTAGCTTGTGCCAAAAACCCGCGGACTCGAGCCCGGTCAAGAGAGTATCTTGGAATCACTGAGCTGTCTCATGTGGTATAAATGGAGGTGATTTGAAGCAATAACGCACGGCTGCCGCGGGGTGTGGCGGGGTGTGGCGGGGCGGGGCGCGGGGGAGCGCGCAGGGGCGTGGCGACGCATTGTGTCCGCAGCCCGATTAAAAATTCGCGGCGCCCTGCAGCGTCGGCCCCAGCCGGCGCCGGCGCCCGACGCAGCGCGTGCGGCGACATCATGGCCGCGGACGGCGGAAGAGCTGCGAGGCGCCCACGCGAGAACTGGAAGGGGAGGAGGAATCGCAGGATTCCGAAAATACTAGTCAAGGTGGTGCCAGTCGCAGAGGGCGAGTATTCAAAATAGCACAAAAGTAGCAAGGAAAATAAAACGAGTTGGAAAGGAAAAGTTGCAAGAAACAAGGTCACAGTAGCTCAGAGGAATAAAGTAGAGGCGGCCTTCAGTAGTAGAATGTCTTTAAAGAAACGAGGAAGGACAGGAGTGTATGAGAGCTGTTGAAATGCGTGGCTCACTTGGGATGCCCTAGCCCAGCGCACCTCTGCGGGTCAACAGCGAGGCCCGCTGCTTCTTTACTCACCACGACGTAGAGAAGGGTGCACGGGCGCGATCGGCTCTAATCTAGTGAAAATCGAGTGGCTCGCTGTCAACTGCACCACGTGCATTGTGAGCTCAACGCTTGCATTTGCACAGCCCTGGCATTCGGTTAGGGCGAAGGAGGAGGTAGAGGGTGGCTAGGTGACGATAGGGCGCAGGGTCGGACGGCGGGGGAATGCAGATCAGGGCTCGCCCGGGCGCATGCGGCGCGGCGCGGCGGCGATCGGGCGGGGCGGGGGTGGGAGAGGCGGGGGCGGGGGCAGGGGGCGGGGGGCGGGGGCAGGGGCGCCGCCGGCAGCAAAGCAACGCGCCGAGTTCATTACCGGAGCCCCCGGAGGCCCCGAGGCCGGCACGCGCCACTGCCCTGCGCGGCGCGGCAAGCCAATGGGAGAGAGGAGGCTTTGGGGGCGCGCGCCCCAACCGGCGAGCGCTCGGCCCGCGGGCAGCGGCGCGCGGCTAAGCTTTGTCCAGCCCGGTGGGCGACTGTATTCACACGTTCCAAAACAACTGGGCAACGTCCAACAGCCCCGCGATATGTATTCTTCGCCAGCCAGATGCCAATGCATCAGTCGGATGAGGGAATGAAGTTAGAGTTAAAAGCAGTTTCCAAGAGGATTTACTTTCTTCCGATAACGTCACATAAAAGAACATTGTAAAAATTGATACAGCTTATGTGTAAAAGAAGATGAGAATATGTATGCACGTGAATGAAGTCATCAAATGATGTAAACGACCCGTATAGAAATACGAAATTTCGAAGAGCCCGAGTTGTTTATATTCATCACCAACGATCTAAAAATTTTAAGTGTGAATGATATTATCAGACAATACAGAGAAAAATGGAAAAACCATGTAATAAGAATGTCCGAAAGAATAGTCAAGGTTGCCTTGAACTACAAGCCAAAAGGCAGAAGAAATGTGGGAAGACCATTGAGAAGATGGAGTGAGCAGTTTTCAGGAGCCGGAACAGACCGAACAAGTCTAATCCTTGCAGTTGATGATGATCTTGACGTCGTATTATAGACATGTGGAGAATCATGAGGGTAGGTCAATAAAAGTTGCACTGTAAAAAGCAGATTTTTATTGGCCGATCTACCCTCCCGATTCTCCACATAAATCACTGCTCCTCACTGACCACACCCCCTCTCCAATTTACGATTCGCATGAATGTCAAAGTTACCGTTCGCACGTGCGAGCGGAGCGCGAAGGCCGCGCCGCAGCGCCTCGGGGGCGAGGAGGAGGGCCGCCCCGCAGGGGGACGAGGACGCGCGTCCCGTCGCAGGGAGGCGGACGCCGCCGCTGCTGATGAGAAATCGATAGGTCGAAGATCGCGCGCGCCACGAACGGCGCGAATCCCTCATTTCTGTAATTCCACATTCCCCCCGGCAAACGCGGGAACTCGTTTTCAGAAAACGGCATCAATCTCCCGCGAATGGGATGTCTTCTAATCTCTGACGAGATTTTCTAAAGATAGTTAAAGACATCGTTATGCACATCATCACTCATCACTTCTTCTGCCTTTCAACATTACCTACCGGAGCGTTTCAAACCGAGACAGGCAACGTATTTTAACAGTTTCTGACGAATGAGCTCTCAGGCGCAACGCGACACTAATCAATTGATCAACGTTGCTGCATTTAGTTAGCTTCGCCGTCCATCAGCGAACTTTGCGAAAACACAATAAACAAGTCTTGGGAGCTGTCACCGTAAGCTCAGCGAAAAGCAAATCGAGCGTTACATCAACGACCTCTTCCCACGTCGAGAGAACGAGGTGCTGCAATGGACACCAAGATCGAATTGCGCTCATGGGTAAACGGACAAATGTTTCTGGAGTTTCTCACCAGGAGGAGGTTACAAACCCAACGGTGAGGGATGTTCCACATCAGGTACATAGCTACATCGGATTCAGCCGCTGAGAATTACAAGAGCCAGCTGCTACGGTCGGTAGTTTTATGAGATCCGATCAATACCAGGCAAATGCCGTAACTACCATAAAAATACAGGCCACCATAAACCTATTTTGTAGACACCGCTTAGGATTTTTCCTTAGTCAACCATGTCCTTCCTCCACCTTGTCTCTCTCCCATACACATACTTCATTACCCACGTCGGGAGCATAGAGCTTGCCCGAGCAGTGTGATTTCATTTTGCACTAGAGTTGTAAATGGGACGTCTTTAGGGCCCTCTGATTGGTCAGTGATAGCGACGCATGTATGCTCAAATTGCAGCATTTGTTCTAAATCAGTTTTAACAAATGGGCGCTACAACTGAATTTATTAAACAATTCACATGCACTAACAGCTTATTTTGTGAGAAACCTAATCATTATTTCCTAAAATAACATTTCCAGTTTGTCCGTAAGGCTTGTAGTTATGAGTCTTCAACTGAAGAAGTATTCAATGCGTCTCTTAGTCAATTACAATTGAATTGATGCAGCCCTTCAGTCTTTAGGAAGTCGGGTTTAAGACACGACAACTGAAGTGGACCTCCCACTTGGGTCAGTCACCTCGTGGGGAAAGCAGGCGCTCGGGGGCGATCAACTCTAATCTAGTGAAAGACGAGTGTCACGCGCGGCAGCGCAGCAGATTACCGCGAGCAGTCTGGCTCCAAATTTTACATTCGAGAGCCCTGTCCTAACTACTCCATTGCTATCACTCAAAATGAAAGTCGATCGTCGGATGCTGTAAATACAGAGTAGGAAGTGAATTCCGGAGCGAGAACGTTGGGAAAAACACTCCACGCCAATTCGCAAATACAGTGACCGGAGGCTCGTCAGAAGAAACGAGCGGCCAATTCATTTCCGCTCATTTTCGGCGCAGGGGAGGGCCCGCAGAGGGCGCAATGGGCGGCGCGGCGTGCGCGGTGGCAGCGTTCCAGTGCGTCCGCGTGAAATACCATCGCGCTATTTCCGATAGGCAGCGCAGCGGCCCCCGGCGTCACTGGCCCAACAATTGGGGGCGTTGGAGCAAGGCCAAATGCACGTACAGGTCTCATCACGACGCCCAACCCCCACATTCAGGGAAGCGCCCAATTCTAAAGCAGGCCACGGCAACTGCTATGGTCATTAGCCCCGTTAGTGTGTTGAAGGTTCTCTCCCGGGAGGTGGCGGTGTTGCTCCCTCGCTGGATGGTGGGATCCGGCGCCGACCAAAATGTCAGCTTGCGGGGAATTTCCCCCTCCTCAGAGGTCTCCCCCAGCGGGGCGCCGCTCCAGACGGGATAACCTCTAAGCCCCCGAAAAGTCTCCCGACATGTGTGATAGTGTAGCGTTGATAAAGGAAAGTTCGTGCGATTTCCCTGAGCCGTTTGTTAGGGTGGACTCGGGCAATGGGCGGCGATACCAAGGAAAACTTACCCGCCAGATCAGAGCAGCCGGTTTCTAAAATTCTCCTCCAGACAGCGGTTCAATTCGATCTAGCTAGGATCTAGAGTAGAAAATGCGCACCGTGCGCTCTGGAACCCGCAATGGCAATGCTCATTACAAGCTGACTCAGCTGCTAATAAAAATAATACAAAGTTCCTTTAAACAGTCACAATTGGTTCTGGGGTAAAATCCAGTAAAGTTTTTCACGGACAAATGAACAAAAAACTCGTTAACAGAATCATTCAATTTTCCGTTTTGCACCGTTTCTTTTCACATCACAGTTTGTTTCTCCCGTGTCGTGGACTTCGTCAAGAAGACGTATTGCAGCAATTCACTCTCTGAGGAAACTTCAGATTATGAGTAAAGTAATTTATTATTATTATTATTATTATTATTATTATTATTATTATTATTATTATTATTATTATTATTATCTAAAACAAATTAATTCCCTATGCAGTAATGTAATTCATTAATATCCAAGTAATCTGACGCTGCGTCTAACGCAAAAAGATACAGAATCAGCAGGAGCTTCCACAATCAACTACTTCTTAGTGTTACGGGTCCAATTCGTCAGGAAGCTGTGGACGTCTAATACAAGTTAATCTGCGACCTGGGCCTGGCCGCTGACAGTTATGCCAGCTGAACGCTTAAAAAAGGTAAATATGTGCAAGCTCCTTATAGAAAAACCAATTCGTTCGTAGAACTAGTGGTGCTAAAACAGCACGTGCTATCTTCACCGTACTTTCACTCAAAATTACGCGAAAAGTACTCAAATTTTCCAAAACTGTGCAGGAACTTATTTCAAAATCTACCTTTAAGGAACAGATTTCATTAAGAGAAAAATTCCTATCTTTATAATTGTATTTGTAGGAAGACGCCGAAAAAAATTTGAATTTTTGGAATTTCCGAAAAATCAGAGTTTCAACGAAAATGAGTCATGCGCCATTCTCTTAAACGTCCTCCACACTATCCAACAACAAAATTTAATCAAAAATATTTTTTAAAATTTTGAAAATATGCCAGCAGTTTCATTATACTTCTCAAAATTAAAATTATCGGTTTCAAATTCAAGAGTCCGCGACATCAGCCAGATCGATTGGGTAATATCAACTTTGGAGAAAATCAGTTGAGCGTTTTAGACCCTAGCGTTATTCACAGACGGACAGACAGACGAAAGGACACACAGAGTGACTGACGGACAGACAGATATATTGTCGTCATTCGATTGTTCGGTACCAAAGATCCACAAAACATGGATGTTGGCTACACCAGGTGTTAAAGGATTTTTTTTCTAAATTTAGCAACTGGATTTAACCTGCTTTTTACGTTACCATGTAATAAGAGTTTTTCTGTCGAAAATCCGTCGTTTTTTCGCGCAGCATACGTAATTCTCTCTACGTATTCTCTACTGCGTAAGCGGAAGAAAGACTAGCCAATCATCGAGGTAGCCGCGTAACTGAGGTCACAGTTTCAGACTTGTTATTTATTTATTTTGTCTAATAAAGTTATGAGATTTTTGTCATTAATATCTGAAATAATGGGAATAACCAATCATGCTTGGCAGAAGGATCTTCTCGGAATATACTTCCCCGCAGGTCTAAAATAAGCAACACTTCAGACAAGAAACCAGGAGGCCTGGGAGACCAAGAAACCAGGCGCATAGAGAAAACAAAACCTAGAGTAGTAGATGTTATACACGAAGACCCGATACTTCAAAGAAATTCCGCTTCCCTCCTTCCAAAACCAAATTCATTTCTCCACGCAACAGAAATATCTTAAAGTGTTTCATTTAATTATAAGTAAATACATTTTTAAACGTTTTGAATGAAAAACATTCAGGGATCCAACTAAGTGGGGACCTGGGGCAAGTTGCCCCAGCTGCCCATCCCCCTTCTGGGCGTTCCTTTTGGCAGTAGCATTGAAAAGGCTTCTCTGAAAGCACGGAATCCCAAAAGTACAGAGAAAGGAGACAACGGATTCAATACAATGTATATATTCATTACAAAACGTTTCAAGTATGCATCAAAGTTTTGGAACGCAAAAGAAAATGGAAATAAATCATATTTAATCTGATACATAACAAAAGTTAAAACATGAGTGGATACATTTTTTACAAATAAATCCAAAATGATTATTATTTAAGTGAAAAAGGAAACATTTATCTCAATAAGCTCTCTTCTTTTGACAAGGCCATTTGGATCCAAAAACGTCTAATGAAAATGCTAATGAACGATGTTAAGGACAACACCTGCCTGTTTCTTCGTTACAAATTCTCTCCACATACTAAACAATGTGAAATTAGGATATATTTAAGACAATGGAACGCCAGAACATATTTACTACACCAAATGTAGGTCAAAAACGATTCGAATTTTAATCTCGGGTGTTTCTTAAACAACAACATGGCGGTCTTCCAAATTCTCGTCCAAGAACAATTCATGACTGTTGGCAGTCACCTAAACACCAGAAGGTTGCACTAAGCTTTGTTTTCGGGGCCCCGTGGCAGACAATTCGATTGGAATGGACGCTGCACAGACTCCACCAGCTGAAGCTTACAGAGACAAAAATAAATTGACATTACTCCATTCTTTGCGGGCTATATTCATGTTATAGGACACGAAGCTTCAATGCTAAAATAATTATTTTCAAAAACATATACACGCAAGAACGTAAATTACATAGAAAACGGTTATTTTCTAACACGATCAAATGAGATTTTTGTGTATTTGAATGCTTAGTAATAAAATATATGCAAACGAAAAACGCATACACTAGAAGCTTTGTAAGTTTGGACAAATATTTTTAATAGGTAATTATTACATATATGATTGCATAATTTGATACTATGTGATTACGCAGAAGACGTTTAAGCCATTCAATACGTACATTCCTACACGTTCTAACCTTTCGAATTCTGGTAATCATTCTAAATGGTCTCTCCACCGCATTAAAGCCGCGGAAAAGCGATCATAACGTACGGCTGAGGAAAAAAAACTGAAAGGGGAAAAACTTTCCGCCAGAAGACGAGTACAAGCCAATCTACTAAACATTTTCTAAGCTATTTATTTCCCGGCGTGGACGTCACGCATTCTCTTTGCAGACTTTGCCCTCCTCAGCATCTGAATTTTAAAAAAATCGCATAAGATCGCCGCACCCTCGTTTCTGCGCTTGCTTCCACACCCCTCCCATTGGCCCCCTCACGTGATCATTTAATTACTTGATGATTACGTATTTGTTTATTGATATATTATTTATTTTCTTATTTATTTACTTATTACTTAATGACTTATTTACTTACTAACATACTTATTAACTTATTTACTCGTATTTCATCTCCAGTCCAGGCTTTGCTAATACTAACATGCGCCAGAAAGTATCACTGCAATGAGCCGAATTAGGAGCTTCCATTATAAACTGCATTTATGTTTAAAGTCAACCAGATCACTGGGAAACAAATGAAGAGGACAACACCTCCCGCATCTGTTATGATTGTGGTGAGTATGCAATTTACGTTTTCATTTGTCGCAAGCTGCAGTTCGTGCAACCAACATAATTTCTGTTCCAACACACTCGCCAGCCACTCCCGCCACGGCGGTATTAACCAGAGCTGTTTTCCATTTCCTAATTTCCGTTTCTCTCGTAGTCCGAACCTTTCCTCGAAATGTTCCTAATTCTTTCATGAAATGAGACCTATTCTAATATGTTCTGGGCAAGCGTGACGTTTTCGTGTTGTAATAGTTCCTCATTCCTATCCATTTTCCTCTCCGTGTCGGTAGCACTGGAATTTAAAAGGATGTGGATCTAATCTTCACTATCACCGCAGAGCACACAGTTGCTATTGCCATTCGAGTCTTTCTATTTACGTTGCAACCACCTCTACCCTAAACCAAGCGGCACCTCCTCTTGCGTCCCATCCAAGTGTGTGAACGCAACTTTCGCAACCTCTTATCGGACTCGCGCGAATGTGTGCCACGAGCGAGCATTTTTCGACCGTTACCGCCAGGATAACTTGCATTTTCATATCCGAAAGTCTATTAGAAATTAACCGTTCCATCTCACGTATTCCCCTTTCTCTGCAGAAACGTCTCCCAGACCTGCGCGTTCTAGTAACAGTTTCACTTTCTACGACCAGTAGCGATGATCGCTTTCCTGTAATTGCACTCTAAAGCAACCATTTATAAGAGTGTCAGCCTTGTCACCTGCTAGGTTAATCCAAAGCTTAATGGGTATCATTTTGAAATATTTCCAAAGTCCTACACTACCGACCTCTCTTAAGACGCCAGCATTTGCTGCGAATCTAGAGACCGAGAATTAATTTGTAATAATTTGTTGGGATGATTTCCAGTTGATCTATCCTATACTCTCCACATATTTCTGCCCCATAATTCCCAACTGAGAGAATTAGCGATTTAAACTGTGTGTCGCACACCTTTAAAGGCAATTCCGGTATCCTGCGCTATGCGTAAACGATTTCTTTTGGCGCAATTCTTCCTTGAGTTTGAGCCGCTACTATGTGACTATTCCATTCCCCATTCATGGAAAATGTTGAACTTAGATCGTAAAATTTTGGACACTGTGGAGTTCATTCTGCGCGTAATACTATTTTCCTTTCTTACCCCCCCCCCAAAAAAAAAAGTATTTAAGACAACAATTTTCGTTTTTTGAAGATTTACTTATAGTCCAAATGTCTCCCTACATATCTTTCTAGGATGTTTAAACTCCTCTGTAAGCCCACAATAGTTTCCGCACATATAACGAAATCATCTGCATATAGTAGTAATCAGGCTATCGATATCCGGCGCAGATGTATCCGCTTTCGTACCTATGACATTAAATCGTTTATAAGAAAGATCGACTATAGCGGTGAAAGAGGACAACCCTGTCTTAGTGCCGATTTTATTATTTGCATTGTACTTCCGTCGCCACACTTGACACAGTAATTTACATCTCTGCAGATGCTCTGCCACACATTTAAAACTTTACGAGAGGCGCCTATTTCATTTAGTGTTCACCATAAAGATTTCTTATTGTTGAGATAAAAGCCTCTTCGAAATACACAAAACTGCAATATAAATGGCCCCGTTTACATGAAAGGCCATTTATATATAAATGGAATATATGAAATATAAATGGCCTGTTTCACTAGTGTTTTTAACACAAAGTCATTGTCAGTGATAGCGGAGCCTCTCCTAAAATCTGTCTGCGATTTTGATATTTTACTGTATTTTTCCGCCCATTCACTAAATCGACCTTTGAAAACTTTACAGAACAATTTGCTTAGTGCTGATTGAAGACTAATTCCACGATAATTTTCTGGGCAATTCATATCGCCTTTATTTTCAAAAACCGGTTGGAGAACAGGTATACTCGTTTCTGGATACGATCCGGTATCAATAATGTACTAAGTTGCAGCAACAATTGCAGCAACAATTTGGTCAAAGTTTTCTTTCACTGGTAAGACTGCACCATAATGAGCCCTCCAACGTGTTGTAAGAAGTCTTTTGAGTGATACCCCACCATGTTCAATTAAAGCATCCCAACGATGGCACGAAGCGGCGAAGAAGGTATATAATTGTTCTACTGTTCCGTAAAGAGTTACAGAAGATGCATTTACGCTCAAGGAATGCTGTCCACGTAAGTTAGAAATAAGAAATTCGATATAAATAATACATATGATTTTGTATTACCTCTTATTCTCATCAAAAGTTCACCCATTGAGATAAAGTAATGGCTGAAATCGAGACTCTTTGACTATTGAGGAATAGACGCTTAGTGCATACAGTTTTGCGTGTTAGTTTACATTACTTCTAGTCTTTGCTCTCTTAGTATTTATGATTTAAATGTATACTTATTAAATTAATATAAATAATTTTAACTAAATCATAATAATTATATAATTCCAGGAATAAAATTTTCAAATTACAAACACTAACAAAACTCATAATATATATAATTTTTAAGTAAATGATTTAAATTCTATAATTTTAATTATAAAATATTTTAATTGGTTTCACCCTTAGAACGGTGTCACACGGGGCGCACCGCCCCACCTGCATCTCCCCCAGCCAGGCCACTGTGTTAACGCCATGCTTATGTTTATGTTTGCATTGTGAATGGGCCATATACTGCTTCACGCCTGCTTTCGCGTCACGCTTCGCTAAACAACCCCCTTCCCGCCACCTCGACATGATTTGTATTCTCTCTTACAATATTATATTTAGTGATGATCGTACTGATAATTTTAAGAAACTGAAATATATCTCGTGGTTCTTTACTTCCACTCCGAAGAACTCTGAGCCATCATCAGCTGGCGCTCCAGCCGACTCGGCTGGCGGAAGATACATATTTAGCACAGCGATAAGATGAAGTGCGACGCTCAACTGCGTCAAATCCTGTCAAAATAATTGATCATTGGCCAGAAGAAGAACCATCCCAGGAACTTCCCAGGAAATTTCAGCGCAAAAGAAAGAAAGGCATGCAATAGAAATGTGCTTAAAGCATTTCATGTCTTTAAAAGCTACCTCAGTAATTACATTGGTTCCTAAACAAGTTCTTCCCTTAATTTGGATTTCTCAATATAAACTACAATTCAGCACACAAATAATTCTATTAACTACTTTGTACAGAAGCCAGGAATGCCATACCTTCTGCTTTCAATCTTTTGTCTTCACACAAACACAAATGCGAACAAGTCCCCTCTCAATGTGCAACGTGAAATTTCAACAAATAATCGCAAATAGCAATTACAAAACACTACAACTGTAAAATAATCTATAATTAAAAAACTGAATTCAACGGCATGGAACGATATTACAAAAAGTAGTGTATGAATAGATACGAAATTTTTTTCAGGTTGTTCATCGAATTATTGCAGGGTCCTTGCACAGTTTTGTAAAGATTAAAACAACACAAACGACGAAAATAAGTAATTTAACTAATATGTTGTTAGATGCGCCACAATCCTATTTCGCCTGTCCCTAAGAGCAGATTCTTTCCTAATATATTCCTCCAGAGGTCAGTTGCAGTGCAGCAGAACTGGTACTTAATAGATTCGTTAGAGTCAAGTAGAAATGCGGAAGATAATTGTTTTAATCTATGAGCAATATATCGTAAAATAAAATGAAAGAAAATTATAGTACTTTTTTAAAAATTGGCCCATTAAATTAAAACTAAGAATCTTAAAAGATGTGGTTTATATAAAATTATTCTTTTTCCTCTTTCGCAAGGATTGAATGCGAAGAAAGCCCGGGCAACGTCGGGTGTTTTGCTAGTAATAACAATAATGTAACAATGATAATAATGATGATGATGATAATAATAATAATAATAATAATAAGAAGAAGAAGAAGAAGAAGAAGAAGAAGAAGAAGAAGAAGAAGAGTTATATACATTACTTTTCATGACATAATTTAATTTCATATTGTTTTGCTGTAAAAATTATCTACTGTACAATGATAATTCCAAATTACGAAGGAATTACAGCATATTCAAATATACAAATTAGAGATATATAATGAATTTTTCTCGCCTTTCAAGGATTATAAAATTCATGAATGATGAAATATGGAGTAACAAATACTCTTGTGTTCCATTTAGTGGTACTAAAATATTAAGTTACCAAAAGCACAATACTGTCAGTTTGGCTAACTGATTTGTAATTTTCATTTAGTCCGAGATATGATTGTCGAAGTTTTATTTCTCTTTTTAAAAAAAATTGTCACTATGCTCGAATTCCATATTATTGTAAACGAGTTATTTTGGATTGGTAACTACTGTGGACTTAAAATGGAATCTTGGTGAGCTGTAGTAAATGCACGGGTACGTGATGAGGTCAGAACGTAGACCACGGGACAGCGTCTGTAACATATACCTGGGCACACTATATTTCTGGGGGCATCTGTTTTCATTTGGGTAGCGCTAATAGCCGTGACACCTTCCGACGGCTGACTGCAACAAGACACAATCGCCACTGACATCACCATCTTCCACGTACTTCAACGAAATAGAAACAAAAGCATCCCAGTGCTTGTTCCTCCTGCATGTGGGAGGGGGAGTGTGATATAGGGATCGGCGCCCTCTCGAAAGAACAATAGGATCTCGAACACTTTGCCCCGCAACACAGTACTCCGCCCCTCCCCCTCCCCGCCCCGCCCCGCCCCGCCCACCACGGCGCGCGAGGGCCCTCCACAGGAAAGAGGCTCTGGCGTTTTCCATGCCGAAGAGGTTCCGAAACACCCCACGGCGCCCCTCGCGGACGCGAGCAGAAATAGTGAAGTTTACTCAAAGCTACACCTTACATTCCAATTGTTTCTTCATTTATCCAAAAATTGATGTTTTACGAATCCAAAATGAATGAAGCCCAATTATCAAAAGCAATTCCCTGCGTCTCCGAGAATGTATCGTAAGTTCGAGTTACTGCAAGTTACTTCGATAAGCACGCTGTTGAATTTCGAGAACGCGGGATGTTTAAACGACTATAAAAATATCGAAGTAACTAAATTGAATTCCTTCAGGGCACGTGAAAGTGACAACAATCGCATATAGTTCAAATTTTATCTGGTAGTTCCTTCAGTTTCCCTAAACTCGCTTCGTGTTTTTCTGGAGGACCCGTGGTTGAAACCTATAAAGGAAAGTTTAAAATGGAAAAACATAAATTTAGTATTTAAAAAATTTAACTGGGTTCTACTATTCATTATAATTCATTTTAATGTTGCAGTTTGATCTCGTCCCTTATTTTTCGTCAGTGTACCCCTAATCTATAACATTATTTTCTGTGCCTGAAATTGTAATGTTACGTTTTTGCAACTGAAGCAAGGAAAAAATTTGAGTGTTTTGCACTTCATTACTTGTCGTTTAAGGAAATTCTGAAAAAAATATATTTCGGAAAGGATGTTCCAATAAATAAGCAATAAAAAAAATTAAAAAACGAGCGGATCGTTATCAAATCACAGCTGCCAATCGTGCTACTGGAACGACATCTAGCGGTACAATTCGTTAGATCCCTCGGCGTACAATTCGGTAGTCGCAGTGAACCTGAAATTAAGGGTAGAGCAGTTGGGTTTGAAAATGCCGCAACATCTGGTAGGCTTCCGTAAAGTGATTTCTATTAGCGGCTCTCTCGACACTGTGTAGCGGCTGAGGACAAAAAATTACAATAATGAGTCTTCATTTTATCTTCATTTATCAGTTATTTATCAATACCGACACTGTAGAATAAGGCAGGCCTGCAGAATGCCAACTTCCGCTTGCATTCTGCACTCAAGAGCCGCGCATCTTCTCGGGAGAGCAGCGAAAGTGCAAGTAGTGGTGGGTAGACAACATTGCGTGGACGGGAGCAGCCTGTCGTTGCACAATGGGGACGACGTAGCGCGCAGTTTCAATGCTTGGGCATCGAATTACTTCCTTTATTTTATCTTTCGAATTCCTCCAAAATATCTTTGGTGACACAAGTGCCCTTCTTACGTAATGAAAGCAATCTCTCATATTAAGATTGATATAAAAAAGAAGAAAAGGCAATTCCAAGAAGGGTGTTTGACAGCACATACATTTGTGACCATTTTCCCCATTATGAATCTGAAAATCAGATACAACCTCTCTGCCTTATGTTAGGACAATTATGAGATTATTATGGGTCTTGTTAAAAAGTATGCAAAAGGGCTAAATATTTATATACAATGACATTAATGATTATGAATAAATAGTTCTCGTTGAATAAATTCCGTGGTGGTAGCAGATAACTTGTGGTAATCCATAATGAGAGATAGAAATAATCATCCCCAACAATAATTTATATTTATGACATGCCCAAAGTTAACTATCAGGAAAACAATTTTCCAACTTCAGTGGGTCTTACCCAAGCAACGTGGACCACACCAAAACATTTACAACAAAACAGGATACATATAAAATAAAGATAAACTGCTAAGGTGGCCGCCATCTTGTAGAATGTAGTAGAAAAAGTTCTCACCATTCTACAAGATGGCGGCCACCTTAGCAGTTTATCTTTATTTTATATGTATGCTGTTTTGTTGTAAATGTTTAGGTGTGATCCACGTTGCTTCGGTAAGACCTACTGAAGTTGGGAAATTGATATCCCGAAAGTTAACTTTGGACATGAAATAAATATTATAATTGTTACTGTGGTAGATGATTATCCCTATCTCTCATTAGTTCTCGTTGATTGGATATTAGAAATATAAAATGAACTCTTGTCAGAAATTAGAGCAGGAAGTAATCATTTTCTAAAAATAAAATTGTTTTGCTTTGATAAACCCGTCTTATTCAAATAAACATAGTCAATGAAAAACAGTTTATTACTGACATCAAACAAATACAATTCAAAATCACAATTTTGTGTATAGAACCACACTAAATTCGTGATTACAGTGTAGCAAAGCGAATTACATTACCAGCCCTACAAGCAATTATAATAGTACTTGATGTCCAAATCAAATATGTATGTTTAATTCATTTTATATGCGTATTTCACATTGTAATCTATCGACAAAGATTTCCAATATAATACAAATGGCAACATCACTGAAACTGTATGTAACTGACAATCCTTTGAGTTCTCACCGATTGCTCTCTCACTTAATGCGCTACGGTTCGAATTGCACATCCTCACTGGTAGTCGCCACTCCTAGAATGAGTCTCATCCCCGCCCTTCGTCACAGTCAGTATTTGCACTCGCGCACTGTCCCGAGGTCAGTGAAAGTGGATAATGCTGTGTAGGCATGAAGTAGGGTCTACATCTT
Organism: Teleogryllus occipitalis; assembly: GCA_011170035.1. Lineage (NCBI taxonomy): Eukaryota > Metazoa > Arthropoda > Insecta > Orthoptera > Gryllidae > Teleogryllus > Teleogryllus occipitalis. Next base: position 71,948 of record BLKR01001603.1, on the reverse strand, counting down.
GTTTTTGTTTTGTTTTTTTCATTTTTTTTGCATTAACTCTTGATCAGAAAAATCAGTTTTTCAGTTGCTTAAAAAATATGTTTTGTGAAACGAGGTTTCTTCAATACATTGTTGATGCCATTGCCTTTTTTATTTACTATTAATGTGAATATTTAATTTGTCACTTTTGAAGGGTAGCCAATAGTGTGATGAACACAACACATTCAACACTTAACATTTCTTATTAACTTTTATTACTGTTTTTACTTTCTCGTAAAAAGAAAGAATTCTAATGCTCCTTCAGATCTCGGCGACTTAAAAATGACGGACTTATTTTCGTTGACCTATCTGAATTTCCTATAATTGAAAAAGTTAGAAATAACGGGAGAAAGTATGTACTGTTGTAGCATCATTAGTTTCATATTCCTACTCAAGTTTACCTTAAACCAAGCAACAAAAACTGAATATGGAACATCTTGAGAAAACATAATTTTTGACTAGACAAATATCAAAGACTGAATTTGTTTTGCACATTTGTCGTTTCTAACTGCTATATAATATTATTAAAACATCTATATAATATTAGCTACATATCAGCTATATGATAATATATTATAACTGCTACGTAATATTAGCTTTATTTCTTGAATAATTTTCATGCATGTCCCTACTCCTAATTACAAATTTGCTAAAGTATTTTAGCAAAAATCCACACATTCAACACACGACATACAAAGACGGGAAACGAAGTACTGAACACCAATCCATTACAATTTTACTACCAATAATTGGGCTGATTAAAATCATTACCATGTTGTTCCTATAATAAACATTACTTCGAGTTCCACTTCAAATTCAGAATGCAGTCTGTGTGTACTGAGGATAAAAAATATGCGCCATGAATATGTTGGGCTAGTTCTCAAGGCAAATATGCTGCACATAATACACAAGGGCGAGCGGGTAGAGGCCGAACAAAGTGAATGCATAAGCAACATAAAAAAATGGAAAAAAAGCGCCACAAAACGCGGATCCGTAACTTTATTGTCATCATTAAAAGTTTGACGTCCATTTTATACATATTAATGAGCCATTACTGACCGGTAATTCGTTCTATGGTAATTTCGTCGCCGACCCCATCGAGGGGGGGGGGGCGACACGAACACAGGAACAAAACCGAAACGGCGGCTGCGAGAGCACGAGAATTGGAGCGGATTTTTCCAATACTTCCAAACAGTGCTGACGTGCGGCAGACTAAACAATGAGCTCCCGACAGGAAGCCCCGATGGAAAACGCTACGGAATGCCAAGGCAAAACCTAGGGGGGAAAATGATAAAACGAAAAACTGAACAAGGGGAGATACGTCAATGGAAGAGGGATGCCAGAGAGTTAAAGCTGACGGAGTCGACCTTCCCACCACATCAAGTTTTCATGTTTTCTCTTCTCTGAAGAAATAAACACTGGAAATGGAAAACACTGAAAGGGGCAAACTCCTTCCGAACATTCAGCGTTCGAAGCAACTGATACCGAAGATCAGTCTCACTTCCACATCCCCTGGTGTCATTTTTAACTATCAGGAAACATGTCTGATAATTCTAACGTTTTTCAATTTATTTACCATGGTACATTCAGGGGTTTCCATGAAAAATATGAAAATATGTAATTTTAGCACTCTCAGATTTTCTCATTTAGTTTTCAAATGTTCTAATAGATTTCTCCTCTTTTTTTTGTTTCAGTGTGGATTCTCCATGATGTTTCATTACATAACACGTTCAAATTCGGATTAATATCGTGATACTTTTCATCTCAATTTGGTTATATTTTACACTCCCGTCTTTCCACTACAGTGCACCATTTGTGAAATTAAGAAGGGCACGTTTTACAATATTTTAATTTTTCGCAGAAACACAATGAACGTGTATAACCCAAATGGTCGTTCAGGGTAATTGTGAGTATTTTTTAAGTTACAATATTTTAGAATTTTGAAAGTAAAATTGAAATTCTAGTCTACAATTTCTATCCCTCTGGATATATTTTCTAATCACAGGGTGACGCTTCAAAAATTTGATCAATGTCCACAGATACCTTCTGTTGATATAAATTTCGGGTAGTTAATTTCACCAAAAACTTACTCCTAGAAAATTCTCAGTAATATCATCATTGCCAGGTTTTCTATTGACACGAATGCACTTCAAGAAACATTATGATGACTAGGATACGAGCATTACAAAACTAAGCGCTTACTATCATCACACGCAGCATGCCGCCCAAAATGTTACATCCCACACCACAGACTTTGCACACCGTGCGAAAGGAGTAGAAACTCAGGGCACACAAATCATCAAGTGGCTCTTGGCAGCAGGGAGGCGGCGTTCCGTTCTCCGATAAATTGTTCAAACGATTCAACTCCAGTTGCTATGGAGATCGCGGAAATATGCGTAGAGCTGAATGCTTCATATTAGTAGTAAACTAGTAGCCTGCTGCAATAAAATAGCTGCGGAACAAACCCAAAGAAGAAAGCACGCACAGTTCTCAAGAATAACAAATAAAATTCTCTCATTTAACGCTGCAATAAATTAAATATTTTAATAAAAAACAGAATTCACAATACCAAGACCAATAAAAACCAGCACATAAAATATCTAATGGCAGGCGACGTTTTTCCTTGAAGCCTTTCTCACGCATGACATCAGCTGTGGTGTACGAGTGATGCATTGAGTATGATAATTCAGTCGGTATGCGCAGTGCAATAGGCAAAATAACACAATCATATATTTGAAACAGTTTCATTGATTTTGGAGTTTTCTCAAGTTGCTGGTATCTCACGAAACCATACACATCGGTCACATGGCCGGAGGATGGAAATTATTCGTATAATTTCTGCGCGCTTCGGAAATTAGTAACATAGATTTGTAGCTTTTTAGCGGCGAGTTGCGAGCGTTTGGTCTCTTCTCCGCCGTCGGCAGTAGCGTTTGCACAGCGGCACCCACGCGCGCCGGGCGGACCTAAACACAGGCTATCGAGCTCTCGCGAGAGGAATAACATATACGCTACGCCCGCCCACGCAACGGCACAATGAGTTCCAGATGTCTCTCAGAGGAGAGCGCTCCCGCACCCGATGCAAATGGACGTCTGTTGGCATTACATCCCTTCTCACAATTACCAGTCACTTTGCAGCAATCACAAATAAAAGCGCATCGGTTTCTCAAACGGCACTGCATGGTACGTGCCCTTCTCAACGCAGCCAACTTGCCCATTAAAGTTGGCTTCCTTACGAAAATTTCTTCCTTTTGCCTGATATTAATACCTATCTAACTGCACGTTTCTTAGAATAATGCGATATGAAAGCATTTACACGAAATGAGGTGCCCAAGCCTCGAGATAATGAATTCTAGAGAATTAACGTCGCCATGTGTGATCTAATTTTCTAACGACATTTACAGAGAGCTGCTCTGTCTCTCCTTCATTAAATAATAATGTTTATAATTACTTATAATCTCCATTTCCAAAAAATGTCACATACGTATAATGTCATATAATGATACAACTCAAGTGTAACATTAAATAACCAAATCAACTATTCTTACAGTTTTTAGGAACCTTACCATGTCAGCAGTGCAATGTTTTGTGCGGGTACTTAAAATGGCCGCAGAGTGTTCCCATCGGTTGGGTTAGGTTTGGGGAGAGACTCTCAGCTTCAAAGCGATGTCTTTGCCAGTCTGCTCTGAGCAGTTGGGGCGTCAGGGTTGCTGTCACCACGTACCCCTGTTTAGTGACTGTGACACGAAACGCGACAGAATCGTCATTCGAGCAAGGGTATGCCGTAAAGGTTTCTTCAAAATTCAACAAATCTCTAACAGAGACGCACCAATTGATTGTTGAAGCTTATGGGGTCAATGCTCTATCATATTCGCAAGTTTCGATGTGATTGAAAGCGTTAAAGAAAGGCCGGGAAGAGGTGGTCGAGGAACCTCACGCTGGACAATCTTCAACCAGCACAACCGATGACAATTTGGCCCGTGGGCGCGATCTGTTAAATTCTGTCCCTTTGAATGTCCGGATGATTTAAAAAACACTCAACATTCCCAAAACAATTGTACACAAATGGGTGACCGATGAAATGGACCTGAGGAAGGTGTGTACCAAGCTTGTTCCCAAGCTGCTGTTAGACGATCCGAAGAATCACCGGGTGACTGTCGCAAGTGAATTTCTAAAGAGCGTGGAAATTAAACCCAATTTTTTGGACAACGTCATTACCGGGGATGGAACATGGTGTTTTGAGTATGACCCAGAAATAAAACGTCAAAACTCCGACTGACACACCTCAGCATCCCCAAAAACGAAAAAAGCAAGAACGAGCCTGTCGAAAGTGAAAACATGGTTGATTGTTTTTTCGATACCAAAGGTGTGGTCCACAGAGAGTTCGTCCCTCAAGGCCAAACGGTGAACGCTACCTACTGTTGTTTTGTCGATGTGTTTGAAAGTTTGCGAAAAGGGGGTTTTCGAGTAAGAAAGGAGAGCGCCGTTATCTGGAAGCTCCACCCCTATAAAGCTCCAAGCCACATCGCAATGCGCGCTCGTATCAGATGAAGCACAACTTGGCAACATTGCCCCCCCCCCTACAGTCCGGACATGTCTCCGGCCGTCTTCTTCCTCTTCCTGAGGATTGAGACCGCCCTGAAAGGAGTCCGTTTGGATCGATTGATGCCACCCAAGACATCGTGACGACGGCCCTTGTGGAGGTCCCGTCGAAGTCTTCCAGGAAGCGTACCGTGCGTGACAGAGTACCTGGGAAACGAGTGTGGATCCCCAAAGAAACCACTTCGAACAGTGCTACACGTTTGTAACAATATCTTCAATCAATATATTAGGTTTTAAAAAGTTGCATTACTCTCCGGACACACCTATCTAGCACCCTCTCCGCTGGTGTGTTTTTACAATAAATCGTTCTAAAGGGGAATCCTACCCCCCCCCGTTCAAGGGTGGGAGAAGAAGTGGAAGTTTGGAGCAGGTTGAGGAGAGAAGTATCGTGCAGTACGTTGCCCTTTGCTCTACAATCCACATGAACGCAAGAAGCCAGGAAATGGACCAATCACAGTAGACAGCCTCTAGAGCAAGAGCTGGCACGAACACAAACGGCAGGCAAGGGTAACAGTGATGTGCCCGCGAGGCAAAGCAGCAGGCATCGAGGAGACACGAGGCAATGCACGTTGGGACTAACTTCTGAAAAGGTGGACAAAATTTAAAATAATAAACTTACAGTTTAGAGTATTTTGAACATATCTGACATACTGACGGATTCACTAATGTTTAAAGTGTCACATTCCACAGCAACAGAAGGGCGTTCGCTGAACTGACATTTTCTCAAGAATGTCACTAAACTTTTAAATGGAAATTTGAAATCAGAAATATGTTTTAGTGTTCACATGACGTATTTCACTCCTACTATTAGGGACCCGATAAATTGAGAAAATGAGGAAACGTGATATATTGGCTCCGTTAGGTATGAGGAAAAGGAGGAGCTGCTCCTCAAGAGCCAAAACTGAAAAGCGAGCGTAGACTAATGAAATTAGAAAACTAACTATTGCGAGAACGTCTGTGCCATTCTGTACCGCCAGTAGTTTCATAATTCATTTATATTATGATGGTATGAAGAATATTTAATATTTTGTAATATTATTTTTGTCTTTAAATATTGAAAATGTTAATTCCACAGTCTTCCGCATCGGAATTACTGGGATTATAGCCTGTAAAACTAATTAGTTGTTTACAAACGATTTATCAGAAAGGCCAATCTGTAGGTTTTTGTACCGACTTTCGGGTGTTTTCGCCGCGCCCGAACAGTCGTCGTTGTGGATAACGCGTCGCGGGCAAAATTCATAGCTGAGCGGGTTCCAGCCACATTGATTTAATTAATGTTAGAGAATATTGCTTAGAAATAGCTTGTTAATTCGTGCAATTGCATCCCTGGTTCTTTATGAAATCGTCAGGTAAATATTTTATTCATGGCGAAAAAATAATTGCTTCCTCACTTTTGCCAAGTGAACAAATGACAATAGACGCACAAGCATCAAATACAACATACAACAAATTGATGAAAAAAAATAAAGATTTATCATAGGTAATACCACAGTGCTTTGGAAATTGTCGATAAATCGCCAACTCGCGAAGCGAGGAGAGGATTTATCTGAGAATTTCCAAAGCACGAGTGGTATTCAGTAGGACTATCCCACGAATGAAATTACGTCCAACATAGTTCCAAAATACACCAAATATAGAAAATAAATTAACGCATGTTAAAATCAAAGGGGTTATGTTACAGTACATACGCGGTTTCTTATCGACATAGCGATCAATGTATACCGCCTCCTAAGATAGAAAAGTCACAGTTTATGATTGGCCAATAGGGAGAAGCTGTAAGAAAAATACGATAGAAAAGTGATAAACGTTTTGAGATACACCGCCCTGATTGAGGCATTTTGTATGTATAGTTAAACATTACTGGTTTCAAGTTCACGAGTGGAATGGTGGCGAAACTGTAATACAATGTAAGATATGCATTTACGATTATTATTACTATTATTATTATTATTATTATTATTATTATTATTATTATTATTATTATTATTATTATTATTATTATACCCTTATCATGTATTTTCGACCTTATGAAAACAGAAGAAAATTAAGATATCCACAAAAACAATGACAACCAATAATGATTACTTTCACCAAATACTGCCAGCATTCCTTCTGAAAAAACAATAGCCTATGATACACATGCTTCAGAAGTGGATCTTCATACTTTAATATACTTACTAGTGAGAACCCGTCAACATTTGACGGTGAGATCTGAGATAAATGTAAAATACTGTGCCCAGACTAATGTTCACAATATGTTGCATTGTTTGGATCTTCAGGCATATTGCTCGAATGTAAACGTATTTTCCCATTATTTTCCCACACAGAGTAAACTCGTTTGCAAAATTTCTCTCATGCGAAGTACAAAGCAGAACAAAACTGACATTTCATAGACAACGACCCAATAGAAAACGAAATGACCTCACTATCACGACACCTACGCTGACTCTCTTTCCCTGCGTCCAGTTAATGTACGTTTGCGTCTTTTGGGGCGCGTAGGCAACGATTCGGAATTCGACATAACCTGTAAACAACTTCACTACTTCAGTACAACTGAGCAAACCCACAGTCCGAATGTTCTCTACAAAATACATCACAAAAGCAAATACCTGCACACTTTCAACGCCACAATGCAATTATTACACTGAAACAAAACCTTGACGAATTGTAAACAAATCTCATCAATCAAAACAAAACATCAAGCAGCGCCACCATGAAGCAGCGTGGACTCACATCTAGCGTTTCATATAATCGATTTTGAAACAGTCACCCTTTGGAAGAATACAATTGACTATTGATAAGAGTGCTATTAAAGAATGATATAATTAATTAATTGACACCGTAAATATTGGTGAATCAACACAAACAATATCTGATAACACATCTAGGGATCACATTCTTTCATTTAAAGGAAAAAATACTACAATCGATTCAGTAGAAGCTCTAAACGAAGTCATGGCAGAATACCTTATTTTTTTAAATATATATTTTTCAGTGATATAAAAAAGTATCGTATAATTTACACTTCAAAATTCGCTTAACGGTTTCTTAAGTATATAATCTAAACTCTACCTTCCACATTTTATATTTTATTTTTAATTCCCCACATTGAGCGGTTCGGCATTCGCATAGGATTTACCAGAGAAACCACTGGAAACTACTGATGGAGCAGTGGACCACAAGAATTCTTCTCCAAACAGCGGTTGAACATGACGTTACTCTGGAGCTAAAGTCGAAAATTCGCACCGTCGCGTCTGGAATCCTAGAATTTGTCAGAGACGCAGCAGTAGCAAGACTTGTCGGCCTCAGCGATCTCGTCTTCTTCGATTTCCATCTCCGAACCCGCAATGAACGAGTGGGTGCTTGCGTGTTTTCGTAAGAGAAGCACCGTAGCGAGCGCTTCATGTAAATTTCACATGCTCATTTTCTTCAAATGCAAGTTTTACGGCGTAGTCACGCACGCCGAATCCCGGTCGCGCAGCGGAGAGGCGCCGAGTCTTCCCTCAGGGAGGAGGCCGGGTGCGGGGGCGAGCGAGGCGCGATCCCAAGGCAAGCCCCGCTGATCCACGCGCCGCCCCCGCCCCGCCCCGGCCCCGGCCACGCCCCCAAGGCACAGGCGTCCGAGCCAGGTCACTCCACGCGGAGTTTGTGGCCGACAGCCGGGATCCGCCCAAGGCCCCCGTCGGGGGTTCGAGTCCCGACGATGCCGGATTTTCCACACCTGCTCGATCGAATTCAGACGCTGTCTGGCGGAGCATTCTAGCGGACAGCTGCTTCAGGTCCCAGTTGGTTTTTCCATGATCACGAGGCGCATGCCGGAGCACATCTTACGTTTTTCAAAAGTGTGTCATTCCATTACACACACACACACACCCTCACACTCATTTGCATTACAATACCACACACACTGGGCGGCAAGAGCTTGTCCCGCTGGCGCTGAGCCTTGCTAAGGGAGGTGTTGGAGGGTCACAAGTCGACGTGTAGGTCGGGGCCGGCTCTCACGTTCTGGTCGAACACCACGCACACTCGCAAAGTTAATTCAATATATGTTTGAAAAAATAGAATTTCAATTTATAACTACAGCCACGGTCATTTGTTGCTTTGGTGTATTCAGTCATGAAATAATTAGAAGATTCCGCACTATGTTGTTTTTCATGTTTATATAATAATTGCCATGCACGCAGTTTCAGCCCGGCTCGAAAGAGTTGGGTCGTGAAGAACCAACATTAAGAACGCAAATGGATGAACCCTTCCGGATCTTTGAATAAATACGCCAACACCTCTTTAGTGGGAGCGCGGGAGGTGAGCCGCTCCTTCTCCGCCTGCGCCTTCGCGGCCCGCGCCGGTGCAGCCTCCCGCGCAGGAACTACGAGGGCGTAACAGCTGGCTCTGTTGGAACAGCCCCCGCGTAATTCGGAGATAACCCCGCGCCGGAGTGCCGGACGTAGCCCGGAATAGCGACCCGTCCGGCCCCGGCCCCGGCCCCACCCCGCTCCGCCTACCCGCGCTCGCCCGGCCCCGCCCCGCTCCGCTCCTTCCATTCCACAATGCCGCGATTCGCCCCGCACCTCCCCGCCAGCCTCCTGCCCCAACGGTTCCCATTCCGCCTCGCTCCGCAGCGGTTCAAGAGGCGAAGCGGAGGCGGGGGGCGGAGCGGAGGCGGGGGCGGAGCGGAGGCGGAGGGCGGGGCAGAGGCGGGGGGCGGAGCGGAGGCGGGGGGGCGGAGCGGAGGCGGGGGGCGGGGCGGAGGCGGAGGGGGGGGCGGGCCGGGGCGTGGGCGGGGGGTGGCTGGGAGGGGCACGGCGCCTTGGAGCAGTAAGCGCGGTGCGGGCGCCTCGCGACGAGTTAGGGCTGTGTGCCGACGGCAGGCGGCGCTGGCGAGCGCCCATTTGCGGCCCAGAGCAAACGCGCGCTTTTCACGCGGGAGGCAAATGGGATTTAAACCCAAGACGACCCACGGCGCCTCCCACGCCGCAGGGGGCATCAGCAATAGACCCTCCACGCCGGTCATTTTGCGAGGGACTAGATCTTATTTTAATTCTTTTTTTACAATTATGAGGTTTAAAAAAATTAAAATTGAAAATGAAAATTAAGTATCATTTCTAAGTCGTAATTCAACACAAAATAAAAATTTTTGATTGCGTGAATTAATTCAGGACTACCCATAACACCGAGTAAAAACTATTCTTACAGTTTTTAGGAACCTTACCATGTTAGCAGTGCACTGTTTTGTGCGAGTACTTAAAATGACAGCGGAACGTTTTCATCGGTTGGCTTAGATTGGGGGAGAGATTCTCACCTTCACCAGCGGAGATATAGAAGGTGTGTCTGTAAATAAATGCATTTTTTTTTTTAAACTGTTGTTTTCCACGGCATCTCCGATTATTCTACGAGAATATCGGGGTTAAGCTCTAACAAAAAGGGCGCTGGACCGCGCGCGATCTTTCTTTCATCATCAGTGACTCCTTCCCTCCCCTTACACACACACACACACAGAGAAACATACAATACACTATATTCTATGTTGGGAGACCTGTCCGGAGCGTAAAACATATTTCAGATGTGTGTGTGTGTGTGAGGGGGGGTGATCCACACTCGTAGAATCCTGGAGGGGAAACCACGCAAGCCAACTAATGGTCATAATGATCGCAGATCAGTTGACGAGCCAAACACAAAATTATCAATCAATCGAATAAATAAAAAGCTTAATTAAGTCGAATTGGCTTAAATCATTAAATTTACATGGAGACTAACCAGAGACAAATACTAGTTTCAGCCCAATTCTTAAAACGGTATTTGTGCACATTAGGGAACGATTTAATGCTGATTGTACAATAATTTTAAATAAAGTATATCAGATCTGAAGAGCTGTCATCTTGGATTCTTCAAACCATTAGCAAATTTGAGAAGGATTTTTAAAGTACTTCGAACAATTTTGAGATGTGGCCATCCGAAAAAATGTTATCAATGACCGTTCTAAACTATAACAAGAGGAACCCGCAAATATTTTCTGTTGTCTGCTGAAATATGTTATCTGCTGGATGGCTACTGAAATACATAATATTTTAGAACAGTGATTTCATAAGTCTATTGATGAATATACGTTACAAGTTTTCTCAAGAAAGCAACGTTGCAACTAAATTGGCAATTGCTTCCTGAAAGACCTCGGGTATACGAGCGGTAGCGAGGGATAGATAAAATCTTCAGGCTGTCACAGCATCTCGGATGTATGAGGACTACAGAACATTGAAATAGTAAACATACGCAATGAATCTTTAAAAAATATGAAATTATCGTTAATATTCGTAAACTAATTTAACCGTTTTTCAAAATAATCGGAAGTGTCTTTTGCAGAAGGGCCCGCAAGCACATGCTTCCTCTGCTTATGTATAAATCCGTCCCCGTGGCCACGCCCAGAATCTTATTACCGCGAGTCGCCAGGAGGCGCAGCGCAGCGGAGGCAGCGGCGGCGAAGCCGTTACGTGCTGCTGCTGATGCGGCGGCGGCGGCGGTGGCGGTGGTTTGCTTTAGCGACGTGAATGACGCGGGTGCAGCGCCGGGGCGCCGTTCGTTCTGTTGGTTCACATAAAGGTGAAAGTTTAGTGCAAGTTCTTGGCGGCGGCGCCGCTGGCCCCGTTTCCGGGCCGGAGGAATTTCGTGCAGAAATTTCCATTTCCCTTGGCTTTTCCGCGAGGAGTAATTAGGCGTCCCGCGTTTTCTCGAGAATTCTCGTGTCCCCGCCTTCTCGCCGTTGTTTACTTCCCCAACTCGCGGCGAAGATGGGTTTAATCTCCGAAGCGAGGAACCTCAACCGCCCTGTTGACACAAAATGCACCGAGCGTTCGCCGCCTCCTACAAGAGAAGGTTGTTAAGGCGGATGGCGGTGGCCGAAGCGTCCGCCCGCCCCCACCCCCGCCCCCGCCCGCACCGGCCTGCTCCAGCGGTGCCACCGAGACCACCACAAGCAGCGTCGCCCCGCCCAGCCCCGCCCCCCACCCCCACCGGTGGCGCTTTGAAGCGCCAGCCTCCTGCCTCCTTGCGGCGCTTGTCTCAGGCTGTAAGCGGATTGCTGCGACGGGCCTGGCGGGGCGGGGCGGGGCGGGGCGGGGCGGGGCGTCTCCGCCCACATCGATCGCCCGGGGGAGGGGCAGGACGAGACTCACCGCAGCCGGTGCCGCCGCCGCCGCCGCCTCCGATGTGGCTGCGTGATTACAGCGCCCCCTCCCAGCGTCTCGCAACGAGCGCCTACGCGGGCACTGGATTAAACACGCGCATTGTGACGTCGTCGACAGGGACTGAATCGCTCTACAGACACTCGACACAATATCAGAACTTGGCCATTATATACTAAGCACGTATGATGTGGTGCAACAATTACAAGTATCCATGCTCACAGCTACAATGTCTAATTTGTTCAATAAAGTTCACCGAAAATCAATGTAAGAAAGAAAACCCCCGAAGCATGTGATGGGTGACAATTTGTTAATTAACACATAAATTTCGTAATGTTTGTTTGTGTCAGATTGGAGTGTATGTGAATAAAGAACAAGACAGTATTGGTGACATGGTGCCGGAACAACATGTTTCGGAAAGAAAGGAAGGTTTTGACAGGCGATGTTGACATCACAGGATACATTGAAGATGGAGGTGGAGACTCCATGGCGACGAGTCGTATCGGAAGACAAGTTTTTTTTTTTTATTTAAGTTTTATTTACAATCTGTTCATACATGAGGGCAATAAGTCAGTTTGTGATTAACATTGATTGAAGGAGATACTCTTCAGTTTCTATGTATTTGGCCACAACACTCTGACAGACAGTATATATACAAAAATCCTACTATTAATTTATATACATATTCACAGAGTTTACTTTGAAATTTCGGAGGACGTTTCGGGAAACTCAGTTTTCGTTCTAAAATTGGGGAAGAATGAAATTTTATTTATAAAGTATAGAAAATGATCTATATACCTTCTACCACGCTGTGTGGTCCATCCTTGGTGCAACATGGTCTCTTGAAGTCGTTTCTTGACCATAAAAGCAGTCAATTCTTATTTATTGCGGGATGGACGTGCATTTGTCACATTCAAACAACCTTCTGCTTACAGTTCTTGAGGACATTTGCACTCCATCCTCTTGGACAACCCTTTGGTGTTGAAGCAATGTTGAATATCTCTTTATGGATGCTTTTCTTAGCAAAAAGGGGCCAAACCTTTGGTTGTAGCCCTCTTACGTTCACTTTTTCTCTTCCGCTGAGATAAAGTCCGCTTTTATTCCATTAACGTCTTAGCAAATCTATTGGCATACGCCTCTCTAACTCCTACAATACGACTAATTTCGGTCATGGTATTATAACTGGATTGTAGTAACACTCCAACACTGGAACATTTTCGTGAAGACACATCTATTGCTTGGCCCATCTCCGCGCTTACAAGGACTCTCGTTCACTGTTGGCAACTCCGATACCTGCTATCCACCTCCAGACACTCCACTCCTGTGTCACAGTTGGGGGCTGGTTTGGAATGTGGCCTAGGTCTGGAAGGTGGATTGATGAATTTCACTGTATACGTACAAGCGTCGAGAAAAAAAATTACGACACCCAAAGAGGTCTTCAAGAAAACATAAAAATACTGATAAAATATCATGGTTGTCATTGCAGTGCATATATGTGTTATAATACACATATATTCGATTAAATGAACATTTCAATCGAGGGCTGCCTTTATGAATGAGCATACAACATATTATAGAAATACGATTGTTCCCCCGTCCAACTAGAACGCTTTCACCCTTAAAGTTGTAATTCAGAGTATAAAAAATGACTTTGCTAATAATTGGTCCACGTCGGTACATTGTGCACAATACTCCCATTTATTGTTGTATGAGTACGCACGCAAAAAAAACTAGAGATGGCTCAACAGCAATATCTTCTCGCATTATTGGAAACAGCTACGAAATAGTGTAACATTGCCATTTCTGCCCTACTAACACCTCAGCTACAACTTGAAAGAGTCCAATTCAACCAGTTCAAACGAAGCTCCTACGGTGCATATCTAATGTATTTCGATAATCACGAGCAGTGGTCATTTCTCACTTCTACAAATGAAACGAACATGAATAAATTTAACTCTTACAGTATTTGTGGCATTTTATACAGATAAACAAGAATAATTTCACACAAGTGTGCTTTGATGACATTGAAATGAGCTTCCAATTTTGTAATGTCATAACCAGTGATCAAATTATTTTGAAGTAAAAGATGTGTGTTTGTTAGTTCTAAGTTAAATTTATTACCTTCCTTAATTCTGTTTCCTTTCATGAGAATATAAATCTACATCATACAATCATCCCGACCGCCTACAATAAATTGAATTCTACGAGTTTTAAATAGCCGTACCACCACATAGCGCTTCAAACAGAAACAGTTCAGATGGCGCTTCAAAGCAAGCGCAGAGAATTCTAATTTGCAATTTAATTTTTTTATTCTTTTACAGTTTTTGAAAGTATAGCAGTTCGCCGAAAATCAGACCAGCACTACTTTCTTTACCATTCTTTGCTACATATGTGGGAAAAATGTAAAAAAAATGGAGCCGTTTTTAGAAAATAATTGTTTAAAACTCAAAAATTGCTTGTTTCACGCCAAATTCCCTAAATAGCGCAATTTGAATTTAGCCCAGAGGCTTCATTTAGGCTTGAGAATCTTTTACATGCAGTAAATCTACTACGTGGCCGGCATTACTTCCCCTCCGAAGGAAGGCGTACGGATTTTTTCGCCCTTAAAAATCCACGGCTTCAATTGGGAACCCGTGAAATTGGGTATAACGGTCCGATACGCTAACCGTTACACCATCACCGCCGCCAATTTTGCTTTATTAAAGGAGAAAAAAAACAGCAAAATATGTGGAGGCATTTTTGGGGAAAAAATGAAAACGTTAAGGCTTAATTTACAGTACTCCCCAAGCATAGCCGAGGAAGTAATGTTCACAACAGATGTCGTGTTGCGGAGGTGCCCAACAAAGACATAGGAAGAATTTATGGAACTGTATAATTAAAATCGAGTTTGTAAATAGTCTTCGTTTTTACTTTATCCCCAACTGATATACGCCTACTCTAAAACGTATTGGGAAGGTTTCAAGGTACCATCCAGTAAAAAAACGCTGTAAAAACTCTTACTGATGTACCTAAATAACATCAATAGTTACGAACTGATAAATCACATTTACTTTAATAAAACTTAATTTTGTAACGAATCATATAAATTTAAAAAAGTATTTCTATTGATACTTTTAATTCCTTCTAAACGTACCGTCCCAAATAGGAAATGGTTTAGGAGACTTCTTTTCCTATTCTCTACGTGCAGTGTTTTGAATAAAAATACTTTCCTCTAATTACACACAAGAAATCCCACCTCTTCCGCACGACTCTCTCGCTTATTTCGGAAAGGGAATTAGCAAGGGTAGTGAAAAGGCATCTGGAAAGGGATGAATGTCGGGCAACGTAAACCTTGGACGAAATATTAGGCGAGAGTCTTCGAAACCAAAGGGAGGGCGTGTAGCTCCCAGCCCCTGCCCTTCTACGCCCCGTGCAGCGCTGCGCCGGTTCTTATCGAGAAGAGAAATGTGCCCGCGCGCGCCAAGCCGAGCCGAGCCGAGCCGCGCCCCAGGCACGTGTTGTTCGGCGCCGCGCCGCTTCCTGTCGCGAGCGCAAAACTTCCGGCCCGGAGTCCCTCCGCCACGCACCCGATAAGCGATAAGCTTAATAAATCGCTTTGGAATGATTAAGTTCGCCAATGAAAGGCCCCGCCCAGGAGACGGTGCCTAGCGCTTATCTGGCGAGTGAAGGAACAAGCTCCCTTTGCGTGGGCGACCGACCACCTGAGATATCTCAGTACAACAACGGTAAAGTCTACATAGCTATACTGCGTTTTTTCACCGTTGAACTTGACGTTTCGTCAGCTGTGATAGTGCTTCAATCGAAGTCCTACACGTCACTACATATAGTAACGTGTAAGCTCCCGATTGGAGGACTGTCACAGCTGGCCGAACAGCTGTAACTTTGGTTAAAACAGGAAGACTCTTCGAGGCAGGAGCTGAAGAGAAAGGGGGCACAGTCATCCAATTGCGAGCTTCAATACCTAAAATTTAACTCGCAACGAAGCTCGCAATTCGATGACCCTCTCCTGTCACCTCGTGACCTTGAAAGGACTTCGTGTTTTAATTGGAGTATAAGCGGAATTCCTCCGTCGTCTGGAGGAGAATTCTAGCAGCGAGAATTTTCCGCGGTTTATCCGGAAATATCAGGTGAACACCCAAGCGGTACCTTAACAAAAGTCCACAGACGGCGCGAGATCTTTCCTTTCTCATCCTTGTCCTTCACCCCTCACTAATCACTTGCCTCACACTTTCCCTTCGATGTACTACATTTGCACACATGTCTGGAACTTATAACGTGCTTCACAGCCGCCGACATCGGCGATGATCCACTGAGGGAGATATTCTGAGAGAGAAACTTCGCAAGCCAACGTGTAGGTCGCAGCCGGATCTCTCGTTCCAGCGGGAAGGGACGTCGCCTCTGTAACACGCACTTCACTTACGGGATTAATGACCACAGGAAAATATCCTCCCGGAAACATTTAATTCTTTACCAATCAATTATTCCGCGAATAAAAGGTCCCGTCGGTACTGTCAATCAATAAGGCTTTGCGTAACGTTCGCCAACTTGGAACTATAAAAATTGGACACATATATGAGAATCAAGTATTTATGATGACATGCGCTGACGAAACGTGGCTGTAAACAGCGCAGCATCAGCGCGGTCTTCTCCAGTGGGCACGGTCTCGAGTCCAGCGTTGCCTGTAGTCTGTGTCTTTTAGTTCCCACAAGCAAAGGCAAGGGTGGAGCGCACCACTCCAACAATTTAAATGGGAGTTGAAAGGCCCTGCGGGCAACCGCAGATGAATTTTGACTGCTCAACTTCTCAGCTATTTGTTCTGAAGTTCAAACTCCAGGATATGCAAAGAAAACTAATGTTTTGCTGGCTTCAAGGTCGACGGGGTGGTAATATTTTATTCAACATTGACGTGCAGTTTATGCTAGTTGGCGATGGTGGATTTTAAAGCAGCAACTCCACCTTGCCCACATTGAGCAGAGCGTTTTTGAAGAGATTAAAATGAATGTGAGGATCATGCAGTGCTCGCAAACCGAGACTTGGCAAATGAGATGTGAATTTTTTCACGTTGAGGAATCTAATGCTCAGGACCGAACCATGTAACAATTTTAATTAACAACTCCAACATTTTTATCAGAGTAACTTTGTTTCTCCTTCAAGCGGAAGCGTTAGTGTCCACAAAAATGTACTTGGAGAACAATAAGTTCCGAATTTTTTCTCGTTGCAAATTTTCTTCTTCAATAAATCTCCCACGTTTTGTAACATTATTTTCTAAATGGTCAGATATGGTAAAGAAGAGAAAGAAAAACTTCACAAATCTGAGGAGAGAGACAGAGACTATTGTATATTTACAAGAAAATGGACTAAAACTACTGAATATTTACGAGAGCCTGGATATGCTGCTGGGGAACACACCTCCACGCGGTTTCTACGCGTGGCCACAAAGCATCGACAGAGGACCAGAACGAACAAGTTGCCCACTCCAGACATGTGCGATGGGCATGTCAGGCAAATGTGCAAGTCAGGGAAGCAATGGTACTCGTCGTTCTTCGCAGAAAACTTGCACATTCCTCGCCACATGCGGTCGGGCATTGTCCTACTGAATTATGGAGCTTCTTGCAGGAGGCACAGTGCCTCGGCCTGCAAAACCTCCCTGATGGAGCGGTTGCTGTTCAGATCGCCCTCAATACGTATGAGGCGAGATCGCACATTGTAGCCAATGGCGCCCCTAACCATCACACTTGGCGTTTGTCCGCTATGGCGCGGAACAATGCAGGCCGGGGGATTGCGATCATCACGGAAGCGTCGAACACATACGCGGTCATCGCCGTAGCCCAAATTGAAGTGGGGCTCGTCTGAAAACACTACTTTTTGCCACTCAGAACAGCAGTGAACACGTTCACGTGCCCATTGCTGTCTTAGGTGTTGTTTGTGGTCAACGGAATCCACGCAGTGGTACCAGACCAGCCCTCAGCGGACGGCGTCGAACCGTCGACGCAGATATGACCACATCTGTTGCAGTGCTCTTAAGTCGACCCAACACTGTGGATGACGCCGTTCAGTGGGTTACGGTCATGCGAAGAAGACGGTGGTCATCTCGCGGTGTCACATTATGTGGTCCTGTATCCATGAGTCGCTGAGTACGACCCTCCGCTGTCCACTAGTTCCACGCACGCACGCAATTTCGAAGCATTGCCGGGTCCACTAGTTATAACCGGGTTATAATAAATCATGAATCTTAGAATCAATTAAATGTTACACAGAAACCGCCACCTGAAATTACTGTAAATAATATATTGTGGGGTGTTTGCAAGAGCACGTGTGCGCGGGGCGGGCGGCGGAAGCCGCGCAATTACCATTCATCTCCGCCGCGACGGGCAAGGGGGCGGGGGCTACAGGACGCGCTCCGCAAATGAGACAGAAGGGGCGACGCAACACAACGCGGCGAAGACACAGGAGGAGGACGGAGAAGGTAGGGGCGTTGAGGCGCCAACGCACGGGGCGAGTGGTGGGAGGGCGCAGGGGAGGGCGGTGGGAAGACAGTGGCAAAGGCACAGGAGGAGGTGGGGGAGCTGAGGCGCCAACGCACGGGGCGGGTGGTGCGAGGGCGCAGGCGTGGAAGAGCAAGAGACAAGGGCGAAGGAGAGTCGCGGAGGACGTGGGGCCATGTCGCAGCACAGCGTCGATGGGGCGGGCGGGGAGGGAAGAAGGGCCCTGCGGCGAGGGCCGGGGGCGGAGACAGATGAGTCGCGCGTCGCGTCGCCGCGTTAATTCTTAACCTGTTGAGCCGGCCAGCGCCTGGGGCTGCACCGCGCCCCGCCGCCGCCGCCGCCACCGCTTATGGTCTTAATAAAACGCGACTTATGGCCCGATACCCGCGCGCGCTGCATATTTCAGGGCCGGCGGGGCAGGGCGTCAAGTCAAGCGCGCCCCTTAGGACCCGGGCCACGCCCACGCGATATGACGCCATATTGGCGCGCGCACTTACACTATTCGCTTAATATTACCAGACCCATTCTGAAACGGGAGCAGTGCCTTTATGCTAAACAGTTTTGGCCGGCGAGAGTAAACATTTCTTCACACTGAATATTTAGGTGCTATCTCACGGGCAAATGCAGTCCTAAGCCCCTTGATTGCTGATCACTGGTCGTCATTGCCTTCTTGTCCTGCAAGTGTTTTATCAATGTTTATCTAGAATGGCCATCCCAAAAGCTCTATATGTTGCTGTATTTTCAAGTCCTCGGAGTACAAAACTGTCGAACAAGAAGCAATAAATAAAAAAAAAAATGTTTAGCTACAATTTGATTATAAGTCATATTCATACCTGCATCTAGCGCTAATACTCGAAGATAACCTCAAGAAACAGAATTTCTTCCCTGCATCTCCCTTCCTGCTAAAGTACCACACATAATACACTGAAACAAATTTCTTATCTTGTTCTCATGCTGCTCTAAGGTTAAATATTGTTTTATTATAGTTCTGGCAAGAATAACAAAAAAAGCAACATTGCTTACAAACCGTATATTGTATTTGCAGATTAATTCAAGGACGAAATACATTGTAGATATTCCTTGTGTGTTATTAAAAATAGTAAAATGAAATATAATCTCCGCTTTTGTACTTCATTTTCAAGCCTTTTTAAAGGGTAATAAAAATGCACTCCTTGTTTTTAATCAAGCTTCCTAAGAATAGGCATTTATTATTGAAGAGCCTTAATGCGTTTAGTACAAGAATTTTGAGTATTTCGTGTTCCCGGGTGCATCAACTCTGGCCCTCCCTCCAGTGAGTGGGGTGTCTGCTATAGCTCGGAGACAGTCGAATTCCTCCTCTCTGACATCCGGCGCCGACCAGGACATCACCTCGCGGCGTGGGAGTATACGGATGCTACATCGACAAAATAACACCCCTTGTACTTAACATCGATACTCAAAATTAAAATATCGATGGTTTTAAATACAGATGTTTTAGTACAAGTTTAGTACAAGACTGTGACCGCCTTTACTCATTTAAAGATTTATTTCACAAAACAAAATTAAAGAACCATAATAATTAAGAGAACTGAGCCTAGACGTTCAATGTCATCTCAAGATCCTCAGAGATTCGTCGATTCCCTACAACGGTTCGGCAAGGCGGAGGACGCCCTACGCCTACCGCCACTGTACATGCTTTAGCTGCCTTTCCGAATGCGAAATACAAGAGCAGGAGAGGAGAAGAGAACAAAAGAACGGAAAGGGAAGGAAATTATCAGTCCATTCAACGAAGATAGTTGTACTCGATGAAGGTACAACAAAACAGGCATCACTTTCATCGAACACAACAAGACAGTGGAGAGCAGGGGCGCCCAGATAAAACAAGGGGCCTTTTTTAAAAAAAACGCTTCTCCAAATCATTACGCAGACATAATTAATCTCTCCATATAACAGAAATAACTTAGCGGTTAATTGGAATTACAAATAAATCGTGTATACATTTCGAATGAAAAAAATTGAGGCCCCACTTAAGTCGGGCCACAGCAACTGCCACGATCCCTCCTCTTCTGAGCGCCCCTGGTTCTATCACAATTTATTGTTTCATATTTTAACTTTTACAAAACTGTGATTACTGGACTTCATTCACAAACAAAACGTGCAACAAAAAAAAAACATCGAACCCAAACCATGAATGTTGGAAAAATATAGAATTTAATAAATCGATGTTCCTATAAAACACCGACATTTTGAAAACGTCGACATCGCTGTCGCATTCCCTAGCGTGCATGTAAGTGTGTGCATATACGACGGCAGGAGGGGATAAGGACGTGGAAGGAAAGACCGCGAAGATTCGCAGCACATTTGTTACGTTACTGCCGCGGCATTCGCCAGCTATTGATCGCAGAAAGCAAGAGCGCCGGGCGCCGGAATTCTCCTCCGGACAGCGATCAGCCGAATCGCTTTGCCGCCTGCGCGGCCGCCACAGCCGTCGGATTCCCGGCGCGGGCAGGGGTGGAGGGGGGAAGGCGTGAGAAGGCGAGGAAATCCAACTACAGCCGCAACTGGCAGTTAACAAGCTCTTGCATCACATCTCCCACACTTCCCTCGACGGATATAACGTTCTCCCTTTTTTCTCACGATGCGGCCGGGAATTAGGACATATTGAACACGCGCTTTGATAATCACTCATGTCAAAACAGGAACCGGCGCCAAGAACATATCACGCCCTTGGAAGAGAGAAGAATCTTTAGAAACACTGACGTTATATAATAATTACGTCGTATTTTTATTTCAACACTATCAATAAAAACTTACATTTAATATCAAGCTATAAACGTCTATCATTTGTCGCACGAACATGAACATCTTTGAACAGAGACTTACCGGCACTATTACCCGAAACGATCACGCTTTCGCAATGATCTTGCTTAATTCAGATACAGAAAGTAGATATTCGCTGCAATGAATCACATAATTACTAACGTACATTACAAAATAGAAAATTAAATTGACGGATATTGCATAAAAATACCAAATAAAAATAAGTATTAGGAAAACGTTTTTTACGAAAAATATGAAAAATATTCAACATTTCCTGGAAAAATTATGCTTATGGAGATGACGAAGAAAGCTCGCATTATGTAGGTCATAAAATTATGTTTGTAAGTCGGAAATAGTGTGTTTTATACGCAAACCTACTGAAACACTTTCAGGCGACGAGAAAAAGTATGCATATGCTTTCATATCCAGTCGCTAGTTATGTTTCCATTACGTATAAAATTATTTCAGCCTGAACCAACGAAGCGAGAAGTCCTTCACACGCCGAAGCCGCACAGGCTGCGCCGCCGGACATTCGCCTGGCGTCCTCGCACACACATGCCATGCGTCTTGGTGCCGCTCCCAGCTCTAATTAATCCAACTACTTAGGACTGCAGCTCGCCATTATTCACCTTCCTTATACCCTCATCTATACAGAGCCACGCCTGTAAATCACGCACTTACCTCCAAGGTCTCCCGTCGCTCGTAATTAGCGTCGCCAGCGGCGTGACGAAATACGAACACCGTGCATCTTCGTGAATAACAGGCCGAGCAGACAGGGGGGATGCGTCGCGGAGCGGCGCGACGCTCACGTGGCAATGACAGGGCGCGGCCGGGGAGCCCAGCACGCGCCATGCATTTCCGCGCAATAATTGGCAGCGGGAGCGGCAACGGAACACAGCGCCCCGCAACGCACGCTCATTGGAGGCAGACGCCACCCTCCACACCATCACCCTCGCCTCGTCTTCACGACCGCGCCCTCCCCTCGCCCACGCCATCGCTCCTACGGCAATGCCTTGCAGTGCCTACGAGCGGGACGGCCTAGGGCTCCACTCCCGACAGTAGCAGGCTTGTCCGTAGGACAAATTCAGCCGTCGTCTGGAGAAGAACTCTAGCGACCCGCTGCTCTGATCGGTAGTTTTCCGTGGTTTCTCCGATCAACACCAGGCGAATGCCGGAGCAGTACCCTTCCAAGCGGGCCAAGGACCGCGCGCGATCTTTCCTTCCTCCTCCTTGTCCTATCCTTACCCCTTACTCACACACACACACACACAGACACACACTAACTTGCACACTACCACACAGTCCGGGAGACCGGTCGGGAGCTAAGCTTGTCCCGGCTGGGGCGGGGTCCCGCTGGTGGGAGAGTCCTGGTTAGGGGAAAACCCCGCTAGCCGACGATAGGTCGATGCTGGATCTCCCCATCCAGCGGGGGAAGATCACAGCCATCTCCCGAGAAACAAACATGCACTACACTTGCGGGACCAATGACCTACGTTGCTGACGTGCCCGTAATCACTAACCGACCAACCAACATGCAGAGCGACCACTCGCGACTTCGAGCTTGTCCCAGCTGGGATGGTGTCTCAGTGGTGGGAAATACCTGGTTCGGGAAATCCCCGCTAGCCGATGAAATTAGCAGCTTAGGTGGCTCGGGGCATCAATTGTCACTGCAGTGTGTTTGACCCGGATACCCTAGGATTCGATTCCCAATGGTGGCAGGAGTTTCAACGCTAGCTAATTAGCTAGGTCGAATTCTGATCGGTGGTTTCCGAGGTTTCTCCAATCAAACCGGGCGAATGCCGGAGCAGTACTCAAACAGATGGGCGTCGGACCATGCGAGCCTACGAGTATATCGGCACCGGATCTCGCCATTCAGCGGGGGAATATCACGGCCGGTGATAAAAAACGCACTACATTTCCAGGACTAATGACCTAAGTAGTTAACGCGCCCGGGAACACTTTTAAATGAATTAATAAATCAATCTCTTGACCTGCACAGCGTCCACCGTGTTTGTATTCACATACTATTGGTGAGTGTATTTCTAATTACTTCAAACGCATGAATACTGATGTTATTCTTAAGTGAATGCCTTTCTATAATATACAAAGAACCACACACAGATACACAATTTTAATTCATTTCGAAGACATTTATGAGAAAATGTAATCGTTGATTAACATCTTGTCAATAGTTAAAATATGTTTTCATCAATTCACGCACGGAAACTTAAAAAACGACTTCCGCATTTTTCACTGCCTCATATTTCATCAAATTGGTATTAAAGTAATCGCGCTTTCGTGATCTATCACCGTCATACTGCACGTTATTACTATTCGTACATTTCATATTGATGGTTTTCTGATATGCTAGTTGTCGCAATTGTAATATTATATTGCCTAAAAGTTATTTATTGTGCTCGTCAAAATCCTTCACTGTGGGAGACATAATTAATTGCTGCCGTTATCTGTTAGATTACTTCCCCATCTATCAATACAGCTACGATCCTACGATCAATACAGCTACGCTTTGAGCGAAATGCGCATATATTGGATGGCCAAGAGAGGAAGCCGAACCTCCGTTCAGTGGAAGCGGATGAGGTGGCTTAGTGCCAGCATTGTCGCTTCCTCAGCAGCGTCTCTTCAGGAGGCCCCTGAGTCGCGACGCGACGGCGGTGGATTTCCAACACTGGCTGCAGTTAGGTCGAATTCACATTCAACACAAAATTCTAGCAGAGAGCCGTTCTGATCACCAGTATTGCGTGCTTTCCCCGCAAATACTACAGCAGCTCCTTGCAAACGGGCCGCGCTGGGTCGCTCCTTCGACATCTTTACATTTTCCTCCTATCAAAAGCACGTCACACACAAATACCTTTAAACTTTTAAGCACTACATTTCCACCAAGAGACCAGCTGGGAGCTTGAGATTTGACTAAGCGTGGTTGGTGCCCCTTGGGGCGACACCCGGGACAGAGAAACCACACAAGCCGACGTGAAGATCGGCGCCGGATTTCAACTGCCAGCAGGGAGCAACACCTCCCGGGATATAGCATGCAGTACACTTACAATAGAATAGAATAGAATATTTATTTTGCTACTTAAGAATACATGGAATACTTCCAGTGGTAGCGTTTCCTAAGCAATTACTACAAATATACAAAACAAACAAATAAAAAATTACAATTTTACAAAAAAAATTAGAATTTCTTTAGTCTAATTTTACAATTTTTGACATTCTGAGGAAAAGTCTCCAGTGCTGCTGCAGGTAATTCGTTCCAATTTTTATCGTTCGGTTTACAAATGAGAATTTACCTACATCTGTTGTCGGTTTTCTTTGCCAAATTTTGAAGCCATGATCCTTTCGTTCGACGTAAGTTGGTTTTGATAGTATTGCCCGTACTTCACCCCCACGGACGATTCCCTCTTATTGATTTGAATAATGCACAAAGACGCGATTTCTCTCTGCGTTTTTCCAAAGGTTCCCGCGACATAAATTCATAATTTTAACGTCCTCTTTTAACAAATTTTGCGGCATATTTTTGTACTTTTTCGAGAGATTTTATTTGCCCTAAACCATAAGGGTCCTAACATAAGGAGCCAAATTCTAATATCGGACGTACAAGAGACGTGTACCCTAATTCCCTTGATTTTCCACTTCCTTTCCTAAGTACTCTAATTACAAGTGGAATGCCTTCGAAGCCTTTTTCACTACATACTTTACTTGTTCTGCTCAACTCAGATCCTCATTTAGTACAGTTCCCAAATATTTACACCATTTAGCGCTCGGAATATCCTGATTTTCTAATTTATATTTGATGGCGTCTGTCTTACGATACTAATGAACTTAGCAGTTGACGCCCCCGGAAACACCAATCAGTGACTCGAATGCGCTGTGTGAGTGCAGGGGGGGGGGTTGCGGGTGGGGGCGGGGCGCTGCCCTGCACTCGCGAGGGCGAAACGCCGCGCGAGAAGGAAACGGACACCTCAGCAATTTCTCAGCTCAGCGCCCGACACCCGCGCGCTGCAACTGGACGACTTGGTTTCGAGTGTCGAAGGGGAGCGGAAATGAAGTCGGCGAATTCTTGGCCGGGCACAAGACAGCTCCTCGGCCCAGGGCGACGGGGAAAGGGGGCGCCCGGAGAAGCGAGCAATTTCAAACCTTTCCTTCTCTCGCCCTTCGTCCCTTCGCTGGGGCACTCTCAAAGGGCAGCGCAGACCAAGCACACGGAACGAGAAACCTACCAGTATTACCCTCAACTTCCATTCTCTCCTCCTTACTCTTTAAATGGAAGAGTCCCAAAAAAATGTGTGTTCAACAACGGGTGCATAACAGTATTTTAAATGCCCATAATATGTAGTTTTGTAACATGGAATATTCATTCAAAAGTTTCGAGAAATATTTGAAGCTGCATTTGTTAACTTTAGGAAAACTACCTCTTAAAATGAAAGAACAGTTTTATAAGATTACATTTTTTTCTCTATCCATGCGTACCCAATCTGTGGTACCCGTTCCACTAGTGGTTTGCAAAGGAACTGCTGGAACAAGTACGGAGAAATTTACATTAAACTAAACTATATGTAACCTATAGTTAAAATAAAATTCGAAAAACAGTGGAAATGAACGAATGCAACTCACACAGTTCAGTTTGAACTGGCATTGATACAGTATTCCTGGCAGAAATTCCACTGATTTCAGCTGAGTATATTCAAATTCGACGCTCAGTGTTGTTCAATAATTCACACTTCACTTGCAAAACGATTTCTTTGGCTCCTGAATTGCACGTATCAGCCATTTAGTATCATAAGCTCTGTACTCGTATGTTTTTAGAGTTTTATTTGAAAAGCTGAATCCCTGAATTCATGGTATTTCAGAAAGATGGGACGTCAAAATTTCTCCACTACATTTTAAATGATACTTGCGGGCATAAGGACTGAGAACTCTGCTCTATACCATGCATAACATAAAATACAAAGGAGTTATCCTGATACTTACAAAGAACAATTTTGAACTGAAGTAGAAGTGCACGTCATTTACCTGAAACAAACGAAAATAATAAACCACAAATCGTAAACCACAAATAAATAGAAACTCAAATTTACACCTTTAAACCGCCATTCCTTCTAAGTAAAATTTAAAAAATTACTTAGGCGGCAAAAAAGGATTTGAAGCGTTATTTACAGTATTGTGAGATTACGTTGGTAAGAAATTTTCTATTTCAGATGAGAAACGATTTTTGCTAGCTTTGTTAAAACAAGCTAATAGTAACAGAAAAATAAAAGCAAGACGCATAACCAAATTATCCAAATAGGGATAACTACATGAAACCGTTGTACCGCTGCAAAAAGACGCTAGAATTGAAATATTTAATAATTTCGCACACTATGTTCAACAGCATTTTGGAGATCGTCTACCAGAAGTACGTGGTGCAGGGACGAAGCGAGAACTCGAAAACTGCGCCATCGCATCTTTGTGTAGTCACAGCCACAGAAGGGAATCCAAAACACTGCTAGTAGGGTTTCTCGCCGCCCAGTAATCCGAAACCCCACGCGCGGACTTTGGGCAATCGAATATCTTTATGAACCTAAATTAAATAAAGTTAACAGCCCCTATAAAAAGAGCCAAGTCTGGTCGTTTGGCTCCTTAATCGAGATGACGTCGTTCCGTGTGGTGCTTGGCCGAGCCGCAAGGATTACAGTTGGCCATTTAACTACGAGTGCGGCGGGCGGGAATAGAATTTTCTGCTAAACTGCCAAAAGATGTTGGTGGATGAGTCGCGGGAGTTGCATGGAGTGCGCAGGCGGCAAATGCCGTTTGTATTGAGTGACGGCGACGACGACGCTCCTGCCGTAAGGCGGTTAGAGGCACGCGGAAGTCATCACCGGCGCCGCATCAGCGTTTCGCGAGGGAAGCCCCGCCGGGCCCGCCGACACGCGCCGCTCTTCTCCGTTCGGCGGGAGCAGGCGTTTGGCACTCGCTCGTAGTACGTCGCATTCAGCCACTGTCTAGGGAACAACTCCAGCGGCCGGCTGCTCTGATTGGTCGTTTCCCATATCTCTCACATCAACATGCGGTTCACGTACCGCGCGCGATTTTTCGATTGATTGATTTTTTCGTGTTTCCGGGCGCGTCAACTGCTTCGGTCATTAGTCCCGTTAGTGTAGTGCATGTTTTTTTCTCGGGAGATGGCAGTGATCTTCCCCCGCTGGATGGCGAGATCCGGCGCCGACCTATCGTCGGCTACTGGGGTTTCCCCCAAACCAGGACTCTCCCCACCAACGGGGCACCGCCCCAGCTAGGTCAAGCTCTAAGCTCCCGACCGGTCTTCCGGAATATGTGGTAGTGTAGTGCATGTTGGTGTAAGTGTGTGTAAGGGAAGAGGATAGGATAAGGAAGAGGAAGGAAAGATCGCGCGCGGTCCGTGGCCCGTTTGTTAGGGTACTGCTCTGGCATTCGCCTGGTGTTGATCGGAGAAACCACGGAAAACTACCGATCAGAGCAGCCGGCCGATAGAATTCTCCTCCAGACAGCGACTGAATTCGACCTTGCTGAAAAGCTAGTGTCGAAAATTCTGCCGCCGTCAGAACTCTAACCTACGACCTCCCGGTCAGAGGCGCTGTAGTGACATCAGTTGATGCACTGAGCTACCGGTACCGGTCGCGATTTTTCCTTCCTCATCCTTGTCCCTAACAAACATGCCCTTACATACACTACACTTCATATGCCCGTAGCTTAGAGCTAACACAGCTGGAGCGGTGGCTTGCTGGTGGAGGTACCTGGAGGTGTAAAAAGCACCGCAAGCCGAGCGTAGATCGCTGTCGGATCTCAGCTTCCAGCGGGGGAGGAACACCGCCATCTCCGGCTACAACATGCCACTGCCCAAAGACTAAAGTCAAAAGCAATCGACACTAAACACTCAAAGCAATTTCGCCTGCACCTTCTTTCGCAAGAATCATCTTTTCTCGATGTGACCGAATGTAACATCGCAATACTGCCGCTAATTCCTTGAAGAAGAAGAAGAAAAAACACAATTATGCCTGGTTTAGAACGCTTGAAAGAGGTTCGCTTACGCGTAAATAGGGATGTATAGTTATCCATTTAACATGAAGTAACCGAAACACACACAGATGTAAAATGTATTGAACACAATGGGAATGGATTCAGAAAGAAATAATGCAAAGAAAATGCGGCTTGATAAGATACGTCTTTTGAGCAGTCTTGTCATAAAATAAGGATTACAGGCCACAGGCGGGTTGTTGGAGGCGAGGGAGTAAAAATTCCGTTAATCATAAATCGACAACACAATAAGTGTATAAATCATCAAGGTTCAATCATCGAAGCGAAGGAGTTTAGGTGGGTCGGAAAGGTAAAGGGACAAACTTAAAGACAAATGAAACAGGTTGGAAACCATCAGTCAAGAAGAAATCTGCCCATTTTACCTGTGTAAAAAACAATCGACGAGCTGAGAAGCAGATAACGCTGTGACACTTCAGGCATAATTGAGTTATAAGGCAAAAGGTGCCTGGCAAAATACCTATATTTATAAGGAATCTACCACAAACCTTACAATATTTCTCTACCATTTGTTGCTATCAGTTAGTAGGACTTGGAAAGTGTAAAGCTGACAGACGGTCGAATACAGCAGGCGTACTCAAGTGAGTGGAGCAACTGGCATGCCCTGGCCCAGCGTTTATCTACGGGCTTCCGCGGGCAACGTGGTTTCAATTCCTGCATTTGAGCAGACTTGGTTTTAAATGTCACTCATTCAATTTTTGCCACCTCAGAAAGACGGGGAGATGCCCTGTGATCGTAATGCCTTCAACTGAACAATCCGAATCCGGGGTCTTCAATTAACTGGAAGTGACTTCCTCCTAAACGCCACGCGTGGCTGCCAGCGGCTGCTGAAATTTTCAACAGCGCCGTTATCGGAACTCGATGCCCCGCGCTGCCTCCTCGACGCGTGGCGAGGGGGCGAACACCCACTCAGCTGGAAGGCTCGAGACCCGACAACGCTGCACGACTCGAATCGCGACCATTCAGGAAAGGAGACACCTCCCTCCTCGACGTCACGCCAGGGGAGGATTTGCGACGCTGGGTAAATAGCTACGTCGAATTCCGTCGTTGTCAGGGGAGAAGAATGCGTCTCTCCCCTTACACACACACACACACACACACACACACACACACACACACACACACACACACACTCACACGTCAGAAGAATGCTCCAGTCTTCCAGAAATGGTTTACAACTAAGCGCCGATAGAAAGTCGAAATCCTTTATGAAATAACTTATCCTCATCCCGACTTATCCGACTGAATCCTGACTCATATTATTGGAAGCTATAATTATTTCCAAACAATGATATATATATATATATATATATATATATATATATATATATATATATATATATTTACTCATCTAGTAATCATACGCATATTATAATACTGGCTCATGAAAAGACACGTACCCGAAAAGCTTTTCTAGATGTGTTATCCCTCCATCTCATTTGATTTTCTTCTTCCATATTATTTTGTTCCACTGAGTAAGAGCCTGTGTTGCTTCTTGACACTTCCTCTAAGTTTCCTCCCTCCCAAACCTCACAATGAGAGTTTACAATTCGTGGAGTTAAGTACAATAAATAAATAGACTAAGATGGTGTAATGATAGTAGATGCTCTTAAGGCGAAACATACTCCAATCTAGTTTGACATTAAGTGAGGAAGAAAACAGGAAAACAAACTAATGCATCATATAAAAGAACAATATATTAAGCCCAATACCAAGTAAATTAGACATTTCTATCGGGCTGGAGTTCACATTCATTACAGATAGGGGGAAATTTGGCACATGGTAGAATAGCGAGATTTTCTTCTTCCAACAATGGGAACAATAAAAATGTTCCCGCACTCGACATTGTGCAGAAGTGAATTTTAAAAGACATGTGAAAGTGGCATTTTTCTGGAAGATTGTCAAATATGATAAAAGACGCTCTCATGAATTTACTTTTTCTCTTTCTCTACCTAACGTTCTCACATTTTTCCAAGTTGTTCGACGTGGGAATGTTTACCAGGCACTTCGTTCTAAGATTATCTCTCTCTTTCTCGTCCTCTCCCTCTCTCTCTCTCTTTCTCCCTTACCCACTAACAAAATAGTGGCATTTCATTGATGCGCCTGTTTCTTCATTGTATATTTAAACTGCAGTTCGAGAAAACGATACCCACACTTGCGGGAGAGCAATGAGAAAGCAGACGAGAGTTTTATCTCAAGGAATAACACCTCGGATTGGGTGATTTCAATTGACGATGACATCTTTCATGAGGAGGACACAGATGAGTAAAATTTGGACGATCAAGTTGGTAGTGTTCAGCGCACTGAAAAATACGGGAAATAACCGAAATCATCCATATACAGGAATTCTTAATTCAATGACGAACGAAACCGTCCGAAGGGATGAGAATCATACAGAGAGTGCACATTGTCGCCTCAGAAAGCCGCACGTTCCTGACCCCAGGACTGAGCAGCTAGCGCGCTGCTGAATGCGTGTGAGAGCCCCTTTTTTGGAAGGCGTTCAAGGCGCGCGGTGCTTACGCGAGGTGGGAGAGGTAGGGAGACATAATATCCTTTCCAGACGCGTCTTTGTTTCCGCGTGGAACGCCGCAGCCGTGGCAGCTGGCCCGCGAAGAGGCGCCGCGCCGGGGTGTAGCTAGCCGAGCCGGGTAAAGCGGGTCGTGCGGTGCGAAGCGGGGCGGGGCGGGGCGGGGCGGGGCGGGGCGGGGCGGGGCGGGGCGGGGCGGGGCGGCGGCGGGGGGACGGGGCGGGCGGGACGAGGCGGGGCGGGCGAGGCGGAAGGGGATGGCGGGGAGGGCGAAGGGTCGGGCAGGGGCGGGTAGGGGGAGGGACTGGCAATGCGTGGCGGGCAGGAGGCGGGACGGGGGAGGCGGAGCGGGAAGCGAGCGGGGGCTGCCGCGCCGGTGAGGCAGGTGAGAGGCCCGCGCCCCAAAATAACACGTGGGATCAGGGGAATAAGGGCGGAAGCGGGACGGGGGCGGGGCCGACAGGAGGCCCGCCCGGGCGCCGCTTTATTGCTCTGCTCGCACGCGCCCGCACACGCGTCTGCACTCGACGAGATAGATCAGCCGAGGCGTCGGGCATGGGAAAGGCAAGAAATACACAACTGTGAAAGTGTAAACGTATTTACTTTTCGTACTACCGTTGTGTTACATCGCATTAAAATAACCAGTCTCAGGAGCGAAGAAACACTCTTAATGGCCAGCTTCCGTTTAGAACGAAAACAGATGAGTTCTAGCTAAAGATGGCGGATGAGTACTTTTATCCAAGAAAAGGCGTTTCTTATTTATGTTATTTTTATCTCATTAGAAGGAGCTATTTCGAATAGTATTGAACAACGCGGGGGCGATATTCCCACTCCTGGACTTGGTTAAAAACATCTACCATATCAATTATTTGACTCTACATCGACCTTTTCTATTTTCTATGCACCTATCTCACGATTGATGCAACAACTCAACAATAAACAGGACGATTTCAATATAAAAACACGTCCTAAACACTTTTCAGTTTGAAAGATGAATTCACGGTGGTGAACCAATTCATTTTTCTTGGAATCTTTGCCGAATCAGCGGCCAGTACTAGTAGAAATATCAAAGGCTCCCACCGCCCGGGGCGAAACTTTCACGCGAGAGAACGGAGAACATTGGCGCGTCTGTTCACACGGCAGCGAGCGGTGGCTGTGGTTCAGCGCGACGCGCCGCAGTGGGCGGTCGCCCCACAGGCTGAGCCCGCCCGCTCCGAGAACCATTCGCCGCCAACTTTTGGCTTGGGACGCCAATGTTTTGGGTCCACCCGTGGGAGCCCACACCTGAGCGCCTGCCGAGGCAGGTCAGGGGCCCCTCCCTAGGCCATCAGACGGAAGGTTCCTGCGTGGCGGGGAGGGGAGGGGAGGGGCGGTGTGGAAAGGAGGGGGGCCGTGAGGGGAGGGGAGGAGCGAAGAGCCCAGCCGTGAAAGTCCGGAGACGCCACAGCCAAGCGCCCCCCTCTCCCCCGCGCATCTTGCTGCTGCGATCCATCATAACTTTAAGCCTTCAAGCTTGGCCATTCTCACTATCACGCAGCGCATTCCGAATTACATTTCACGGAGAGTAAAAATGTCATACTGTCCCAGCTCAAAGTGTACGAACAACTAACAACTTGTCGTTTCTATTCCAAAACTAGACCGCACACATATAGGCCTAAACGCTACACATCCGATGAGCTTATTTTCAAAATGACTTATCTCCATTTATTTTTGTTACGTAATTTTATGTATTGTTATTACGATTCTTATGACACATTAGCCTGCTACATATATTATGTTAAAAGTGGTGTTTTCGTATGTTCAAAGGTAACTAAACACCGTTCAATTTAAACTTGAAGTATAATGCTAAATTTAAGTATACTCCGTTCTCGATTTTTTTTCTTTCTTTCTTTCATACGCCACTCTGGAAATAATCTTCATATTAGGGAACATGTCGCAGGGCGAAGAATTCACTTTGCGTCACTGATCATTTTCACAAACTACTAATCTTATCCACAAAAAATATTATTTATCATAGACGACAGAACAAGAGCACCAAATAATCGATTCAGATTTGCCCAGAGGACATTCAATACTTCGCGCGCTCCGCCCCTTTGCGAATGACATAATGTGATATCGTCGCATTAAATTTCTGTTTGAAGTTTAAAACGAAACCATTTCATAATTAAACGGGTTTATTGGATATATATCATAACAGTACACACGAATAATTCGTTCCTCTTTACAATTACGCAATGCATTATTCTGAGAAATGTAGATTCATAAACAGAGCGAGGTTATTACAGTCGAATATTCGAAGGACCTGACAGCAAGAACAATGGGAAATAGATTAGTGAAATAATGCGCCTGCCTGGCGCCACAAAAAAAGAATGTCCCGTCAGTTTGAAATGTGACACACTTATCGTTCTTATTTTAAAATTTACGTGACAATTATGGTTAGTTGGAGGTAATATGCGAATCACGAAAGAAATACTGCGCACTAGGTCCATCCTATTAATCTCTACTTCGATGTATGGATGCCCGCGTCCCGATAAGCGTAAGCGATTTAAACGTAATTTATCGTAAGCTGCTAAGGCACGTAATTCGACAACGATATCGATACAAACTTTGCTCCTAATTCAACACACGAGGTACTTGAAAACACGAAGAAGCACAAATTAGGCGTCTATATGCGCACGATAACAGAGTAATAAATTTATACTCAGTTCCAGAACACGGGACCGGCTGAGACGGCGCGGGGCAATAACTGCTGCCACTGCAGGGAACCGGGAGGTCCTATGGTTCGAGTCCCGGCGGCGGCGGATTGTCACGACTAGCTAGGTGGCTACTTCTAATTCAACCATTCTGGAGAAGAATTCTAGAACCTCCGATCGTTAAGTTTTCCATGGTGACTCCAATAAATTCCCGGCAAATGTCGGAGCACTACCTCAACAAACGGGCCACGGGTCGCGCGCGTCCTTCCATTTCTCATCCTTCTCGTCTCCTCTCCTCTTACATACACACGCACTACACTACTACACATGTCAAGACACCAGTTGGCGGCTTAGAAGTACGTAATCCAGGCTGAGGCGATGCACCGCAGTCCGAGATAGCTGGACGAGAAAAGTAAAGTAAGCCCACATATTCGTCGGCCGTGAATCACATTCCAGTGGGGGGAACACCGCCACCTCCAGGAATAAAATGTAATAGTACATACTGAAGTCACGGAACTAGAGCCCACAACCATTCACACGCCCGGAAACCCAAAATAATCAATTAACCCAAAACACACGAGCCGTTCTCCCAACACTTCTGGGGAACATCCTGGGCGGCCATGTTGCTAAAGAAAGAAATTCTATTGAGCGCATCCGAAAAAAGAAAACTCGCCTCCGAGTCCTTAAACAGGAGGTCAGAGAAACACAACCCGCAGTTTCAAAACAACGATCAACGCATTTCACAAGTGCACGTAAATTCCGAACGGCCTGTTTAACTCCACCAATCCGTCTTGCGGGTCGTCCGCGAGGTTGTAAATAGCCTCGAAGCCGAGCGGAACTTTATTTACTCTCTGGCCCTCAGCCGCATCCTGAGCCAGCGAGTGGGAGTTGGGCGCAGGTAGCGGCGGTAGTGTTTACTTCTAAACAGCCGTTTCTTGCCGTTTCGTCATCATCATTCACTTATTAGGCTTATTTTCCAGATACAATTCATACAGCTTTAGTTACAACTTTTGGAACATCTTCCCATTCAAAACTCCGTCCCACCTTCAAACATTTCTCTCTAATTCTTCCCTCAACTTGCCTTCCAGTTTTTCACGTTTCCCAGCTCCCGTTCATAAACCCCTTGCTTTGGCCACGGCTTCAGTCGTTTCGTTTTTTTTTCGCATCTCTCTTCAGACTTTCACCCGTCCGTCCTCCCTTCTTCTACACTATAGGATGTAATCTATTCACCTTACCTGCATTGACGTCTTTCCCTAGGGTCAGTAGAGTGATGCTATTCAAGTGCCGTTCAGTGAATTGCAATGCATCGAGGTAATTCAGCGAGAGTGAATTAGGAAGTCTTCAAGAATGTCCATTCCGATTCTGACCACTAAAGTAAATAAATTATACAACGTTCACTAATTTCGTTAGACAGTCAATATTTTAATCAACATATGTCTTAGACCTAGAACTTCTGCGACCATCGCTTATCTGCATGTATTTTAAACTCTGGAAACGTAGAGTGCATCAAGTATTTAATTTTATTTTTTTCACACGTGTCCAATGAAAACCAAATTATCCAATGAAAACTAATGTATCGATTACATTTTTTGCTTTCTTGCCTACTACGTACGTATATAGGAAAGAGACCGTATTATTGTGCTGCAGCAGAAAGCGGTGGGTTTTAAGGGATTTTCCTAGCTCTCCGCGTCAGTGAATTCATAAAGCATTTTAAAAAAGACACGCCCACTAATAAAAAAGACCTTTTCGCACTAAGATCACAATCGAAAATGACATTTTCATAACCACGAGGAGGAGAGATTAAACAAATAATAATTTATAATAGAAGCATTTTATATGATCATAGAAAAAAGTTGTTTATATTTCGTAAGGACTCGATCATGAAAAATACCCGCACATGTGATGTAACAGTACGCATTTACAGCAGTTTAGTTGCAGACATTTACGCAACTACTTGAAAATGAGCCTTTGGCGTACGACTGAAACGTTGACGGACGAGGCGGCGTTATTTTCGAGGCTGAATTGTTTTAAACGAGTGCGCCAAACTCTTTCATAGGAGTTGCGTAGACTATTTTTTAGAACGAAGTCATGGAAACTTACACGAATATACTCTTGGATTCATTTTCATTACGTGAGGAGCAGCTATGTTCATTCATGTCGTCCCAATGGTTTGATTTCTTTGCAACACCCAATTATTTTATATAGCCATGACATCTCTGCAATACGAAATACTTTCCAATCAATTAACACCGGAGGTAAATACTAGTTTTCGTGCTGAAAAAATAACATAAATATTTACCACATACCAGTTTTGCCTTTTAAATATACCGCGAGAGTTTCGATGTATCCAAATTTAGGAAAACGTTCTCGGCGCAGGGTGAGCGGCGTATTGTAAGCGCGCGGTATCCCGGCCGCCGACTCCGCCCCGCTCTGCCCCGCTCTGCCCCGCTCCGCCTCGCTCCGCCCCGCTCCGTCTCGTCACGCTTCGCTCCTCCCCGCCCCGCCCCGCCCCGCTCCGTCCCGCCCCGCTCCGCCCCGCTCCGCCCCGCTCCGCCCCGCTCCGCCCCACCCTGCTCCGTCCCGCCCCGCTCCGGCCCGCTCTGCCCCGCTCCCCCCACTCCGCACTGCCCCGTTCCGCTCCGCCCCGCACCACCCCGCTACGCCCCGCTCCGTCCCGCACCGCTCCGTTCCGCCCCGCTCCGTCCCTCCCCGCTCCGCTCCGTCCCGCCCCGGTCCGGCCCGGTCCGCCTAGCGCCAGCCAGCGACCGCGAACTGTATAAATCTCCGGGCGCGCGCACAATGGGCCGCTTGTGCAGGGCGCAACAGGAGAGGCCTCCGCGCCGCGCGCTCCAGATGGCGCGGCCAACCACGCGCCCACGACACTCACAGCAAAATAAGAACCAACCGTAGCAGAGCGATATTGTTGCTTCGGAACACCGTCACAACTCAGAACTAGTGACGCTACAACTAGTGGCGATCACCCATTGTAAAATACGCGATTCCACCAAGTGGTTGCAACTCGAAATGCAAATGAAAACCATTCTCTATCCATCTCATGGTTCCATATCATTAATTAGTTCGAAACTTCTAGGCACAGTCCCTTCCTTGGTTGCCTTCAGAGAAAAGATGTTGGAAGAAGTATTTTTTCATTATCTTCTAAAACAAGAAGACGAAATCTCATTATTTTCATTAAAGATATTTTATGAACATTTTCAAACGAGTTTGTTTATACACAAATTTACTTCGCTCTCGCTCTCTCCCTAGCGCATGTTCGTTAGTCTCGTTATTCGCGTTATTAGTTTGTTATGCGCTGCACGTAGGTCGTTACAAATATTCGACGTATTAAATTCCATGTAATATTGAGTTACAAAAATGATTAATAAATACAATGAAGCTTGAAGTACAGAATAATAATATTCCCAGAGTATTCCATGTAAATGACATGAGCAAATAATGTGGACCAATTAAGCACCCTCAGGAGAATGCAGTCCCTGGAACCACGCCAATCCCTCTTTCTAAAAACGCCACAATTCTCTCCGGGCCGATACCCACACCTAACATGTGACTGTTCTCACAAAAAACAAGCTATAAAAACTCCACGTGTGAACTACCTAACGCTGAAACCGTTACTCTTAAAATCCGTCCTGTCGTCTAAATATTCCTAGTTTATTCTCAGATACCCACAAAAAGCATTCAAAAATACAAGTATTTACGGGTATGTAAAATTTAGGTTTGTTTTTCAACGGCGTTCACAATTAATCTGGCTACAGAACAATAGTTATTTAAACGATACTTTTTGGAAGTTTACAAACAAGAGCACTGCAGCGCTTTTCATGTAAACCTCGACGAAAGCGGAGTTTCTCTTCCGGGAGTCTGCAAGTGTCTTTGTTTAATTTAGTCTCCCATATCAGATCGCCTTCCGCCGCGAGCACTAGTGCAGCCAAGTGCGTGTGTTTGGGGAGAGAGGGGGACGGGGAGGGGGAGGGGGAGGTGGAGGCGCCCTTTAATTGCTGTGCCCCGTCCTCCCCTCCCCTCCCCTCCCCTCCCGCCGCCGATAAGCTTTACGGTGGCCGCAGGCGCGTCGTAAACGCCAGGCGGAGGACCAGGCAAGCTGGAAAGAACTAAGCGCGAGGCGGGGAAGAAAGAGGCGCAGAGAGTGGGGGGGGGGGGGCGAGAGACGGATAGGACGCAGAAGGTCTCGCAGAGACTGCGCAGCGTCGTCCATCAAGAAGTCGGCGTCCCAATCGAGTCCCAGGCGCACAACCACCGGCAACTAGAACAACGGATCAATATGCTAAAGTCCAAATTAGCCTTTTAATGTTCACATGATCCAAAAAAGTGAAGATAATGTCCACAGTAGGAACAGCGAAGTATATATCGGACTTTAGCCGGAAGTAGTCAGCATAAGCCACCATGAGGTGGCTAAGGTTGCTGAAGAACGTTACGGTGACGAAGAACAGAAGATAGACGAAAAATGTCTGCTGGTGGGAAGCTTCGAGGCAAATGAGCGACATAAAGCGTAGTTTCTAGTATCACTGTATCGGTTATTTTCACAATACTACCAACGTAATCTCACTATACCTCAGACGCTACGTTATGCGTTTCACAGTTGGGCCCTTTGGCTAAGCTAGGGGTAACGTTCTGGCCCTTTGACTTAGTAATTTACATAAAACACCATTGAGTATAAGCAACAATTAACTATAATTTCAATCACGTAGCAAACTTTTTCTTCTGATCACACAAAACGGCTTGTACTTGGACTATACCCATATTTGCCAACGCTCTGTCGATAATGTCAACATTAGCCGGATTAAGTCTCAAACGATCCGCTCAAGCTCGTTAATGCACGTTTATTCATGTGCAAACTAAGCGGCTAATTCGCGAATGAACCATATTCGGACAAAGCGTGACATACCCACTCTCATAACCTAGAGTAAAAGATATATCAGTAGTTTATCAAGCAACTAGAGGTGCTAAAACAGAACGTACTTTCTCACTTTTAGTAACGGCTTGGTAATATTATTATACCGCAATTTCTGTCCACATTAACACATCTCAGTCATCGCTTGTCAGACTTATTATAAATCGTAGGTTTTTTTTAATGTGATCAAGAAGGCTAAGAATAAGGTATGTGGCGTGAGTTAATCCTACGTGGTGGTCTGTCTAATTCCTACGACTTCACGCAGAGGTGGGAGCAGAAACAGACACCCCATGCCGGTGGCAGCCAAGGTGTGAGGACGAGAGAGGGGGGGTGCAACAAGTATCGCCCCGTTGGATGAGAAGGCAGCAATGCAACTGGTTTTGGAATTAGTCGAGGAGATATTGCGAAGAGGGCCCGACGATAAATGGTTTGTTTGGGTTTGGCACGATCCCAGCAATAAAATGCCGAGGTCAAAGACACGAGGAAACGCCGACGGAAATAAAGAGAGAGAAAAATCCAACGTTTTGTTAGGGTTTCCGAGAAACAGGCAGACTCATGAATGGAGAGTACAATTTCGCCAATACGTATTCAACTACCATTTCCAATTACAGTATGCTAAATACCCCTGGTTTATCGAACAGTTTTCATGTTACGCGATAAGTTTTTATTTTACACAGGCATTCAAACAACAATAAAAGACACTTATGATAACGATTACTCCATGGGATCCAAAAATTAAATATTTTCCTAGCAGTAACATTTACTACATTCTTTCTATTTCATACAGTCATTTGCAATACAATAAAACCTTAGTTTTCCATTTTCTGAACGAATGAAATAGATTGTTCTCCATGCAATTAAATTTATATATTACTTTCATCAACAATTCTTAAATATTTTGAGCGCACGGTTCTTATTAAATACACGCCAATATATATATATATATATATATATATATATATATATATATATATATATATATATATACCATGGTCATTAATGGGACAACTAAGTGATAACACCCCTCGTATTTCCTCAACCGTGAAAGATACGAAGATGTCGTTTGGACAGTCGATTGCATAAACAGAAGCTATTTAAGTACAGCGTTCTTCGTCTTTGTACTATTTTTTACCACAAAGATTTAAGATCAATTATCTTTTTTTAAATGGAATAATATACTAATTTTAGTGTAACGTAATGGACGTAAAAAGGCGATTTCCAGTATGTGTATATCTTTGTATTTAAGCGAATCGTTTTTTAGACATTGATGTGTATTTGTGATGTATTTTCCATTGAAGCGGCGATTTTCCATTTGCCATTTCCTGCTGACTAAATGAGGTACTTCGCGAGACCGTCCTTCAGACAAACGCAGTAATTTACTTGAGCACAGTCACAACTATACGTATTTTCTTCGATAATAATTTTACCGAAACATGACTTTGTCTAAGGAAGACTCAAATGCTGCATTCAGGATTCCGAAAAGTTGTCACGTAAATACTATTCTGTTATTTTGACTACTGTGACGGCATATTCTATGATAATTGATAATTTAAAGTAAAAAATACCACAGTAAATGAACAATATCTTAATAATCATAGGAATCAGAAGAAATGAATGTTCTACGAAACTGGTAGAAGTGCGCTATCATTACCCCAGCGGCGCATTTTTATACTTTCTATACTCCAGGCCTTCGCTCTGTTATCTATTCGTAGTACGTGGCCTTTGAGCGTTTTCGGAAAGCAGGCAAAACCATTCACGAGACATTTTCCTTCAGTTTCTCAGCGGAGAAAGGCAAGGTCGAATAGACAAGAGCCCCTTCAGTAGAAAAAATACGTTACTAAAACACATCAATTTCTAACTACCGATTCGATAAATACGAATATATTTAAATACGAACATATTTCTGTTTAAGCCCATTACGATACGCTAAAATTTAGAATAGAATATTTAAAAAGTTGACCTTATATCTTCGCAGTACAAAAATAGTACAAAGAAGTAAGCTGTACTCAAGTAGCCCCTGTTTATGCAATCAACTGATATATATATATATATATATATATATATATATATATATGATAACACGTCTTGTATTTCCTCGACCATGCAAGATACGAAGATGTCGTTTGGATAGTTGATTGCATAATCCTACTTCTTTGTACGTAATATTCCCTGCGTAATATTCTAAAGGAATAATTGTTTTATTTGCACGAATGACGAGTTCTGTCGGTACGTAAATCTATAGTTTATCGATTTATTTCGATTTTCGTACTTTTTCTTGTTTTTGTTTCATACTTTTGTATTTTTAATAACTTTACGTGTCACTTTATCTTTACATAAATTTGTTGTTTTGTAATGAGAAGGCCAAAGAAAGAAAGAAAGAAAGAAAGAAATTACGGCATTAATAGATCTTGAACACTTTCACAACTTCAAGTTTCTCAAAAGGTACATTTCTAAGACATCAGTACCAAACATGTTCACAAAATTTCAGAATTGCATACTGTGGTAGCAGAATGACGACAAAGGACTTTAAAGTAATGCAAATATTAATCAAATAAGCAGGTCTTAGTAATCATAAAAGTAATGAAGATACTGATTATAGTTTCAAAACGGTTAAACGTTCCAAGTATTATTACTTGCATACAAATGTAATCATATGTACTGAAACCGAAAAACCAACAATGAAAAAACTCTTGAGCATCAGCATACTTGGGTTAAATTAAATCGTTATGAAGAACAGAGATGTCAAAAAATAGCATTAAGTGCCAACCCTTTCAGCGTTAAAGACAAAAGGAAATCTCAGGGTCGCAGGTCAGAGAGCATTCTTGGAACGAAAAGGGCTCGAATGCTGAAGGAGCTATTCCACCCCTTCTTTCCATATCCATACAGAGTGAAGGACGTGGAGTGCTTTGGCAGCTACGAGTTCTCGCCCCTCCCCTCCCACCCCTCCTCTCCTCTCCGACAGCCCACGCTCATCCGCGCCCGAAAAAAAGGCGGCGCCCGCGCTTGGGGCGGGGCGGGGCGGGGCGGGGCGGGGCGGGGCGGGGTTGGGCGGTACTGAGCGAACTCCCTCGCAGCACACGTCAGCCATCTTTTTCACGCGTGGAAAAAGAGAACGCGCGGCACTACCTCCCTCCCACCCCCTCTCTCTCCTTCCACTACCCCGCCCGTCCGCCCCGTCCCACCCGACCGCGCCCCGGACAACGCAGCTCCGAAGGAAAGCTCTTCGATTGGCTTCGCCTGGAGGAACCCACGGTCAGCTGCGTCTCACAGATTTCAGCGAGAGCGACTGGGGGAGGTTTCATGTTTCCGGACATTCCATCAGTTCGTAAGTATAGTGTATGTTATTGCCGGGAGGTCGAGGAATTGCGCAACCGCTTGAACGAGCTGGCAGACACGTAGGCACACGGGTTTCCCACCTCGAGGTCTCTCCCTAACGGACCACCGCCGCGATTGTGACGATCTCGCGAAACGAAAACGTAAGTTCTTCCTATGAAATTAATTTGTAGGGAGGAATAGATTTGATAGTGGCAATTACAATAATGCCATAGAGCCGTTGTTCTTGAAATTTCCACCCCACGCATTACGGTGAGCAATTGCTGTACCTATGAAGCCTCTCTTGCTTACCGAGTGAGAAACAAAAATACGTAATATTCTGATTTACTCCTATATTACCTCGTTTCAAAATAAACGATATATTTGCTACGATAAAAATTTTAGTGAGATATAGTGACATTAGACCTCCAATACTACTATCGCTTGATGGAAAGCAAGAAAAACCTGCATCTGACTTTTTTAAAGATCGCTCTTTAAATCTGTTTATGTATTTTAAATATTTACCCGACGAGAGGTCTCGACTACTGAATGGCAACACAAATAAATTATTTATGCAAATATCAATTTCAAATGAGAGCTCAGGTAAATTATTTATGCAAATATCAATTTCAAATGAGAGCTCAGGTTCATTACTGCGAATGTACGAGCAAAAAACACGGTAGCATTTGTTCACTGATATACACTCACAAATACAAGTTGTATTCATCATTTCGTAAACAAACACTGAACTGCCAATGAACATTGAAAAAACACTTACATTTTTAGGGCTTTCTAACATTTTATAGTCTCTCAGAATGGAAAAAGAATATTTTTTTTAAGTTTTATTCTCATTGGCTCAGCGTAGTATTCAATTGGCTACGCAAGGGAGAACGCCTCGAGGCTCTAGCTACAACTTACAATTCAGCTATCAGTTCTAAAAGGAACACGCTACAAATACAGCCCTTAAAATTATTCATAAGTATTGTACACATTTCCATTCTACTTATTTCTATCATGTGCCCATTGTACTGATAAAAGTAATATTGTGATATATTGTAATGATATGAACTTAATACGCTAGTTCTCATATGAAGCAGTGGCATAATGCCCAATAATATACAATTCAAAACGCGTTTACCCACACACCGTCCATAAATCACTGCATGCTCACCCTTCACAAACAACTTTTTTTAAAGTAATTCCTATGTCAAACACCACAAAACATGGCTTTTTGGAGAATATATCTACCGCGCTTTCACTCAAAATGCGCTGGAGACTATTTTGCAGAAGATTTATGTTCTGGCCGTTAAATCAGGATCAGCTGCCCCCCGCAAAAAAATAATGCAAAAATAGCAGACAGACAGCTAATTCATCGTGCCATTAATATGAGATGGAATACGCTTGA
Source organism: Teleogryllus occipitalis (assembly GCA_011170035.1). Lineage (NCBI taxonomy): Eukaryota > Metazoa > Arthropoda > Insecta > Orthoptera > Gryllidae > Teleogryllus > Teleogryllus occipitalis. The sequence goes on along the minus strand of BLKR01001603.1, from coordinate 28,949 downwards.
AACATTAGACATATGCCACACCTCGCAACGATTTGCATAAAGAACTTGTTAATGCCACCGCGCAATTGCAGCGAATCACTTAAACGGCCCTCGCGAATGATGAAGCGTGACATTGAACAAATCGTCTTGAAGAATTTACTTCAAGAATGCACCAGTTGAGATGGTTCAGTGACAACAATCATTGCCGTAGTCGCCTCTCCGGTCTGGAGGGCCTAAGTGTTCAGTTTCTGTGGAGGAGAATTCTAGCGGTTTGCTCGTCTGATTGGTAGTTTCCCGAGGTTTCTGTGATTAATACACAGCCGGAATTGTAACAAGTGCACTACTCTAAGAAGCGAACCAGTGACCACGCACGATCATCCTTTCGTCCTCCTTGCCTCCTCCTATCCCCATTCAACACACATTTGCATTTACAAGACTAGTCGGGAGCTTTAAGAGTTTGTCCCACCTGGGGCGGTCGCGTTTTGGGTGAGATACCTAGAGCTGATTTGTCTTTTCGGCGGCGAATCTCAATTCCAAGCGGGGAAGGAACCGGCATTTCTCGACTTTAATCAAAAGTACTCACGTGTGGTAATGGCCTCTATAGGCGACGCGCCCAGAAACACGAAACACTCACTTGAATCCTCGTTCTGTGCTACTTCATCTACTTCCACCGCAAGAGTGCGTCAGTTAAATTTCTGAAATCACGGTTTGTTCAGAGACAGAGCGAAAGTCAAGAATCTCCCCTCCCCCGAGGCTGCGTTGGGTAGCGACAAGGTGGAATACAACTTTAAATGTTGAATTTTCCGGAGTTTATAGATGCGCAAGGAGAAACTTGGGTGCCCCCACAGACCGGAGCTTGCAATATTAATAGCGGGAGAAAACCCCGGCGGCGGCGGCGGCAGCGAGACAGAGCCCGGGCGCCGCCCTCGCCTCGCCAGCGCGCGCCACGAATAGAAACCGCTGTCACAACCCATTTGTCCCGAAAGAGGCGGCTCGTTTACATACATCAAATTATGCACCCTGCCAAAGCAAAACGAACAGCAGGCCCCTACCTGCGTCGCGCCACCGCTTCCCAGATTGCGTCTTGCCCGACTCGATTAGCCACGCGGCGACCGCCTCGCAGCGCCGCGCCGCGCCGCGCCGCGCCGTCTAAATTTAGGCGCGCGCTCTCCAAGCCGCGGCTCGCGCCCACACAAGGCCACGCAGTCCGCGCCGTAACTTCCGAGAGTTGAGCCCGAACAATTAAGCACATTGTGCGGGCGCCGCGCCGCCTGACAGGCGAGGTTTTACGGGCGGCGGAGGCACGCCCCGCGCATCGCGCAAAAATTACGGGTTAAATGGCGCGCGCGGCGCCGCCCTGCCCCTCGAGGGCCACCCGGCAGAACCCAAGGGTTGATGCATGATTCCGGAAGCATCAACTGCTAAGAACATTAGCCCCGTAACTGTAGTGCATGCTTTTTTCTTTGGGAGGTGGCGGTGATCTTTTCCTGCTGATGGTGAGATCCGGCGCCGACCTACCCGTCAGCTAACGGGAATTTTCCCTAACCAGTATCTCCCACCAGCGTGGCACAGCCCCAGCCGGGACAAACTCTAAGCTCCCGACTGGTCTCCCGGAATATGTGATAGTGTAGTGCATGTTAGTGTAAGTGTTTGTGTAAGGGGAGAGGATAGGACAAGGAAGAGGCAGGAAAGATCGCGTAAGGTCAGCGGCAGTTTTTTAGGAACTACTCCGGCATTCGCCTGTATTAACCTGAGAAACCACGAAATATATACCGATCAGAGCAGCCAACCGCTAGAATTCTCCTCCAGACAATTGTTGAACTCGGTCTAGCTAACTAGTGACAAAGACCCTGCCACCATCGGAAATCGAACGTTAGACCTGGTCAGAGACACTGCAATGATATCAGTTCATGCCCTGAGTCTTCAGTCCCCCAACTCTCCTGATAGAGGACTTAACGATCCATCTCCATTTCCGCTGGTTTTCTAAATTTACAGTATATATCAGAATATTCTTAAGATGTTTCTCCGTCATGCTGCCAAATATTGTGTTAACAAATTCAGTTTCTTCTATGATGAACGGTGTTCGAAAACTCTGCAATCTAATTTTCAACTATTAGGCTAAACGTGAATATTTTTCATTCTTTTTTGTTTTAGACGTCTCCTGGAAACAAACCCCTCAATTCCAAACCTTATTTGCAATGAATTGCAAAGTGTAACTGCAGAGTGACAAATCTCTATTTCCTTGTTTTTAAATTTACGTGTTAATGTATTCTTACGACGCCTATCCTTTCAAATATTGCAAAAGGTTTTGTTCAAAAATCGCCTTCCCCCTGAGTTAAACTGTATATAAAAACCGTTGAATCCTATCTTCAACTCTATGGGCAATGTAAATACTTTCCCTTTCTGAAAAAATGTTATTGCTTGGAGATCCATCACTCCTCACTCTTCAATTAAGCCTACTGTGTGCGGAATAGCGCCCCTTGGCAACCCAGCAGTTTCGGGTGGCGGAAGCCCTTACACGAAATGGGCGAGAAGAAAGGCAAACGGAAAGAGGCCCTTCCTTCCTCGCCTCGACCCCTTGCCCTTCCAGTTGCCGCTCTGCCCTTTGTCCGCTCCAGGGCATTCATTATGTGGTGTTTCTGAGCGCATCAACTATTCACACCATCAGCATCGTAAGTGTAGAGCAAGGCTTCCCAACGAGGTCGATAATGACCACCTGGGAGTCGATGAAATTTTGACTGGGGTCTATGTCCAGGGGGTCGATAGCCGGCGACTGATCGATATATCAGTTCTCATTAATTTAAAAAATTATTATTATTATTAACAATAATAATAATAATCTTTCGAAAAGGGTGGCTTACGAAATTGATATTTTAAGGCATTTATTTGCAATTCGTTTGTATTATCATTACCTATGTATATAGTTTATTATAGAGAAAAAAGGGGGTAGATAGTGCAATAATGCTTTTAAAAGCGGTCGATGAAAGAAAATTATTGGAAATCCCTGGTGTAGAGCATGCCATAACCCAAGAGGTGATGACGTTTCGTTACTGGTTCGAACATGAGTTCCAGCGCCGACCTAAAAGTCAACTTACGGGATTTTACCCCTGCAGGTATATTCTCCACAGGGGCACCACCCAAGCCGGGTGAAGCTCCAAGCTTCTGACAGGTTAACCAACAAGTAGAGCACGTAAGTGTGTGTGTGTGTGTGTGTGTGTGTGTGTGTGTGTGTGTGTGTGTGTGTGTGTGTGTGTACACGTAAGAAGAGAGAACGGGTCATAGAGAAGGAAGGAAAGATCGCGTGGGGTCTGTACCCTGTTTATTAAAGTACTGCTCTGGTTTTCCCGCGGTGGAATGCAGAAACCAAAGGAAAATTACCGATCAGAGCAACAGCCCGCTCGAATTCTCCTGCATTCGCCCCACTTACTTCCGCACAGACTTGCGTCTACTCTTGCCCCCGTCCTGCTTCTTCCTTCGATCTCCCTATCTTCCAGCCCTATCTCGCCTCATCCGTCCATCCCGTAAAGAACATTCTTACTCCACGGCCCCTCCCCCGCCCCTGCTTCCCACGAGGGCCTGGCGCCGAGTGCTTCAAAAGATAGCGAAGGCCATTACGGGATCCTCTTCAAAATTGCAGGATAATATTTGCACGGGATTTACTGGAGCGGGCGCTCGCGGCCGGCGGGCGACTCCCCTCCCGAACGCTTTTGATTAACGAAGAGAAGGGCATTCCGCGCGGCGCGCTTCCGTGCGCGCCAAGATACGCGAATGCAAACGCGCCATTCCGCTTCTTCAAACATATTACACCGTCATGAAGCGTCCCTTGTGTGCCCTGTGTATCTTTTCATAACACGGACTTACATTTCCGCTGTATTCGTGTACAAACGCTCACACGCAATATCGACCTCGCCGCGTCGGAAATCATAAACAGAACATGCGCGCGTACGGTTGGACGCGGATAAGTGCACAAACAAATGCTTTCATCGAATACCCCAGACAATTTTACTAATGCGCCGTAACGGCAGCACTCTTCTCCCGGTTGCCCTATTCATAGCTCGAACGCACATTCGCGCCGAGATACTCTCGAGGAAGCCAGAAGTGAAATCACGAGATACACTCAACGCGTGAAGAAGCGCAGATGACGAATTACATTTTTAAGTCGGGGATCTTGGATTTGCAGAGTAAAAAAGTGTATAATGGCTGAGGAGATTGCAGCGAATATTTGCACACAGGCAGGAGGGCGAACAAGGGGCGTGATTGCAAGGCGGCGAGGGCGGTGGGGGCGAGGCCGGGGCGACCGAGAGGCGAAGCGGAGGCACGGCCCTCGCGGGAGAGTCAGAGTGACGCAGGGCTTGGAGGCGGCGCCGCCGCGGGCCGGGTGACCGCAGGACGTGCCTGGGCGCGGGGGCGGCGACGGGCAGCTGGCGAGAGAGGAGGACGCGCCGCGTGGCGAGGAAAGAGCCATGGGCACTGAATACACTATCGACAGCACGGGCTAAGCACAACCAAATCCTATCAAAATTATCGAAATGCCATAACGATGAGTTTCTTCTAACACCTTCAAGGGACGTAGTCATTGATATCAAATTTAGCCTCTATTGTATAATTAGGTGAGTAGAATGGCCTGGTGGATTGATAACAGCTGTTTTAATTTTCTTATTTTAAGAAAACTTACTTGATTGGTCGCCATTTCGTCAAGCCATGCCGGACATCTTCAGACATTTACAAGAAGAGAACTATTCAAAGTGAATAATAGAATTTCTAACCTTTTGTAAGTATCTATACCCTTGCTGTTTTTGGGGTCATACCATACGATAATTTGAGATACATACATCATTATTTTTCATGTTATTTATTTTCTGTTAAAATTTACAATTCTTCAACAAGATTATAGTTTCTCCTTTTCAATTAGATAATGTACATTTCACGTACCCACAAATATCATTTTGACAATTTAAATTAGAGTAAGAAACTGTTTCATTCTAAAAGGATGCGAGCAATACTCAATATTGAGTGAAAATTCACAGTCAAAGAGTGGTCGTCCAAGTCACTTGAATCAAGGGAGCGGTTTGTCTTTCACCGAGTGAATTATTTCACTCAAATAAACGAGTGAATTCCACTCGTTTCGCAAGGTTCAATTCTGGCTAAAACGATGAGTGAAAATTGCCCTCACTCGAATCGAATTGAATTTCACTCAGAGATATTAAGAGAATAAGGCAGGGTAGGGCAGAGCAGGGTAGGGCAGAGTAAGGCAAGGGGCAGCGCGATGCGGCGGGACAAAACGCGGCGAGGAGAGTGGCGGTGGAGCGGGTGGCGGGAAGCGGGGGCCAGGCGGGTGGGGCGTGGGTCGGAATATCCGGCCCCAATTCCGTGGTTGCAACCGGCTGCAGGCGGAAGAGCCGGCCCCGGCGGCGGCCGCCACGTCTCGCAGATCAAAGAGGCGTGGCGCGGCACAGCGCGGCGGAGTTGGGCCGCGCTCGGGGAAAGCGCGGATATTCGCATACGCACGCACGGTGTAAATGAAACGGCTGGCGGCGAGTGAAATGAAAGAAAGAGGTGATCTGCCACCGTGCAGCGACAGGGACACCGTGCACACGAGCCCAGCGGGGCGGGCCGCGAAGACGAGAAGCTTCGCGCGGCTGCAGGCGAGTTTCTGCGCGTCCTGCGTGCGGGCATTCCACCACAATACACAACTGTCCAAATCCGGCAGGTATGCACCATCTGTTGACCAACGATATTAAAACATTTCTAAAGAACATATAAAAGAAACAATATACATAAATGCAACCACCACTGTACCGTACCGGTAGCGGTAGCTCAGTGCATCAACTGATGTCACTGCAGCGCCTCTAACCGGGAGGTCCTAGGTTCCCTCTCCCCACGGCGGCAGGATTTTCGACACTAGCTTTTCAGCTAGGTCGAATTCAGCTGCTGTCTGGAAAAGAATTCTAGCGGCCGGCTGCTCTGATCGGTAGTTTTCCGTGGTTTCTCCGATCAACACCAGGCGAATGCCGGAGCAGTACTCTAACAAACGGGCCACGGACCGCGCGCGATCTGTCCTTCCTCTTCCTTGTCCTATCCTCTCCCCTTACACACACACTTACACTAACATGCACTACACTACCACATATTCCGGGAGACCCGTCGGGAGCTTAGAGCTTGTCTCGGCTGGGGCGGTGCCCTGCTGGTGGGAGAGTCCTGGTTAGGGGCAAACCCCACTAGCCGACGGTAGGTCGGCGCCGGATCTCGCCATCCAGCGGGGAAGATCACCGCCATCTCCCGAGAAAAAAACATACACTACACTAACGGGACTAATGACCGAAGCAGTTGACGCGCCCGGAAACACGAAAAAACAAAACCAAACCAAACCAAACTGTATCGTGCTCGTACGCAATAGGAACGGTTGTGTTGGGAAGAGATTGAGACTATTTACTGCTACGCCGGCCGGCTTCCGCTCTTATCAATGCGTTTACTGAGCATTTGTCGCTGCAAAGCATTGAACATTAGTAAAGAAGTTGAGGTCATTGGAAATCAAAAATGGACGCGTACGCCCAATCTGAATTCTGGGACATGAAGCACACGTTTAGAGAACGCTCGAGGCTTGAATGCGCGCAACGGGGAGCGCAATATGATGCCGAAGAGCTGAAGCCGGTAGCATATTACGCTGGCCGGCAACCTGTGCATTCGACCAGCGGCCGGCGCGCTCGAGATTGCCGCGTGTACGCAAGTGGCCACCGCTAATTGCATCGCGGGCAGATGAACATTACGTTCGCTGCTGTATGCGGCGTCGTGAGTTCCAATAAAAAGAAAGTAGGGGAAAGTCACCAGCAGTGGCCACTGTTTTAGTAGTGCCCTCTCCACGTGCGAACTTCGAAAAATAAGTAATGGGAACTTCCGATTTGCTTCAAACATAGAGAACGACTTTTACAAAGTTTATGACTTCGAATGAAGTTTATGACTTCTCCCGGATAGGTGTACAACAAATATAATTTATTCCTTCCCTCGTTTTATATATAAAGAATAAGTTGAAAATATTGTAATAATGTAACGTGTATTAGTACTTTTTGACAAACCGTCTCAAACGTGTTCGCAGGGTAGATAGTGGTCATTGAGTGGCCATTTCTGAGTCCAAGAAACAAACTTTTGCAATTTTCAAGAGGTCAATATGGATCAAAATTGAGATTTGGAAGGAAATTAATTTTTTTTTTAATGAAAAAATAGCCATTTTCAGGACAAAAATGTATTCTGAAACAGGTTTGCTAAACGCCCATTAAGTTTCAAGTAAAGAATTTAGTTCAATAGGCCAAGAATTTCAACAAAACTGCAGAGATGTTTTTAACTGTTGCCACTACTTGTTATTTTAACCCTCATACTAGCGAAGAGAGTAATATTAGCATACTTAGAAAACACACGTTCTAGCAATTCACTGCCACTGCCCTGTTTGTTATCATGCTCTAAAATGGCGATGAAACCATGGAAATACATCACGAACTGTAACGGAAATGAACTAACCACAAGTGACAGAAATTACTGATTCCAATTAATTATAATTGGATCTCCGCAGGAGGTAAAGCGTTTCGAACACATAAGCCAAAAATTGGATACCGAGAAAGATTGATGCAATTAGTCTCCCTTTCTTACACCACTCTCCAAGGCAACTATAAATTGACTGCGTGAGTTTAACGAGTTGAGCATAGTATCCTGCCTGCATAGAGAGCCTTCTTTTGGAATATGCCGTTCGGTGCGCGGAAGGACCGCCTGGCAAGTTTTAGTGCTCGGTTACACAGTTGGCTGCTCGTAAAAAAAGACGGCGCGGGGGGCAAGGGGCGGGGGCGGGGGGAGGGGTGCCAACGCAAGGGTTTCCTCGCCCGGAAGGAAGTGGAGCTTCCAAAATTAATTTCCGTCTTGCGGGCTGGGGTCGGGTGACGCTATGCGGCGGCGAGTGGAGACCGTCACAGACCGGTCGCGACGGCGGGATCCACACAACTAGGGGCGCGGTTTTGGCATCAATTTTTTTGAAACACCGACGTTTCTTTTACCAAACTATCGATGTTTTAGAATCGATTTTTTACAGTTTCATAACTAATGAACTGAATTAGTTTGCACATCTTAGTGAATTGAACATTCGTTCACACGAAAATGGCCCAAAAAAAATCAGTTGGAGAATTATTCACCAATAAATGTAGTTTAATATTATTGTAAAATTTTACTATTATATTTGTAAAATTTTCTAATGATTCGGCCCGAGCTCAGTCCTAATATAACATACTTAATTTGTTACCATAGATGCTGTGTTCAACCGGTTTGCTCTGCAGCGCCTTTTGCGACATCCAGAGGACAATGTTCATCACGATTGCGCGCAGAAAACGAATTACCGCGTAAAACGCTCGTTCTCGTTCATCCACTTTCGATATCGAAACAATCCCGCGTATAAACGAACGTCCCTTTTCAACCCATTTTCTGTACAGAAAAAAATGATGAAAAAATGACTGTGTGAGACGGGCTTTGTGCATGGGGGTTGTTCGCCAACGCCCATTACTGACGGCAGCAGAGCAGGGCAGTAGGGCTGATGGCCAAGGGCCGTGAGGCCGGCCGCTGCAGCTGGGGCCCGGCCCCGCCCTATCAATCCGTCAGGAGCCCGCGCTGCTCCGCTGTGAGGAAGGGCTATAAATATCACTCGTCGCCCTCATGTGATGGATCTGCCTCAGCGCTTCCGAGACACAGCGGAGCCGGTGCGGGGCCAGGGCCCGGAAGCGCACCGGAGCAAGGACAAGAGTGGATTCAACGCGCAAACTCCTTTTGTATTGAAGCCAACTTCAAAATTCATCATCGAGTTCGTCATTCTAATCAATCCCAAAAAGCGTGTGAACGACTCTCGTACTGCGAAAGTTCACATTAAATCACTCCCCTAATAAATCATTCTATTAAATTAAAAAGCAAAAGATTCAAGGAACTGAGACGCAGAAAAAAATTTCCGAGTATCTGGCATTTCCTATTTTAATGTGTAACACATACAACTAACTCTACTAATAATGCGGTATACCGAATAACAAGACCGTCTGAATATGTTACAGAGTTAACGAGTTAAATCGAAAAACGACAGATAGGTTGCAATTCAAGTTTCGAAAATGAGCAGCAGTAGAAATGTTTGCACCCGTTACGAAAGCAGGATCAGAAGAAGACACGGCCACGGGAACATCACACCTTCCAAGTGCCTTCGTTCACTTGTTTCTTCTTAGTAATGCTATTCTGCACCATCAACAACAAGAATAAATCTCTGAACGTACACTTTACCCTCGAGTGGGATCTGGCAACATGCCTTTCATTTCACGACACATGTGATGCCACGCGACCAGAGGATAGCCACGCAAACACAACAAAACCAGCCGCACTGAGGAAGTGTCTCAGTCTCTACATACCGGTTAAGTGGCTCAGGGCAAGAGATGTAAATGGGGAGTCTCTGAGAAAGGGGTCCTAGAGTTCGAGTCCAGACATAGTGGATTTTCGACTAAGTGCATTGCAAGGCGAAATTCTGCAGCTGTGAGGAGAATTGCAGCGGCCAGCCGCTCTCATAGTTTTTCCGGTCAGTACCAGAAGAATGACAGAGCAACAACCTAATAAACCAGCCACAGACTGCACGCGATCTATCCTTCTTTACTTTTCCTCCTCTTCCCTTACACAAACACTTTCATGCACTATACTTTACTTTTATTTGCAGAGTATGTTGACTTTTAATCAGGTGTTACGGTGTCATCCAATCGGTAGCTTAAACGTCACTACTATAGCGCTCTGCGTTCACGAGTAGGAAAGTCCAATTATCTTGAAATAATTTAAGCTAAAAAGATCTAGGCTTCATTGCTACTTTGGTCACCGCTGCGCTTTTTCTTGGTAAAAACGCTTGATATTTCGGTTAAGATATGCAGATTTGTGAATGTTATATTATTATAAATAATATGGGTGTCCTACTCGGTAATTGTTCATGAATGTTTCGTTCGTTTTTATTTAATATTTATTATAGTAATGTTATAATTACAAAGAGATTTTAGGTATGCATAAGTGAGATTGAAAATCAGTGAGTCATTTTTTGTCGGGGGGGGAGGGGGGCACTTGAAGACACCGAGAATCGTGAATTAATACTATTGGGGTTATTGACTTGCTGGCGAAGGTGGGAAAGGTGTTAGGAGGAAGTAAACTTTTGAGCTGGGCTTAATTGAGTGGTGGGTAATCTAGGGGATTTTGAGTTCGCGCCCTTTATGACTGTTTCGGATGGACAAAGGCTGCGTTCAAATACCTTGAAAGACTGAATATTAAGAGAGCGAAAAGCCAGATTTGAATTGCATATAACCGGATTACGGTAGAAGTACAGTATTTAACCGGATTGGATAAGAATATGCTAGTATTCTTTAGGGTACTTTAGTAGTCATTTGTTTTCCATTTTTAAGGAAGATGATGAATTGACGAGTGCGTGAAGTTTAGTGGTTTTTGTTATAGTTTTGTACATTGGATTTAAACAGCGGTTTCCAAGTTCAAGTCTGTCTACTAGGTACAACTTGGCCGAGGTGGAGCCAAGAGTTTTCTCAGATGTTAATCGTCCGCAGTAGTGGATCTTTCGGTTTTCTGAGAAGGAAGATATAATCTGTTTTCATCGGGCTTGAGGATGCATAAAGATGAGCCGTGGGCCACCAGAAAGAGGCAAGTGCCACTTCGCGGACGCGAATCTCGCCGAGGACATCACGCCACGGACGGAAGCGTAACAGCGACTGGCGCAACCTGCCGGGGGGAGGCGTAAGCACGATGCGCTTCCTGAAAACTGAACGTGCGTATGGGGATAGTCGGGGGAGGGGCTGCCCAAACGAGAACAACTTGCAAAGAACTCCACGCAAGCAAACGAGGCGACGCGGGGCGGGGCGGGGCGGAGCGGCAGCAGAAAGGCAGAGGAGAGAACGAGGAGCCGTGGAGCACGCACACGCCGACCTGTTGCTATGGCGACGGCTCGCCTCGCCTCCGCCTCCGGGGCCGGGGCCGGGGCGGAGGCCGGGCGAAGCCGCTTCCGCGACCTGTTGGCGGGGGCCCGGCACGTGGCGACACGATTACACGCCTCTCGCCGCTTATTCATTTCTTTCCGCTACGTTTCGCACGCGCAACGTGTCAGCGCACCGAATAAATTTTCGTTTATGCTGGAAGTCGTTAAGTGTTAATTGTCGCAAATTAAAGTTAAATATTTACCCGTACACAAAACGGCGAGTCTCCGTAAATCAACTTTTTGGGCCGAGAGCGATAAGTGGAGCGGGCGGGCGGGCGCGCGGGCGGGCGGCGGAAGGCCACGTGCGGGCGGCCCAGTATTGACGCGGCGCGGGCGGTCTCCGCCCCCGCACGCTGTGTCAGCCGGCCCGCCCTCCACCTCCGCCCGAACGCCAGCGCAAAGGCAGGGCGAGGGCCAGAGCGAGAGCACAAGGCAGGGCAAAGGCGAGGCGAGAATGAGAGTTAGGGCCTGGCCGTCATGCAAGAGCGGGCGAGAGCGAGGGCAAAACGCAGGGCGATTTCAAGGGCGAGGGCGGCGCCGCTCTTCCCGTCCCTCTGCGAAATGGCCCCAGTGCCAGTAACAAAGTAGAAATAATGGGCGTAATGACATTTATGAGAGTGACGTGGAAAAATGTCGCTGTCCGAGTCAGTGCGCGCGCATTTGTTCTCCACCCGCCCCGCCCACGCACGCAGAGCGACGGCCCCTCTCCCCGCTCCCCGCGCCCCTGAGTGTGCTCTGCTCGGAATCCCACCTTCACCGATTCACCCCGTTTCCCGCTCCACCAGGCAGACTGACTCACCGTCTTCTCCTCGAACGACTTCCTATGCCCCGGCAGCACAGAAGCAAACTGCACATTTATTCGCCACCGGGGAATTCTGATTGGCTAGTGGCCGCGGAGCACGACACCGTGCAAAATTTGATGAGGGGCTTATGTCCGATACGAAGCGATAGAGTTAAAATTTCATTTCATGCGTTTCGCTATAACTTCCTAGAAAGAAGAGTAATTCTCGGTTCATTCGTAAATCAGACATGATCCTCTATTTTATTTCAATGATTATTTAGTATTCATTAAAATGGCGTAATTTAAAAGGCAAACTGAAAAGGTAAACTTGCACCACGCGTTTCTATTCAGAATAATTTGAATGTAGTTTCTGATTATATATATTGCAAAAATTAACGTAAAATCATGCCATTTTTTCTCTTCATTTCTGCATCTTCCTACGTTTTTCTATGGGGATTGTACCAAATAGTAAAATTAGGGGTAATGTTTTAATGAAGACAGGTCTCATAGGCGAAAACATTTCTGCCAACAAGCCGTGCACACGACATTGTGGATGTCGCAAGAGCCCGAGTCTACTTCCCCGATTTAATTAGATTTCAGAATCTACACAGATCAGAATAATAACAATAATAATAATAATAATAATAATAATAATAATAATAATAATAATACATCAATATTTTCTGCTTAATATAATAGATAAATTAAAGTATACCATTGATGGAAAAATATTTCCATTTATATGGAAAATTTCGCAAAACAATTACCTCTGTAATAAAACAATCCACAGTAATGATGTCCAAACCGAAACCGAACCTATGATTTTCAGAATAGAATATTTTGTTTAAAAACACAATCAAAGCTGTTTCAAATATACAAAGATTCTGAAATGAGCAGAAAAAATTCCTTTATTTTATGATATTTTGTGCAATTTAGACGCATGAAAAGTTAATACTAGCATATAAATGAAACATGATCATTGAGACAAATTCTCTAACATCAAAAAGATGATTTGAATTATTTTCAATGTAAACACACGTTGGAAGTTTCGCTTTCAGCTTGCCTTTTAAATTAGATAATAATTGCAATAAAATAGAATAGCTCGTTTCAGAAAAACGGAAAATATCTCATATTCAGTTTACAATTGTTTCAGAGTTATTAAATAAACGAAAACTTTAACTCTTTCACTTCGTTCATGAATATACGAACACCATCAAATTTCGCGCGGTTTCGTGATCCTCGTTCGCTAGCCAATCAGAACTGTCCGGTGCCGAATGAATGTGCAGGTTGCTTCTATGCACCCCGGCACCTCATGAATCATCAGCTCCTGGAAAACCCATCTATCAGCCCCCCTATTGTGCGCGCTTATAGCGGGCCCCACCTCGCGCGTCCTGGCTCGCACCTCATCCGCCTTTCGCGTTCTGCCCCGCGCCGCCCCGCGCCGCCCCGCGCCGCCCCGCGCCGCCCCGCGCCGCCCCGCGCCGCCCCGCGCCGCCCCGCGCCGCCCCGCGCCACCCCGCGCCGCCCCGCGCCGCCCCGCGCCGCCCCGCGCCGCCCCGCGCCGCCCCGCGCCGCCCCGCGCCGCCCCGCGCCGCCCCGCGCCGCCCCGCGCCGCCCCGCGCCGCCCCGCGCCGCCCCGCGCCGCCCCGCGCCGCCCCGCGCCGCCCTGCGCCGCCCCGCGCCGCCCCGCGCCGCCCCGCGCCGCCCCGCGCCGCCCCGCGCCGCCCCGCGCCGCCCCGCGCCGCCCCGCGCCGCCCCGCGCCGCCCCGCGTTGCCCCGCGTCGCCCCCCGCCGCCCCGCGCCACCCCGCGCCGCCCCGCGCCGCCCCCCGCCGCCCCGCGTCGCCACGCGCCTCCCTGCGCCGCCCCCCACGCGCGTAATGAATCAGACGCGCCGGCGCTAATTGGCGCGTTCTTCCGCTGCGTCACTATCCATTTGCGGGCGGGCGGACGCGGCCCAAAAATTGCCTCGCGGCGGTGTCACAGCTGCCTTCATTCACTGACTGATTAATTTCGTGTTTCCGGGCGCGACAATAGTTATGAACATTACTGATACAAGTGTAATGCTTATTATATACCACGAGAGGGAGGTGTTTCTCGCACGGTGGAAAGTGAGATCTGGCGCCGACCTACACTTGGGCACTGGGGTTTCCCAATCAGGTATTTCTCCAACCGGATCACCACCCAAGCCGATACCTTTTAAGCTCCCGACTGGACTCTCAATATGAGCTAGTGCAGTGCACGCAAGTGAGTCAGCGCTTATAAGGATGAGCAATGAAAGATGGCCGCCCGTAGCCCGTTTGTTATGAAATAACTCCAGCATATGCCTGGTATTCAAAAGTAACCAATCAGAGCACTCGACCGCTACAATCCTCCTTAGACTGGGGTTGAATTCCACATCACATAGCTATGAATTTATAGATAGAAAATCCGTTACCATCGGGAGTCGAACCCTGCGACCTCCCGATTAGAGGCACTCAGTGGCATGGTTGTTTTCCTGAGCCAACTCGTCCGATATGGCGCCGGCGGTGGCGCGCGCTCTGCCAATCAAACCCGGGCCACGGGGCGGCCGGGCGGTCCGCGCATTACGAATAATCCTGTTTATGTAAGCGACACTAAATTAGTGGAACAGACCCCTACCTGACGTTCATTACGCCGCTGAAAAGAGGTAATCGCTCACCGCGTGGGCAGAGCAGGAGCAAATATGCCGCCGCCAAAGCGGGAAAAGCAGAGAGCGTGGAATGGCTGCGGCGGCGGGGGCGGGCGGCGGGGGCGGGCGGCGGGGTTGGGCGGCGGGGATGGGCGGCGGGGCGCGCGGCAAGGGCAGCGCGGAGCGTGGGCGGCGGGCGACGGAGATACACAGGGGCAGCGGGTCGTCGGGCGGCGATCTGAATGGCAGCAATGCCCTTGTCTGTGCAGCGATGCTGATAGGGAGTCTCGACGGTGACGAGTTTTCGACACTAGCTACTACGTCAGATTCAGCCGCAATCTCCAGAAGAATTCTAATAGCTGGCCTCTATGATCAATAGTTTTCCTTTGTTTCTCCTAACAATATCAGGTAAATACCTGAGGAGTACCAACAAGCAAGTCACAGACCGCGTGTGATCTTTTCTTCCTGTTCTTGGTCCCATCCTCTCCCCTTTCACACACACACACACACACACACACACACACACACACACACACACAGACGGAGACTTTACGGCACTGCACTACAACACATGTCAGTTGGACACACAGTTGGACACACACATACACACACACACAGACTGAGACTTTACGGCACTACACTACAACACATGTCAGTTGGACAGTTTGTCACACAGGAGCCTTGAGTTTGTGCCGTCTGGGGAGGTACCCCTCTGACGGGAGATGCCTGAAGGGGAAAAGTCCCGCTAGCAGACGTGTACATCACCGCCGCACCTCACTTTCCAGGATATAACATGCTCCACAATCACGAAAGTAAGGAAACTAGCAGTCGGCACTCCT